>CM060254.1:45677608-46133707 GCA_030684275.1 Acipenser oxyrinchus oxyrinchus | reverse complement strand
TTTGCCACAACCTTCCATAACTTCAAACACTCAATCAAATAAATACTGCAAGGTAAAACTTTTATAAGAAACTCATACCAAGTAGGCAGGCATTTTTTGGCTAGTGCCTTCATCATTTCGTCATGTTTCTAATAGATTTTGCCCAATATGTTAATATAATACTATTATCTATTCTTGCATGTTGGGGATGTAATGAGAAAAGAGGCCTATTTCAAATGTTTAACCAGTAACAGTACAGGCTAGATAGATAGATGTCTCGTCATTAAATATAATCTGTATTTAAAGTAGCAATGTACAGAAATTATGCTGGTAACAAAGTCCTCTCGTAATAAGTGTCTTAATCATTTTCCTTTTGCAGAGTATCCACTCGAGGCTTCCTGTGGGTTATAGGAGCTATGCATTCTTGAGCAATGTTGCTCTGTGGTTGGTGCCTCATTTGGGTTTTATTCACCATGATAGCTGATATTATGAAATTTAATATGACTGCCGTTTCTGCCAGGGCTGCAGCCATCTGTCTTGTATTTACCGGCATGATTAAATGACTGCAGCCAACTTCCCAATGATTCCAGCCAGCTTCCTACTGTCCAGCAATCCCCCATGCTGAAAATAATTTTGGTAGACATATTGGGGTATAATCTATTGATCTAAACTGTGTGAGATACTGTATAGGTATATAGCACAAAAACTTACAAAAACAATTCAGTCAATGAGACAAACTTAATATTGATCTCAACCTCGATACAGTTAAGTACAAATGTGTTTAAAGCAAATCCACCATCAACACCTGGACTGTTTAAACATTTGATTTCATTCTTACACTTGTGTTTTTTATTATTAAAAAAAATATATATCACCTTTTAAATATTCCAAAATGAGTCGTGTAAATCATGTTTTAAAAAAAGTAATACCCTAGTTCTTTTCAGGCTGTGAATGACTGTATCATGATATGGAATTCCAATAATCCACTGCCAGTATTTTTAAGAGTGTCGTTTTTATCACCTGGTGTGGGCTAAATATCTGTTACGTTTTTGTAATCGCATCTGAAATGCAAAATACATTTTCACTGTATAGCCAGTGGACATGTAAAAGTAAAAATGTAAAAGTACAATCCTCTCTGTTTTGCGATCGCAGTTGCAATTACTTTTAAAGAGCTTTTTGCCAGCCAGAGGCTGATTTGATATTTTATATACTGTAAGGAGTGTATTTTTTGCTATTCCTGCACTTTAGCTAATGCAGATATATTGTGTGTTTCTTTTTATTTGAGGATTTTGGTTGAGTACAAAGTACAACAATGAAAAACAGCACCTTCAGCTTTGAAGTTCTGTTGAAGATATGTATATGTTAAAGGGATTTTGACTAAAAGGACAAATGCAATCAAATAGGAAGTGATATCGTCAACGAAAATAAGATTGAGAAAGCAAAGCTACTGTTTGAAACGTTTACTCATTAAGCTGGCCTGCTGGTTGCTACAACTATTAGCCTGTCAAAAACTGACCACCAAAATAAGATAACAGTAGAATATGTAGCCATAGACAACAGAAATGTTTAAATATTAAATAAAATTCAATGTTATTCAAAAGATTCAATTTCGGAGGACGGAATACAAAAACCAGTTGATTTGCTTATTTTACCTTTTAAATCTTACAGTGAAAAGAGAAGGGAATCAACAAATACAGACTGAAAAATGATACTTAAGATAATTACTGTGGCATAACTGCATCGCTTTTATCCACAATAATATATTTTGAAACAGTATCAAATAAGTAACAGTAGGACAAACAAAGAAAATGCTTCATATGTATGATGTAACAAATACTTTAAAAATACATGTATCTTGTTGGCTTTGAAAAGCCATTTATGGAAAGCAAAGGGGAAATTAATAATATGTCTAGTACAGCGAGTCATGTACAATGCCGTTTTGACAAATACCTTCCTCTTTAGGGTGTAGTAATTCTTCAGGGATTATTAATATACAGATTTTAAAGTTGCATTTCTTAAAAAAAGGAACGACCGTTAGAATGGCAAGCATGATCCAACAATACAATATTGAGTTATCTGAATAAAAATGCATGATTTATTTCCCATGTATTTACTCTCATGGCAATTACAGTATGCAGTCAGTTCTTGAAAAGATGCATTTCAAGAACAACAAAAAAGTCTTAGTATTTACAATTCTGTAATTGTGATAATGATAACACTCTTTTTATTAATATGTTTATTTAACTTTAAAAGTACTATTAAACAAATATAACCCTATTTAATGATATAATCCACTTGAAGTTGATACTTATGAAGTAGTGATCTGAGGTTGGCTGAAAAATATAGCGTTATACATCCCCACTTGTTGCTACAACTGTTTAAATAACGTTTAAATAACATCCTGACAACTTTTTACACATATAACTTGAAAGTCTGTTTCAAAGCTCTTTTCGAAATGGCCGCTCTAGTGCACTGGGGTTTGAGATCTCTCCTCTGAGATCTCTCCATTAATGAGTCTTTGTGGGATATATTTAGCTTTTTTCCGCATAGAGTGCATTGGGGGGGCTAAATTCACAAAACTTTGTTAAAAAGGTTTTCCGTGGAGATATACTATATTAGTAATAAACATAATTGGATTTTAGAAAATGCAATAATGTAATAGCTGTTTAATGAGAACTAAGCGGAAAATTAGATCAGCTTTGACCTTAGTTGTGCTAATCAAAAGTGAAGGAGTAAGTCAGTAAATATACAAAGGGCTGTTTGTCATACATGTCTTTTCGACATTCAACTTGAATGTGGATGTTGTGTGACTTATTAACTACTTGAACAGTGACAATATACATCTTAATATATTTACAAGTGAAAGAACAATGAGTTATTCAGGTTATACAATTTTAAAAAAATCTAAAAGGATTTCAAAGACCTATATTGAACTCCCTAAAAGCTGCCAAACATTAAAACCAAGTTCCAGTGCAAATCTCTCAAACACAGACCAGGCTTGGATTGACCAACTTGGGCATGTTTGCTTGAGTCAGGCCCAGAATTCAGCATTTAAGCCTTCGAGTTTCACTGAATTATGTAAGGTAGTAAAGATTGCTGGGCACTGTCCAGCTTTCTTCAGGCATCAACTCAAAAATCACCTTAACTGCTTCAAACAACGTGCTGGGATGAACATGTGTTTTACATGTTCAAATATTCTTTCAAAATGTAAACAAATGGTGTTGTTGTTTTGTTTTTTTGAGTTAGCGGGAAAACAAAAGTAAAATAAATCTGATCTATAGCAAAGTTGCCCTTTTAAGGTTCAGTGCCTTCAGATTTTGGCTTGTCCCTGTACAGAATTCTTACAGGTTC
The DNA here is from genome assembly GCA_030684275.1 of Acipenser oxyrinchus oxyrinchus. Lineage (NCBI taxonomy): Eukaryota > Metazoa > Chordata > Actinopteri > Acipenseriformes > Acipenseridae > Acipenser > Acipenser oxyrinchus. Next base: position 46,130,377 of record CM060254.1, on the reverse strand, counting down.
CAATGGAGTCAAACATCCCATATAGGTGGTTCTTCAGGATATCAAACAAGATATAGTCACTGGGTAAAATGGGGGGCGGGGGAGATATATACAAAAGGGCCAACCAAAATATGTTTTCCAGATGATGACCAGAGCACATCAGATAGGCAATAAAGGTAAATGTATGTGATCCTGCTTTGCTTCTCTGTTAAACTTAAAACCCTTTAGTAGTCATGATATACTTCCTAAAATTCTTTTGAAACACCCTTTTAAAAATGCCATTACATTTGGAAAAAGCAGAAACACGTCTGTAAAATTAAGTCAAATATTGACTGGCTTTTATTAGTTACATCAGCAATGTCTTGCACTGTAACATTTGAATCTTAAGGGCAATCTTGATAGTTCTTAGTCATGGATAAATGATGGACACCAGTTTTATAAAAGGTCTCTTTGTTCTGACTTTGGTGTAGTACACATGACAACTGACTAAAAATATTAAATGTGGTTCATTCGTTGCCAAGTTTCAAGATGCAGTCACTTGAATAAAACATAAAATGCATCTTTAACAGAAGTCAATGAAAATTACATCATTAATTTAACCCTCGAACTGTAATCACTGGAGAGGTGTCATGAAAATGACTCAAGTTATTTCAGACTGTGTTTATTAAAGTGAAGAACTGTGCATTCTTGAAATATATTGAACTGTAAACTTTTCAAGCAGCTACAACATCATAGTGATCTGAGTTTTTAAGAAAAACCTGTGCAGCTAATGTGAGATGACAAATCTTCTTTCATCACAGCTGGCAACGATTTAGACCAAAAGAAGAACTTAATACTAAAGGTATGAATTGCTTGACATGGCATACTCAGGTATGGGAACCCTCTAACCAGCACTCAGGTTTATTTGAAGTTTGGAGCCAGTCTACCAAGCAAAACAATAATGTTCATGCTGCTTACAGTAATGGTAAACTTTTTTTTTTTTTAATGAAATATTCTTTTCAATAAAATGACAGTGTGTCAAGGATGATCCACCTTTGTCCATTCATGACTGTAATTTAACCCCTTATATATTTGCCCTACAATGGAGCACAGAGCAGTTTTCAGGGCATTTACACATTTGCAGCATTTGACTGAATTCAATTGCGACATTTGCACGGATGGAATTATACATGATTCAATTTTCTTATTGCTTAATTTTGTCACTTAGTGTAGCAATCTGTTGTAAATGTAGTAAGACCATTTAAATTAGATGAAAAGTTAAATAGATTTAAAGTCATGTCTGACTTGGCATTTTTAACAGCTGCACACATCCTGAACAGGGCGAATTGCTACCCCCCAGTGATAAAGTATTCACTTTGGAAAGATGTTTGCTGTGTTGATTCATTTAAACAAATGCAGGAAGACAAACATTTGAGCTAATGCCTTTATCTGTGTTAATACTGTTAACTTTAATTCAGCAAGCTTCTGACTAACATATGCTATAATCTACCAATGATTGGTAAATTAAATCAATGATAAGATAAAGGTATCAGAAACCCCCATGTTTGATTTTGGGAGAAAATACTGTTCAAAATATTGTGGTTTGCTATTACAGTTGGTTAAATAACAGCTGATGCAAACACAGGCATGCCATCTATCAACAGAAACTGACCCAGTGCAAGTTCAAATGCTTCAATTAAGCTTGACCTTTATAGCTTGAACTATTAACAGTAATTGATCTGCCCTGCTTTACAGATTTGACCCTCTCTGATCCAAACTGACCACAACCAGACTGGTTGACGATCCATGGGGGCAGTAATCGCATATCATTTCAAAACAAGGAGAAAGCATATCATATCACTTTGGGTTGACTCTGAACTTGACCACATTCAGTCTATACTAGCCTGATTAGCAAAAGTGATGCGAAAATATAAGTTGTAATGTTTTAATAGCCATGGACTGCATATCAAACTCCCAAATACAAAATTATTACATTTTGTGATAAAAAAAATCTATTCTAAACATATAGTAATTCACTATATGAACAAGATTAGACTTCAATTCCCAATAAGTAACTTTACAAAAAACAAATTAGTCCCAAAGTCTTTATTCTACTTCAACAAAAGATCAAGACAGAAGAAATATAGTTTTTAATGTGCAAATCTGAGATGCTTATAAGCTTTTAAAGCTATGAAGTATAAACTATATCAGATCATGAATATCCAATTCAGGCATCTTCCATATTTTGTATTAGGTTATGTTAGTGCATTATTATCTTTAATTATTTTCAATGTTTATGGGTTTGCTTAAAAAAATAATGTTTGTTTTTGTTAAAAAAACAAATATAAACTACTTCTTTCTTAGCTACATTTTCAAAATAACAGCTGTCCCACTGCTTTGCCACACATATTTTAAAACACACCTCTGAATGGTAATATCAGAGATTTCCCTGCCCTACCATAACAAAAGCACAATGTTGGTTAAATATTTTTCTAAATAGACCATACTTGGATTTTAATAATAACACACAATGGGAAGCATTTAAAATGTGCACACAGTGAACGTCTTGTCAGGCATTTCCTATTAAAAGCTGTGTGTTCCCTCGCTGTTTGAGTAATTTCAAGTTAAGTTCTACATACCTGCCCATACCAGTTGTATTCCAGCATTGTGAGGATGAAGAAGCGTGGTGTTTGTAAATTCTGAAATTGCTTGTTAAAGTTTACTGCCCGTCGTGTTAATACAATACCGGTACAAAACTTTGAGCTACTTTCCCTTTTTAAGTAAACGTGTACACAAGTTTACAGCTTGTACTTAGCCACCAGCAAGGCCACAATTGGAGCTTTGCTGAAGTGTTGCACTTTTAGTGCTTAGACCTGTTGATAATGAACCTGAACCCATTATTTTGAGTCAATGAATTGAAAGAAATAGGGCAAAGAATGAAAGCCACAGGGCCAATTACCGGCATTCTTTGATGTATTACTTGCTAGCACTCACCAAATCACTCTGTGTCTTTGTCTTGATCCCTTATGTTATTCATTAATTATTCTGGTGGGGTTAGAGTTCAGATAGCTAATTTGCGCAGACTGTCTTACTTGGTGGGGATTCTCCCAACACTGACACTTTCCCCCGGCTGTGCCCAGCCACCTTGTATTATACCAATTAATCCAATTCTTGGCATTTTTTTTTGTACACCTTCCCATTATTTTTTATTATCTCCTTCTCTGAAGTTTTCATCAGACCCTTACCACACTGGACAAGGGATTTAGAGGGACCATTGGTATGTAATAAAACATGTGTACCACCAAGCATCGCAATTTTGCAAATAAACAGGATATAGCGTGGTTTTTTTATTAATCCTGCTATACCCCTGGCTCTAAAGTCTTTGGCTACGAGTCATAAAATTTGGTTTGGTTGGGATGAGAATCCAAAATGGAATCTTAATAAGTGTTCTATTGTTCATTCAGTAATCCACCAATCAACAGTTGGATAAAGTGTCTCTGGATACAAGAAAGAAGATATGTCTGGGGTTTACTAAGATTAACTAATATCTTCACAGGAAGAATGGCAGCCTACCTATGGATATCTTGACATAACATTCTGTTACTAGTAAAAACCCATAGAAGCTGCTCAGGCCCTGAGGTGCATCAGTGGGTCTATCATCAGAATTTGGAGGTTTGGATAAGATTTAAACTGGGTTATGGTTGGGGTTGGGGTTGTTTCAAGTCAAAATGTGACCAGGTTTATGGATGTCTGTGTAGATTGTTTCAGTTGAATCTGGAGAGGTTCAGTGTTCATATATGGAGAGTGGGCAGGTCAAGGGATATGACGAAAGTCTGCCTCGTGGTTTTTAAACCAGTTGGCACTAACTTGACTGGTGTATGTATTCTTATTGAACACTGATAATGGTAAGTTCATATTGAGATGGATCTTATCCCAGACACATTTTCCAGGTTGTGTCCTGTCTTTACTTTTAGACTAAGCCAGCAAAAATGCAACCCAAACCATTCCAGAACCTCCAGCCCCGTTAACATTAGGAAACAAGCACCGTGGGGTGTACTTCTTGGACTGAAGCCTATCACCACTAATCCTTTATCCAAGTTTTATGCTCCTTGCACCACAGGACATAAACGTGCATATTTAGATGCAAAGTGACGGTTTTGGATTACTGCCCTAGCTCACCATGTGGAACTTCCTCAGCATCTTCACCATAACCAGGCCCCAACACCTTACTGTTAATGTACATACTTTGGTTGCTGTTGTATTCCTATTGTGTCAATCCATCGCATTGGTTGGTGATTACAATTACAAAAGATTATTTTTATTTTTACTGTAATTTAATCCTTACATAGGAGGGCACCTGCCATCTGGGATCCTATCAGCCCTTTTTTAATCTGTTAGATTTGCTTTCTTGCCCATAGTGCACTGAAAGTGGGTTGTAAATGTGATGCAGCCTTTTAATAGTACAGAGTACATGTCATGGTTGCATCTTGCAATTCTGTGACTAATTCTGAAAAGAGGGCTTTATCATTAAAGTTAGTTATTACTGAAAAAAAGTTGGTTGTGTGTATGTTTTGAAACATTTTTTAACTCACTTGTTCAAAATACCCAGGCTGTCTCCAAAGCAAGTGCTTAAAATATGTGCCAATAATGAATGCACTAATTAAAAATGTTGCCTGGAGCTAAAGAAGTAATTAACTTGCAATTGTCTTTTCCTAAATAAAAAACGGAGTCTACTTTTGATCTTAAAGTACACATGGCAATTGCTGCAACTCAAAAGATCTTGTGAAGCCGCTAAAATAATAATTACATTGTACAAGTTCTTTATTAGTAGAATGCAGCTTAACCTCTTCTGTGGTTTGTGCACTTAATTAACATGGATAATAACATTAATACTTTGTTCTAGTTTATGTAGATTGTTTTATGATGCTTTTGTTCTTTAGAATACAATAGGTCTACGGTATTATTTGGAAAAGGCTGACAGCTGCTCTGAGAATTACATTTATTATGCTAATAAATGTTGACACTAGAAATATTTGAGTGAAAGTGGGGGGGGAATGTAAGGTTGGCAGGGATGGGGTTAAATCTGTCCCTGCCAGCAATCATAGGTGTAGCCATTCCCCAATTGGGTAAATGATGCTAACTGGGGAGTGGCCACATGTATTAAAAGATCCAGAAAGGTGAGGGGTGTCCTGTTTAGCAATGTTGTAGTGAAGGCTAATGCCCAGCCTACACATAATTATTATTTTGTTTAAACCTTTTATTTTGGCCCTTGTGCTGTGTTTGTTTTGTTAAATAAACATGTGCACACACGCTTAAAACTACAGAAAAAAAATATTGAAGTTGTTTTTTTTTTCCTTTCCAAAAAAATAAAATTGGGAACAAACTTTGGTTCTTTTTGTGGTCAAATTACCCAAACAGAATTTAACAAGCTCCTGTTTGTATCCAGTTTTGAAAATAAAATTGAGGAAGAGACAAAATAAATCAAAATACTTCTAGTGTCAACATTTATAAGCATAATACATTTAATTCTCAAATACCATGGGATACCATAAGTAACGCGATACATGTGATGATCCTGATAGGCTATTTGTATGATTCATAATAAGATTGAATTATCATTTAAGTATGGACTTTTTTCTTAAGACAAAAGATGCATGAGATAGAGACTGTATTTGTTCATACCAACTATAAAACATACTTATTCTTCATTCAAGAATCATTTGGTGAACTACAATGAGGAAACAAACCTCTATTACAATACAATATACAGTATCATGTAAAGAAAGTTTCATGATTCATCGGTACCCAGTGAATGGTTACACCCTTACTGCCTACAAAGCATTTTATTTTTAATTACTGACAAGCTGTTCTATTTGTGCTTGCTTATTTAATAAACTTCATTAGAGTGGTTTAAATACACCTGCTAATTTGGACAATATTGCTCTTTGTTACGCACACTCATACAGTATTTTGTCCAACATGTGATTACAGACAGTGATAAATTTTAGCATGGGGAAAAAAACATTCTAAGTAAGATTTCATAATACAATAATAGCTGGATAAAGAGCAATTAATTGTGGTGTTGTGATGCGGAGATGATAGTAAGATGCTCTGGGACTTGTCTGGAAATAGATTCCACAGGCTAGTTTGGGGATTGATTTAGTTTCTGACATGGTTAAGAACAGTAACATCTTATTGCCATCAGAGCCAACTTTAATCACATCTTTTTACGGCTCCTCTGCTAAATCTTTGCTCTTTTTAAAACAGCTGGACACTAATATGAATGGAGCCGGTTCAGCCTGAAACCTGCTCAGCATGACTTGAAACCTGCCCAGCATGCCCATTACATAGCTGTTTTTATTTGTTTGTTCTTTAAGCCATCCCAGGACATTGTAACCCACAGTAAGACTTACAGGAACAGTGCTGTATGCTGTATATGTTGCAATGATGCTATTTCAAGATCCCATAATGAATAATGCTACCAAACAAAGCTGTGTGGGATAATGACTAATGTAATATAACTTCAGTAATTAAATTATTACTTCAATGGTTTGTACTGTTCATAAACAGCTACACATTATTGATTTGACTTGCATTAATTTCCTGCAGACATTAGCCTGTGTAATCTGTGTCAAATAAGATTAGAAACATCCAATGAATTACATCACTGATTTGTATAACACAAATAAATAACTCAAGCATTTTTAGATAATAAATGAAGATCATTACAAAGGAAAGTCATTTTACATAATATGCTTTGCAGGTAAAAAATTAACGTTTTTCAAATCTTTGCCTTATGTTCTCTTTGCATCACGACTGAGTATCTATATCCCCTGGAAGACCTTACCCTTGCATATTCTTTGACACACCTTTGTTTAGTGTGAGGTTTTCAATTATGAGGAGGGCTTACAAAAAAAGGGAAAGAATCTCAATTTCTGTTCAACACACCTTGATTTTTTACAACTTATTTTAATAATCTAAACATCTTAATACAGGTATCTCACAACTCATTGTATTTAGTATTGTGATGTTAATAAGCCGTATTTCGATCCGCCCAAATAGAATTATTGGTCTCTTATACTGAGCCAGTTAATTAGCTTATTCATTTCTCCTTAAATTTTCTGTTAGCTTATTTGATGTAGTTCAGGGCAACTAAAATCTTTATTAAAAAAATCCTTTAATTCCCCCTTTAGTTTATCCTCTCAGAAATACAATTCCCTATTCACATTAATTAAAACAAGGCGTTAAGGGATAAGTTAAAGAATTTCCATTTCCTAATACGACTTGCATTAACAAACACTGTGAGCTCCTAATGCTGTAACTGCTCATTACTGGGATTCCTTGGATGCATTTGAGAGACATTAACAAAGGTTTTTACTACAAGGTGTCATTAGCACCATGTTTACTAAAAAGAGAAAAAACAACTATTGGTGACAAATGAGTAAAAATATATATATATAAAAAACGTTTTGTAGTTTGGATGGGTGTTTTTCTGTTATTTATTCTCGTTTTCGGTGTTTATTTGTAGAAATGTTCAGACTTTTTGTAGACGACCAATAAATCTGGGTTTGTCAATGCTTTTCTCATTTTTTTTATGCCATTGGAAAAGTGATCTTACAATTTCTTTCTGAGATAGCTCAGAAGTACTCTTCAGGAGGTGTGATGCTTTGAGGCTTCTTGAGATCTGTTCAAATCAAATAACAGCACAGCTGGGAATCACAGTGTATGACGTATCTCTACTGTACCAAAATCAGGTGTGAGTGCAGTAAAACAGTACTGTGGGTCACTGGAATCACTGGCAAACAATGAAGAGTAATGCCTCTCATTTTTCTGCTTGTCTTTTATAGCAAATCTCAAGAATACAAACACTTTTGTAGACACATTGATTTAGTTTATGGTTACCCTAACGACTGGTTTGTGGGGGGCTTCATCTGTGGTGGGTGGCTGTTAAATTATGGTTTAGACAATCCACTCATAGTCACATTGACAATGTAGATGTTAAACAATTTTTATTATTATTATTTTGGAAAGTTGTATTTTTCAGCACAGTCCTGACACAGGGTAGGGGAAGTTGTGGATGATTCTTTAGATCCTCTAAAAGTCTTGTCTTGAATATAAGATAGTGTCTCCATACAAGAAAATTCCACCCTCCTGTCACAAAAATGAGGTCCTTACAAAGGCCGGCTTTATCACAACGTAGTGTACACAGTTGCCGCCAGTGCGTAATAGGTGTAGCATTGTTTAAAACGAGGAATCCACAGGATGAAGGCTAATGATGTTACACTTAATGAAAGTCAAAAAAGGCCCAATGCACACAGCCTTCTTCTTTGGCTCTCCATCCGCGCACAAAAAAATGAAGCTCACCCTGGTTCAAAGGTCACAGGGGTAGTTAGATAACATCTTGAAGGGGCCTGTGTAATTATCAAGTCAGTCTTGTAACAAAGCTTGAGTTAGGTAACAAAACAGCCCTTTTATAACAGCAATGCCTGTGTTTGGTGCTATTTACTGTTATTCACCATTAAACTATAAAGACCCACTGAGGTACAAACAAACCTTGACAGTTCACACTGTCCATTATCAGGCATATAAGCTAAATGCACACTGATAGTAATTAGCCAGAAAATGTAATATTCTCATTTGAAATAAACAGTACACAGTGTTTTTAGGTCTCAGTAAAGCATTTACATTTGTTTCTCTCTCTCTCTCTCTCTCTCTCTCTCTCTCTCTCTCTCTCTCTCTATCTCTCTCTCTCTCTCTCTCTCATTTGTAGCCCTTACAGGAAAAATATGTTTTTACAGCTCAAGATTTTTTAGAATTTGAACCAAACTGAAGCAAATTTCTCATGGCAGTTCTGGTTTAAGTTCATTTGCTTCATCTGTTTTTCTCCATGAAACAAACTCTTATTGCTTCTTCAAAGTTTTCAAAAGATACAGCATGATACATACCAAATGTATCCCTCCTCTCCCAGTCCTTACTATTTATTTTTACTGTCTCTTGATCCTTAACCCAGCGGTTTTCTAAATTGGGGGGCTGACAGGTTTTTTTTTTCATTATGTTTGGAAAATATGTCACTTTTTAGTATTGCCATAATATTTATTACAATATTGAAATCAGTATATTTACATTGTCATAAGCCATCAGTGACACATTACTATATAAATTACTAACTGTGCCGCTGTCCAATTCATAAACCAACAAAGATGTGTGGCACCAGTGTAGTCTGTGCAGCAGCTCTGGCTATATACCCAGGTGATGCTCTGTTTTGGTGGGAAGGGGTGCAAATGGGGAATATACAGTAATGCCTTTCACACAGCTAACTGCTAAGAAATACTACTGACTTATTTAATAACATAGCAAAACAACTTCAGTTAATCATATTCTTGTTTTTTTGTTTGTTTTGTTTTTTTGCTGCTGCAGTTCCCAAAGGGTGAGGGGTGGATTTACTGGACACTGTTTTATTTATAGCTGCGTATTGTTACATTACTGCAAGCTATGTCTGGAGAATAGATGGTTTGGAAGTTTCTTTAAAGTCCCTATAAGATGTCTAATTTTCTCATTTATGTCAAATTTTTAGGAGACAGTAATAAAACATACAGTATCCTCTGCAATGGCTATGCATTCCAAAATGTATGAAATAGTAGCTCATCATGACCTACATTCACATCATGCATAGATTAGCATATCCTAAGAAATGGTAAGGCAGTTCCGTGAAAATATAGCCTCCTTCAATCAGCTTGTGAAGGGTATACCAGCAAATAGACTTTAATAGTCAGTCAGTTCATTTAGTTAACCTAATATGAACAATCTCCAGGGGAGAAGCAAAAAAAGCCTTATTTGAAAAGTGTGTCCTGAAAATAAATGTCATCTAATTTAAAATAAAAAGAGATGTTTTTAACATGTACTTGCCCTTACACATGTGACCTAATTACAATGGTTGAAACTGTATTTGTATTGGTCAAGCTGAAATATAATGTTAGATAAAGACACTGGAATGTCATTTTTTGAATGCAATGCTCTGCCTGTATACCAGTCTATGAAAGAGTTAGATAACTACAGCCTCTACATTTCACCACTCCTGCTATTTTCAAGTAGCATCCATGCAAAATATGACTTAAAACTGCTACAGAATTAAACCAATGGCATGAGCTAAACACCAATGTTTATTACTTTTATCGTACCTTTCTTTTGAATCCTATTACAGCTTGAACTTTGTCTCACTGAAAAAGACTGCAGACTTCTCTCAATTAGCCGTAATAGGATTAAATGTTGGTATGGAATGGGAGGTTTAAATAGCAAGGAATCTTGGCAGACACCTGCTACAAGCAGTAAATGAATCTTATAAAGTCTGGCATTTAGCCTCGTTGAATGAACATGTATTTCAAACGCAAAATAAGACTCTTCTGTACTACTAATAGATGCAGCTGCCAAGAAAGCATAAGTTAGAAACATCTGTGTGGCTTAGAGAAGGAGTTACTGTATTCGAGGGTTCATAGAAACTTTTGTTTACCTAAACTTAGTTTCTTCTGCGATTACTGATACTTAAAGGTAGCCAGCAAGCACAAACATAAAAAAAAACAATGACTGGATCTGAAAACACAAAAGAGGATCAAACTGAAAATAGTATGAACTTATGGAAACTTGTCCTTTAGTTAAGCATGCCTTAGAAGTTACTTAATGTTTTGTGCATCTTTTTATAAGTGCAGCTTAGACAACTCCACAATGCTTATATCTACCTCATTACACACCTTGAGATATTTGCTTTTTGAACCGGATGCTATTGCTTCTTGGCACTCGTGATAAATAAAGTGTTGGTAAACGATGGGCCCCTCAGATTGCATTGGTCCCTGTTTCCAGGTGCACTTGGCACCTGTCCTAATCTCACATGTATTTGTCATTAAATGCACTGTGTTGCAACCACAAGTAATCAAATGAAGGAAGAACTGCTATTCGTTTTTTTGCTCTCCTGTCCATGGGAGATCGATAACCATGGCTTTGACAAATTCTGACAACAACATTGTAGTTAAATTGTCTTTCCAGTACTATCTGCAGCAGTTACAGCTATTTCTTTATTTTATTTGAAAAAAACACAAAATAAAAAATGCTCCGAACAAACACCTTTCAGGGGGGCTCACGCATAATAAAAACAAATTCTCCATACAGAATGTTGTGTTATAGGGGCTCCTGAGTGGCGCATCCAGTAAAGGCGCTCTGCATGGAGTGCAAGATGTGCTCTATAGTCTGGACGTCGCGAGTTCAAGTCCAGGCTATTCCTTTGCCGACCGAGGACGGGAGCTTCCAGGGGGAGGTGCTCAACTGGCCGAGGAGGGAGGGTTAGGTCGGCCAGGGTGTCCTCGGCTCACCGCGCACCAGCGACCCCTGTAGTCTGGCCGGGCGCCTGCGGTCTTGCCTGTAAGCTGCCCAAGAGCTGTGTTGTCCTCCGACATTGTAGCTCTTGGCTGCATGGTGACTCCACAGTGTGAAAAAAGCGGTCGGCTGATGGCACACGCTTCGGAGGACAACGTGTGTTTGTCTTCGCCCTCCCGAGTCAGCGCAGGGGTGGTAGCGGTGAGCTGAGCCTAAAAATAATTGGCCATTCCAAATTGGGAGAAAATAATTGGCAACGACTAAATTAAAAAGAAAAAGAATTTTGTGTTATTGTTATGGTTTTGACTCTCTAGCCTAAACTAAATATGAATGGTCATTCTAATTTGCCTGGAGGACTTCAAAGCAAATCCCAATTTAAGTTTAAAGCTGTTAGGTTTGAACGTAACCTCATGAAACAGGGCTTTTCAATAAGGGTTGTCAATAAGTTAAGAATTAAGTACATTATTGCCTAAAATGTGTCACTTAAATCTTTAGTTTGGATAGGGTTTTTTAGGCTAGAAAAAAACAAGAAATCTGTTCTAAATACCTGCTCCTCAAAAGAGCAGCTCTCTTAATCCAAGTAAAACCTGTGAAAGTGGTTACATCATATTGGAAACGATATGCATCACAAAGAAAGCTCTACTTTTACTTTGTGATAAGCCAAAACGAGGTATAAAATATTTCCTGTATGAAAGAACAGGTCATTGGGATGAATAACAGAGCTGTAGAGTTTAAAAGCAATGAAATGTATATCTCCTAAATCCAGTCTGTTCAAAAGAGAAGCCCAAGACCTCTTTTCTTTAAAAGACACCAATTGTGTTTGTAAAATACCTTTGGGTGGTATCAGTCCAAAGCATAGTGCAGAAGCCTTTTTATGCATCACCATGTGTTCCATAATCACACATCAGGGTTAAGGATGGAACTGATTACCAGATCACAGAAAAAAAAGGATAATCTTAGCCATTGCTGGTTGTCAGTAGTAAAGGCTCACTTTGATCTCTTTTTCTATAAGAAGTTGTTTGATCATGTAGAAATCCAGAGCAACAGGGGTAAGCAAGTGCATTGTTTAGAGTGTGCTGTGGGCAAAGTGGTTTATTTATTCAATTAGTAATCCAGACAATTACGTTTTCAGAACCAAATTTAAAGCATGCCCTATGGCTCACCCTACCTTGCAGAAGAGAGATCTTGAAATGATGCTTTTTCACTTGCTTTGAGATGGGGTTTACAGTTTGTTAACCCTCACTATAATTGAGTCAGCACACATTTCTACTATGGATAACCATCAATTTAAATAAGGAATTCTATTATACTTTAAATGTATAGAAAATAAAAGCTGGCCACCAGTATTAAGACATCTTTGATCAATCAATAATTAATGTCAATAAAACAATTACCGTCCAAGCTATCGACAATTAATTTAGCCACAGCTAATGTGGAAACACTTGCAATACATATAACCCCTCCCTCGTGGATAAGCTTAGTTAGTTGTAGATATTTACAGCTTGGCTTCTGGTGTGGTGTAGGTACAAACAATTCAAATTGCAAAGCATCCAGTTGACAGTTTGTTTTGCTCCCATTAAAGTCATTCATTGCAAATTAACACCCACTGTTTGTGGGTTGTTACATTTGTTAATGTGTGGAATGTATTCTGTATTATGAATGCAAACAGTTTAACAGCCTGTGTAAAATAAATCAACTGGCACCTGCCAATATGTGTTCTTGTGGTTTTGGTCTCATTAGCCACGAATAGAGATTTGGCATCAGCATTATTTATGGACTGTTGTGAAATGGATAAACAAATTTCTTCACACTTTTTTTTTTTCCCCCAACATCAGAAGCATCCCTGAAAGTTATTTTGGTGGTGTAGAATATAATCTGTATCTTTATCACTTGTGACTTGACAGTTGTTTTAGAGAGACAGCTGCATTACAATTTAAAAATATTACTCAACAAAGCCATTTACAAAAAATCTACCTGAAATCAGGATTCAAAGTTAAGTTTCAAAGTTAATTCTAAAGGCTTTCTCTACAGTGTATAAGCTTCATGAACGTCACAGGGTAATTAAAGCTATGTGAACAGGGCCCTTTGTTTTGAAGAGGACTAACCAGGCACAAACATGTTGCACTTTGTAAACTGTTAATACAAAGGAGATAGTTTAAGGGTCATTTACCCTGTGGATATTGTTTGGCGTGTGTCTGGCAGTCTGTGGTTCCTCGTGGAAGGAGCTGGTGAAGGGGTGTGGCGGGTAGGGCAGCTGAGGTGTGAAGTAGTGTGCGCCGATCTGTCCCTGCTGCTCTCTGCCCCTCCACTCCCGCTTTTCAAGATGCTCCCTCATCAGCTGCATGTGGAGCTCCGCCTGCGAGGGGAACATTGCCTTTCTCGTCAGTCCACTGTCTGTTGAGCTGAAAACAGCCAAATACAGAATCAAATTTAAATATATGAGATTTCAACTCTGTGAGGGTTAATGTACAGCGTCCTAAACATAATCGTGAAACTGACAGGGGTTAAATCTTACTTGAGTATCAATAGTTCATAGGAACTATTTTCTGATGCGGAAGGTTATCCTTCAAATTTCTTAATAAATCTTCAGAATCTATTGCTCTTGTATTTATTTATATTTACATTAGTAAATCCGTTTTATAAAAGCATTAAGGTACTTGAGGGCGTGGGTTACCCTGTATATCCACGGTAACTCATGCCCTCTGGTACTTTAATGCTTCAATATAAACAATGTTTCAAAATTACCACTTTGGAGGTTTATGTGCACAAACACTATTACCATAAAACAGAAGAAGTGGCAGCTTATTCCACTGTGATTCATTGTGACTCAAAACTTGTGCAGAAATTCAGCTTCTATGTTTGACCACTTTTGATTAATAGTATCATAGCGATAGAAAAATTAAAATTAAAACATTAAAAATTAGAGCATTCATCATATTACTATTATTGAATATCATCCACCCAACATCAGTTACTGGCAAGCATTAATATATGAAATATGAGAACCATTAATATATGAAATATATGGAATATGATATGGAATATGAATATGATAATATATGAAATATATGGAATATGAGAATGACAATACAGAGAGAAAAATAAAACTTGGCAGATTAGGCCAAACTCCCAGGCCCTGCTTATTGTCTGTCTAAGTCTGCTAAATTAAGACTCAGAGCATCAATCCATAGAAAAAAAGGATTAGACTTTTCCACAGGATAATCAACAAACATGGCTAGTCTTTGTGGGAACTGTTAACTTCAGCCTTCTCCTCCAGTCTGTATGGATTTGCTTGAAATATCAATTGTCATGGCTCATCAGTATTCAGCATTGAAAGTAGAACAGAAAGGGAGATTTCGGCTTTGTAAAAACATTACTTTGAAAAACAAACAGACCAAATACGCGAACAGTCTCTTAACAAGGTTGTGGTCCAGCACAGATACTGGGCAGTAACTGTGGTTTGAACCTTAGATGCAAGGTAATTGGCAAGCCTTGTGTACTCTCTCTCTTTAATTCCTTTCTCTCTGCAGTGCAAGCATCGTTTAATAGTGTGCTGGGTGCAGACTCCAGTTTCTGCTTAATTGCCCTACAAGCCACTGGTAGATTTTCTAAACAAATAAAACTCAGTTTCCACTATCTGAGCAAATAATGTAGCAGAAGATGCTTTAGACCCATTTTGGTTGTGAAAGAAACCAAAACATTTCCATTGTGTACTATTATCTTATAGTGGCTAACAAAACTCTACACCATAACCTGCTGTGCATTTCTATAGTACATAGGCCTACAATGAGCAATTGTGAAAGAAGCCCATAGTAAACATTTATCCTTTAAAAACATATCTGTTGCTACACTAGATTGAAAACAATTCTCAGTTTGCTGTCCTTACTTTGAGGAAGTCTGTTACTGTTTCACTTCCTAGGTGATTCCACCTCAGCAGTGTCTTCGGGGTCAAATGGCTTAAAAGCACGTTGGTCTATAGGGGAAACAGCTGGTTGGTTAATGACAAAAAAGAAGGTGTTGAAGAAGTAGGGACAATGTCACTGTCTTGGTTAAATAACCAAGGAAGTGTTAGACTACCTGCAAGCAAGGCATGCAAACAGATATTATTTAACCTTCGTATACGATCAAAAATCATGTTTGTAAAAGAAAAGCACATGCTTGCTATAATATGTGTTTCTTTTTACCCTGCATATTTGAGACCTACATATAGCAAATGAAAGTGATTTATGGAATGATTTTGTTTTGTGTATGGTGTTTCCATGGGTGGAGGTGCAAGGGTAGGCATGACTGTACATGTCCGTGATCCACAGTCTTAACACTCAAGCTTCACACCAGATTGCGGGTCATCATCATTCCTGTAACATTTATTTAGAAGAATAACCAATTCTTCTACCTGTAATAATTGATTCTGGAAATGTATAGTCCTTACACTAAGATTAAATATGTGTTAATTGAGACGTAACACACAAATGACAAATGTGCATTAAAAAGAGTAAGAGGATGTACATAACGATTCTGAATAGTAAAAACTATTAAAAGCATTTTCTAAAGCTGGTTAATCTGCAGGCATAAAGAAAAAATGGCCTCACAAAGTCTGAGTAGAAGAAAATAAAGCCTTCCAATTAGGGGCTAATATATTTGAAACCAACTATGATAAAAAAAAATTTTAAAAAATTAGAAAATGTTTAAAAAAATTCAAACGTGGTCTACAGGAACACTATAAAGGAAAATTCCCAGTCAAAAATGAAAATAATGCAGGGAACAGAACAAGCGAGAAAGCCTACAACCTAAAAAATAATGGGTTGCTGGTACTAGCTCCTATTAACTATCTTCTTTAGAATGACCTTCCTGCCAATGTGGAACGTCTTGAGCCATTTTTTATCTCGAGAAGTGGTTGAAAGTCAACCAGTGACAATCTCCCTCAAAGCGTCCTAGCTAGCGTTCCTTGAAAGACGGTACACTATAAGGACTCATAGAAGAAATTCAGTCGCTTCAATTTGTTTTTTCAACTTCACAGGCACTGGGTATCTGTGAACAAAGTTCTAAGAGGAGAACAAAATGAGCATTGTTCTCCCCTGGAACATGGTTCAGAAGTTGCACTTCTACTGTGAGGACAGCTTTCTTCTTCTTTTTTTCCACTTTAGAAACAGGAAGTCTGCGTTGTTCTTGAGAAACTTTGAAAGTAGTGTTACAGTCTGGTGACCTGTTCTCCTCATTAACACATTCCCAGAGACAGCTCTCTGCATGATGCCATGTAGCTCCAGCAGCCATGAACTCATTTGGACCTCTTGTTTTGATCACACACTGCTGAAAAGACCAAACAATATTTTCCTCTTTCAACACCCAGATGTCTTTCAGCAGCTCGTCAGGCTTTGTTATTTTCCTTTCAACTAAAAGCACCTATTTATTTGCTCTTTTCTCCACCAATTCTCTCTTTGTCCTCGGTGCCTCCTGCAAAGCTGGCAGGCAAGCTCTCCAAAACCTTTCACAGCTAAAGACCTGAATCAGTGAGCAGCGACAATAGCAATACTGAGATAGAAAGATTAAAATCCGGAGATAAGCTGTAAATCAGTTATAAACTCCATATACTGGCAAAAGTTTGAATGGTATGTGTTTTTTTCCCTTTTAAATTTGTTTTGTCATTTGCAATTAAATAACATTAAACTGAAACAACATACTTTGGAGAGGCTGGGTATCTCAATAGATTAAGAGTAGGATTAAGCCTCTCCCTGATGCGTCCTCATCCAATTGCAGTCCGCATCAGATTGGGAACATACAGTAAGTGGAATAAGGTTTGATGGTCTCAGCCCAGTTCCTTTCAGTTGCCATCATAATAACGCTTACTCTCATAAAAAAAGTAATTAAGAATCATCCTATTCTATTGTTATGCATATTGCCAGGGGAACAAAATGCTTTTGTTTTACTTGAACAAGCTGGTTCAACCTGATAGTGACTTTAAAGAGCATTTAGCTCCCAATAAAATGACAGCATGTACATGATCCCTCCTCACAGTCAGTTTCAAGTGTGCCATAGTGCTCATGAAACAATGGAGCAATCCAGTACATGTAGCTTGATTCAATGTTCATTTAGCCCAGGGCCTCTTCAGGGGCAAAGACTGATACGGGTGTTCAGTTGTACTGTGGTTTGCCACTGTGGACCCTATATCTATACTGATAAAGGGCTAAACTGCAATAACCAACGATATGAACGCCTCAATCTAGAGCAGATACATGATGTTCTGGACCACAGTCTATAAAATTAATACAGAACAATTGGCCAAAATGGTTTAATACATCAATTAAAATAATATTCAGAGAAAGAAGGTACTTTACAGAGCGTATAAAAGGGACCAAGAACAAAGTACACAGAAAGAGTACTTCGAACTACAAACGCAAATCAAAAAGGAAGTTAGAAAGGCCAAGAGAGAGATAGAAATGAACACTGCCAAGGGGGCTAAAACCAATTCCAAAAAGGTTTTCCAATATTTTAACAGCAAGAGAACATTCAAAGAGGAGGTAAAATGTCTAAGAGATAAACGATGAAGAGAAAAAATAGCAAATATATTAAATGATTACTTTTCACAAGTTTTTTTACAAAGGAGGATACCGACAACATGCCCCACATGTTGAACTGTTCCTATCCAGTTTTAAATAACTTTAGCATAACAGAGGCAGAAGTGTTATTTAGAAGTTATTTACAAACCCCTAATCAAGATCATGCAACAGTTTTTTGACACAGGGGTTGTACCGACAGACTGGAGAATTGCAAACGTAATACCAATCCACAAAAAGGGAGAGAAAACCGAACCAGGTAACTAGAGACCAATAAGCCTGACTTCTATTATAAGTAAGGTTATGGAAACTATAATAAGATCCAAATGGGAAATTACCTATATGGTAACAGTATCCTGGGAGACAGTCAGCATGGTTTTAGGAAAGGGAGATCGTGTCTAACTAACCTGCTTGATTTTTTTGAGGATGCAACATCAACAATGGATAATTGCAAAGCATATGACATGGTTTATTTAGATTTCCAGAACGCTTTTGTCAAAGTCCCGCATAAAAGATTAATTCTCAAACTGAACGCAGTAGGGATTCAAGGAAATGCATGCACATGGATTAGGGAGTGGTTAACATGTAGAAAACAGAAAGTACTGATTAGAGGAGAAATCTCAAAATGAGCGAGGTAACCAGTGGAGTACCATAGGGATCAGTATTAGGTCATCTGCTCTTCTTAATCTACATTAATGACTTAGATTCTGGTATAGTAAGCAAACTTGTTAAATTTGCAGGCATCACAAAAATAGGAGGAGTGGCAAACACTGTTGCAGCAGCAAAGGTCATTCAAAAAGATTTAGACAGCATTCAGAACTGGGCAGACACATGGCAAATGACATTTAATATAGAAAAGTGTAAAGTACTGCATGCAGGCAATAAAAATGTGCATTATAAATACCATATGGGAGATACTGAAATTGAAGAAGAAATCTATGAAAAATTATCTAGTAGTTTATGTTGACTCAGAAATGGCTTTATCTAGACAATGTGGGTAAGCTATGAAAAGGCCAACAAAATGCTCGGATATATTGTGAAAATTGTTAAATTTAAATCAAGGGTAGTAATGTTAAAACTTTACAATGCATTAGTAAGACCTCATCTAGAATATTATGTTCAGTTCTGGTCACCTCACTACAAAAAGGATATTGCTGCTCTAGAAAGAGTGTGACCAGAATTATTCCAGGTTTAAAAGGCATGTCATATAAAGACAGGCTAAAATAACTGAATCTATTTAGTCTTGAACAAAAAAGACTACGCGGTGATCTGATTCAAGCATTCAAAATTCAAAAGGTGTCACAATGTTGACCTAAGGGACTTTTTTGATCTGAAAAAAGAAACAAGGACCAGGGGTCACAAATGGAGATTAGATAAAGGGGCATTCAGAACAGAAAATAGGAGGCACTTTTTTTACACAGAGAATTGTGGGAGTCTGGAACCAACTCCCAAGTAATGTTATTGAAGCTGACACCCTGGGATCCTTCAAGAAGCTGCTTGATGAGATTCTTTGATCAATATGCTACTAACAACCAAACAAGCAAGATGGGCCAAATGGCATCCTCTCATTTGTAAACTTTCTTGTGTTCTTATGTTCTAATTTACAGGGTTCACAGAATCTGCCAATACCCAATTCCTTTAGAATTACTGTTGCCACCTCTTAAATGGGCTAAGCAAGAATGTAATAGGTATTTTTGATGCATGCATATTTATTGTTTGACACTGTAAAACTACTGGGTGGATCAAACAGCGTCTGTGTTTCTTCCGACTAAACATCGTTTATTTATTTATTTGTCCATATACTTTCTTTTTGCATGTTAATTTATTTTAGAAAATAAAATATAAACATGCACGTGATATACACCTAGCCTTTAACAAATTGTACATTTAGAGATAATAATGGCAAACGAACTTTTCCAGATGTGTTCTTATGCTTTCATTTCTTTGTGTTCCTGTTTATAAAATGTGTACTGCTTGCAGTTTCAAATGTAAACACCAGATGTCCCCATAACACCATGAGAGTCAGCACACTAGATTTTTCTATCAACATAGAAAATAAAAAAATACAGAATTTATATTAGTAATTCGTTGCTTGGGCAATGGTTCTACTGTTTTGTGTATATGCTACAACATAGTTTCTTATAGTGATAAACAATAGTACCGAAATAGTGTATCTTAACTTCATAAACTCAATCAGAAGATACGCACCAGTGCTAAAAAGAAACGGGCTTGGCAGTGTCGGTCGTGTTATAATTGTTGTCTTATTTTTACTACAACTGGTTAGTATAGTACTGACATAAAATAATAAAATAACTATTTGGTGAAAAAAACAAAAATGAGAAATAAAGATTTTCAAGTTGGAAGCTATATCCACAAGGGGGCAGCAATAACTCGCTAATCATTGAATACTGAAATAATAACTGCTAAATATATCTACATATCCCAATTAGACTGAATTGTGTTTATTCCCTCTATGTTTTCATGAAACTTAGGGTTTTGCAAAAAAAAAAAAAAAAAAAGAATAAAGTGTATTTTATTGTAGGAGGAAATTTGAAAAAAGTAATCTATATTATGACTTAAATATATTTATTTAAACAAATCTTATGTATATTCCTGGTTTATTCCCTGCCAAAAGTTGATGAAAATACCCAATATATCTTTATGCACAGTCATGGTAGGGTCTTCATTAAAATATATATATCATTCAGTGGGTGTCAGTTTCTGACCTTTACTGCTGAATGACACACATACTCCCACACGCCCAAATCAACTATTATCTAATAAACAGCTTTGAAAAGGAGGACTTTCCTGTCAGTCACAGTAGGTTCCTTGTATTTGTCTTTCTGCAGATCTGTGTAACCCGGATCACTATATTGTATAAAAAATGTATCCAGTACTAGATAATTCTTCTGATAAACTAGTC
The DNA here is from genome assembly GCA_030684275.1 of Acipenser oxyrinchus oxyrinchus. Taxonomy (NCBI): domain Eukaryota; kingdom Metazoa; phylum Chordata; class Actinopteri; order Acipenseriformes; family Acipenseridae; genus Acipenser; species Acipenser oxyrinchus. The sequence goes on along the minus strand of CM060254.1, from coordinate 46,109,581 downwards.
TGTCGCAAAGTGTAGTAAAACCTAGTGAAACGCTGGCAAATGGTAATGATATAAATCCACAATGCATGCATGTGAGAACAACAAAGTTACAACTGCTCTACAAGGGAGACCACAGCCACTCCTTCTTGATGAGCAAAAGTAATGTGAGCGTGAGTCATGCAGTCATGTGTCTCTCGGCTCCCCACCACAACCCACCTTTAAAAGCTTGAACCTGTTGCCAAATGAAGCGTGTATCAGCCTGGTAATTGACTGGATGGTACAATATGCTACCTATGTTATAACACATTGGAGATGTTTAAAATGTGTTTATGTCACAGCATGTAGAATGTTTAAAGCTATATACCACCTCTTGATATGTGGTTATTACAATGCAAAATAACAATAAAAAGAAATACTGTCATATTCAAAAAAGAGGAAGCCGATCTAAACAAAAGCTTTGCGGGGTATTCCTGCTTTGTCATCCTGTGGTTTTAAAAAGTTTTCACAGCGCAACAAAATCCTTCACCTAAAATGCCCCACAAATAGGGTAAAGCCATGTTTTTAGTTAATTACTACTACTTACTTTTCAAAATGGTACAGCATTTGGATATTTAAACAATGTAATCTATTTCAAGTATTTTATCTATAACTTTTTGCAAATGAGCTATTAATACTATCAAATAATGTAAAAAAATATAATGACATCAGCCTGTTTTAACAGAGTTTTAAATATAAACATCAGCGCTTATCAATTACTTGCTATGCACCTATATCTGCAGTTACAGTAAACCATGCAACATAACAAACAAAATGTCTATCAAAGACTTTGAAATGTAAATGTAAATAATGTATTTAATTATAATAACTAATATGTGAAAGTATGTGCTAACATCTAAAATCATTGTGGTGGTATAATTTTCTTATATATATATATATACCACTGTCTGGTAAATTGTTGTGACACATACAATGCAAAACACATGTTTGTAGTTTATTATTCTTATATTTTTACAGCTCCACATGGCACCCTCCATATATATATATATATATATATATATATATATATATATATATATATATATATAATTTATCTATATGAATTGTTAATATTCACAGCTTTATGTATGTGTTCCCATAATTGACACCCAGTGTATAACATGCATGTCTGAACAGCCATAGGTTACATCTTCAAAATAGCATAGCTAAATACAGTTTGATTTTGTGAAATCACATCTTTAAAATTCTTGTCATTTTGACGATTAAAACTCCCTATACTGTAATTTTATATATAATACATACGGTTCTCTATACAGTAATTTTATATATTATATATATGGTTAAACAACTAAACAGCAAAGCTAATCTTAATGTCTTCTACTGTCTAATACAAACTATTTGATACAAAGACACTTCAGATGGCTGATATCTCATCAATATCTGATTTTATATATATATATATATATATATATATATATATATATATATATATATATATATATATATATATATGAATAAATTAGACCCTATGTATATATTTTTACAGTATATATATATATATATCCCTCATCTCTCCCTACACCCCCACTCGACCTCTCCGCTCCGCCTGCACTAGAAGACTGGCTCTACCTGCCTCCAGAGCCCGTTCCTTTTCCACCCTCGCCCAGCAATGACCTTCCTACAGAAGTCAGGACTGCCCAGTCCCTGACCACATTCCGGCGCCTCCTCAAGACTCACCTCTTCAGACAGCACCTGTAGAACTCCTCTGTTCTTCCCCTGGGACACTTATCACTCTTCCTTAAATGCGCTTTACTTGCTCTTATCTGCCCCCTATTTTACTGCATTTAATCCTGTACTTCAGAGTACTGTAATCTGCCAAGTGTTTAATCTGTAGTATTTTGTATTTAATCATATCCTGATGTAACTATCACTGACACTTATCTGCTGTATTATTGAATTGTATTTTGTCACACTTGTACTTGCTTGAACAAAAGTCATTGTATTTATCTTGCTCTTAATTGTATTATTACTTGTACTATGATACTTGAAATGTATTTGCTTACGATTGTAAGTCGCCCTGGATAAGGGTGTCTGCTAAGAAATAAATTATATATATATATATATATATATATATATATATATATATATATATATATATATATATATATATATATATATATATATATATATATATATATATATATATATATATATAAGCAAATCTAGAAATACATGGAAAAGACCATAAAATAAAGAGAGAAGTAAGCTTTGTTATAACAATAATAATATAGTAACTAAAGCAAAATATGTACTAATGTGTCCATAACTTTTAAGAACTATAGGAAATCTATATTAGAAAAAATATCAAAGCATGAATGCATTGAGGCAGCTTTTCTGTTCAGTCCTGTGGCCTTTAATATCCTACCAACACCACCATAGTATACTACACACCAAGTAAACTGTGCACCTTAAAATGTATATAATACAGCCCCTATGTAGCATGCAGAATTGCATTTTTATAACAGAGTGTGTTTCATATTATAAAGAGTACACTATATATGACAGCCTGTGACATTGGTACTGGTGTGTTAATTTTATATAAAAAAAGGAATTGTTACAGGGCTTAACACAAGAACATATTACTAAACATGTTCCTAAAAATGAATAAAAAAAGAAATAGCTGATTTATGTTCAGATAATAAAATGTTAAATTGCTCATATCTCCAAACTATGATTTTGTTAGTTAAAACGATCTTGCTCTTAACCAGCAATATTTGGAATTTAATTTATTGGTCGCTGTTGTGATTGTGAAGTTCGAATGGAACAGGTTTCTTTTTATTTATTAAACATAAGCTTGACCTTTGGTATAAAAATGATATTAAAAAGTGAACTGTGCAATACCTTCCGTTGCAGCAACATATCAACACAAACCACATGCGACACACACACACAAAAAGAAAAAATATATATCAATGTGTATATAAATATATATTGAATATATATAGATAGATAAATATACACAGTACAGTAACAATAAGTATTCCTACAATGTAATTAATAAGTAAAAGGGTTACCTCAAATCAAGTGTCTTAGGGCTGAGGGGAGACACACATTGTGAATCTTCTAGGTGTTCTAGATAGCGGTATGTCCCTCTGCATTTGGATGTCAGCATTTTTAAGTGAAAGGGCTGATGTATATTTATACATAAAGCAAAGCCGGTTTCCTCTTTTTGGTTTCAGTCTTTCTTTTTGTTTTTAGTATTTAAGGTTCTGGGTGCAAATAGGAAGTTATTACATCATCAAACTCAGTAATGAGAGCAGAGCTTGAGAACTGCTTGCACATATTTCAAAGTTCTTTACATTGGAGCCTTTCTTTCTACATTTCTCTTTTTTGTGTTGTTCTGTAATTGTATGTTTGTTTCAGATGGTTTTACCTGGAAATCTAATGGGTTGCCATCAGTGCTAGTTACAATTAGGCCTACTGATGTCAAAATCCAAATTTGCTTTCCATGAAGACATGCTTCTTAATGCAGACAATGCTACCTTGAGGCCCAGAATTCCATTTTAATCATTAAATACAGTTTCTTGAACTTGAACTCACCGCTTAATTCATTCTAGATGTGATTAGGTAGTCTGAAATGACAGGAACTTTAAAAAAATTCTCCTAGTAGCAAATTTTCATAATGGAGCAAATGGTGATGTTACACTGGTACCAGTTATTTTTTAATTCATATGGCTACAGGATTGATTGCTATCAGGGTAATACAAACGTATAGAGAGACATAGCCAGCTTACCCATGCTGATGTCACAGACACAGTATCGACACAACAGCCCATTCGAAGGTTAACTTTATTACACTTGTTCCATTTCAATTTTGAACAGCCTGTCTGTTTGTAGTATTTGTATATTTTGTTGTTTCCAGAAGGAAATCTCTTTCAGTCATCCCTGCCAGCACATCTACTGGAAATGGGGATTTCCCTGCTGAGTACCTATGAGTTGCATTTTTCTATTTGTCAGAATGTGCTTGACCACACTGTGGTATATTAAATAGTATCAGTTCATGTAAACAGCTGTCAACATTGTCCACCCTGTCGCCCTCCCCCTTCTGTAAGGGTACATAATGTCAGCTTAACAAGCGGCATGTGTTCTTGTATAAGTAAGTTAAGCCTTGAATACTTGTTTTAGCAACTTGCTTTGTTTGTTGTTTCTAAAAATAATAAAAATAAAAATAAAACAAATATGGAAACAAAGGCTTTGTCTGGAATCAATACACAGAGACTAGAAATTCAGCACTTGTGGTTTTACAATAAAAACATTGGTTTTGATGAGTCATCATATCATCTGATCGCACTATGCATATGACCATAATAGCATGTTAGATAAACATAAACATGTAATAAATCAGTTATAATAAGGCAAAAAAAAAAAGAGTCGTTAAGTAAATACAGTTTGTCTAATGCTTGATGAAGGCAATAGTCTTATTTATTTTCTTAAGGTATTGTAACTCAATATATGTTATTGAGTTTTGTAGTAATTTTTTGTGGCTACATTATTAGTAATAGAGGTATTTAATACTCTGAAAACAGTTTTTGTCACTAGTTATGTTAGAGCTTCATTAAATACATTTCAGGTAGAGGAAGACTGAAACATTGAGGACAAAGTGGCTGGAGATGATTTTAAAGCTGCAGTCTCCTGTAAATCTATCGGCACAGAAATGAGAAAGTATATAAGCAGACAAACCTCTTGGTATTCTGTTGATTCCCAGTTGATTGCTAACTTTGATATTACAGACATGTTCATTCAAACTGAACTTTAAATCAGCATATGCCATGCTACAGACTAATAAAATACAGAATATTGTTCAACCCCTAGATTGCAATTCAAAACACAATTGACTAAAATAGCATCACATGACCACACATAGTTTTACCCACAAAACCAGTGAATAGTCACACTAGTGGTCATTGGTCAATGAAACATTTTTATTGACCATGATGTCATACACTGGTACTTACTGTAACCCTGTTCTCTTTTTAAATATATTTTATATAGCTACTTCACAATATCCAGAATATGTCATGTTTACAGTGCAGATGTTGTGCTGATTGGACGATACATTATCAACGTTGCTGGAATTTATATGAACAAAACTGACAAGAATAGAGCAAAGAAAAATACAGAACCAAAAGCAAACGGTAGGGGTATATATATTTTAAACCAAATGCTCAGCTTTTTCTCCTTCAAAATGGTAGTACTGTTATTTTTTTAGGTCAAAACTGAAAATATTTATTTAAAGGTTTATTAAAACCCATATATTTAAAATGAGGTTCATCAATACAAACGGCAATGGACAATTTAATGTCGAACTTTTAGTGACATGAGTTATCATATAGTCGTTTGTGTTCATTGTGGTTTGGCTTAATAAAAGACTCAAGTTAAAACCACAAAAATGACTAAACCGGTGTAGGGTGTACGCTATAAAATGTCTGCTACTGCTTTAGTGAAACACATTTTAAGTAAATCCAAGCATTGATGCTCTGCCTGAGGATTCCTTGCATACCATGGAAGTGTTCATTCACTATGTTGTGTGTTTTTTCAGTGTGAATTTCAGCTTGGGTATTTCTTTCAGAAGATTTAAAATTGCGGTGTTCCACACTGATTACATTTTTTAAAATTTGGTTTAAGTATTTTGGAAAGTTGTTTATTTATAATCCTATGTTGAAAATATGAGCTCTATGAAAACCAGATATATAGCAAGCAAGGGAACAGTTTTATTAAGAATTCAAAAGCACAAGAACTGTAATTCTGCAACATTTAATACCAAAAGGACCTTCACAACACTCATCGTGGAAAATATATGAACCAACATGAGACCAACCTCAGTGACTTATTTATTCATTTTTATTTCATTCATTTATATTATAACTATGAGGCCCACCAAATTCTAAATCTTGTGTAAATTACAATACCATCACAACAGAAAAGAGTACAGTTTGAAGGTAATGGGATAGTTTAGCTTCTGCGCCTGAATCAAAGTTCTTAATATGGGTGAGCCTGTACATATTGCATGATATGCATAAGGGCTAGCCAGGTTTCTTGAGCTGTAGGAATGATTTGATTGGCTGGCAGGATGAAACCATATCGGCCCGTGTCACGCAGCTCAAAAGCAAACGAGTACTTGATGCCATAGTTGTAAGACCAGTCAATGCTGCCTCCGCTCGCTGGATCTGTAAAACAAAGCAACAAAATGCAACTTCATTAGATAAGCTTTCCAAAAAAATATCATGAAGAAATAGTGTGGGGAACTGGAGGTCATGCTTCCAGCATTGCCTGCAAACACACCATATCTGAACCACAGACATTAACACAGAGTGGAAAGTTTAGAATTAGCGCTATCAAGTTATACTGAGTCTTACATTCTGGGCTGTGTTTGGCTTTCTCAATTAACCAGAGAAATCTCACCGCTTTCCTTGGGGCTGATCTAGAACACCCCTGTGATCTGTACAGATGATATGTATTCTCAATAAGCGGATAGTTTGATACTTCTTTGGGTTCACTTGGTTAAATGAAGCAGCCATAATCTATAGGATGCCTCTGGCTCTCCCTTTCTGGCACTTTTAAACCTCACTCATCAGAAATGTTAACTTACAGATAATGTCACAGATGTTTCCAACCTGGTAGCTGGTTCCATACAGAGATTTCAAGGCACTTGCTGCTGATTTTCCAACGTTCTCCTATAAAATAAAAAATACAAAAAACAATTGTGTAAGATTACTTCAAAATATACTATTACAAGTTTATTTCTGTGTTTCTCTCTTTTTAAAGCACATTCATGTTCAGTTTTACACCAAAAAAATCACTTCTTCTGTGCACTGTATGGAATCATAAAGCATAGTTTGTTTGCATAATCTAGGTAGTTAGTTTATCGTTTGGAGAACTACATGTACAATCTTTAAATCTTAACTAGACAATTTGAACAGTATGAAACTATCAAGGAATTGCTCAAACCAGTAATTTAGCTGTTCCTAGCTGCAAATAAGTTAATTATAAATCATTAATATAGATTTCTTTCTTTCAGACCTGTTGCTAAATAGCTAAATGGCGCTGAAGGAATTTACACATAAGACAGATATGCCTCTGCTGAATAGAAAAAAGTGTAAAGAATGTACCAGTTCTTGGTAGTCAGCAGGTTTGTTGCATGTGTATCCATAGGGGACCATGAGGAGTTGAGAGTAGCTGTGGACGCTGATGAAAGACTTGATCTGGCCATGCTGCTTGATGAAATTCACAATGTTCTTCACCTCCACTTCAGACTCAGCAAAGGGGCCATGGTAGGAATCAGAGCAGGCGTAGTTACTGGCCCCAGGACCTTTACACAGGAATTAGATGAAGAATGGTGAGTAGAGGATACCCAAGAAGACATGTAGTGTCTGGGACCAGTTCTTAGATCCACAGAACACATTATTGAAAGAATGAATTGGCAGCGTGATGGGTGAGCAATACAGGGATGTTAATGCTGACCAGTGTGGAAGCTTAACAGCATGTGGTATGAGAAAAGCTTGAACCACCTCACACACCTGCATGCCAAGCAGCTGCTAGTAGAAACATTGGAGAAGTCCTACCCGCATTTGCACTGTTTCCCCTAATGAAAGTTTACCAAAAGTAAATTTGCATAGTTCTTTAAAGTTTCCTATAGTATTCCTTTTGACTCTACAGTGTTTTATAATGTTTAACCAAGTGTTTTACTATCATTCACCACACTTATTTATAATATGCCACGCACTATACTTTTCTATGTTTTTACCATGGTATACCACAAGTTCACTTTTGGTGAACTTGTGTTGCAAAATGATCTGTCGATCTTGGGCAGGTGTTGTGACTCTTGGTCTCCCAGTTTGTGGCCTGTCATTGACAGAGTGTGTCTGGTTATACCGTCTCGCCAGGTTTGAAATTGCTGGCTGTGAGCACCCAAGACGGCGAGCCACAGTACGCTGCCCTAGTCCAGCCTCCAACATGCCGATTGCACGAAGGCGCTGCTCTCTTGACAGACGTGGCATATTGTTTTTTTTGTCTGTGATTTTCTTTATTTCTTTTATTCAAGCTTGCAATTCAACAGCTGAAATCACTCTATATCCAGTGTCCAATCAACTGTCTCACTAATTGGGTGATTAAGTGCATATGCTTCAGTCATAGTCACTCAAGCGTGTCATGGTCAAGGATGAATGATCGAGTGATTAAAAGAAACCAAAAACATTTTGTCAATGTCCATCATTTATATAATTTATTTTTTTTCGAAAACAAATGTGTTATAATAGTGATAAGTTTCTTTTGATGCTCGGTATAGTTATTCAATTGTTACATGTGTAATAAAGACATGATAGAATTATCTGTAGAATTACTTTTATGGGTCAGTAATATATGTTTTTTTAAAAATATAGAAATAAAATACCAGAAAAACCAGCATCCCAGTTTCTGTTTGGATCGACTCCAATGCAGCTTCCGGAAGTCTTGGAACGTGTTTTACGCCACATACGGTTCTGCAATGAGAACAGCATTCTGTTTGTAAACCTTTCAAATGGAATTGAGCTACACAAGCCAATATAACGGGTAGAACACAGGCCAGCTGCAATGTGTAACTGTTTACTGCTCCCCAGGTGACTGATTCATCTGTTATGGTCGTGGGATCTGTGCATGTATGTTATAAAAGCTGCCTGTCTTAAATGTAGCTTCGTCAGGTCCTCAGAGGCAGCGGCCTGTCATAGTAGGCTGCCAGTAAGTGCTTGGTGGGCAGGTTCTTCTGTATTCAAGAGTGCACAGATGAATGGTGTTTCAAGAGGAACAGTCATCAAAGTAATGACTTTATTAAGTTCAGGAAGACACACTTTACTGTACCTTTTGTACTTACATTGGAGTGAGTGAATGCATAACCATCTGGGTTGGCCAAAATCAGTAAGAAAACATCCATGCTATTCAGCAGAGTTGTGATGGAGGAATCACTCCCATACTCAGTAGCTATCTAAATTAAAAAAAGACTGTTAATTGATGTGGAAGTATAAAACTGGTCACTAAAAGAATGGCAGGGGTTATTTCAGTTGCACATGTCATGCAAACATTGGGAGTTAAAGACTTAAAAAAAAATACTTTACAAAATATGGCCCTGAGACCCAAAAGACTGTTCTCCTCTTTTCTTGTCTTCTTATCTGAAACTTTGCAGTGGAAGGACACCATCACACACTGGGACACCTTTATTTGCAGCAGCATCCTCACTTTTGGCCAACGACAGTATAATTGACAGTGTTTGTTTTGAACCTTTTGCAATGTTAAAGATGCTGTCCAAAATTAAAATAAAATTTCAATCGACTGGGACATACACCATCATGAGATTACTTGGCGGAAAATCAGTCACTGGTTCACCCGACTTCTTCCAATTATGATCTTGCCAAGCAGCAAAACAATGAATCAAACACTCTTCTGTCTGCTGGAAGCCCTTTCCATTTAGAACTCCATGATACTTCCTGTCTCATCTTGGTTTACTGAAACCGTTGAATGTTAAATATTTCTTCTGGGTCCAAAAAAAAGACACTAGGCAGTGCAAAATGATCTGGAGCTGTTTTTGGCAGGTACAAGAATATCAGTATAAAAAGTACACTACATTGCTTTTTACCAGGAATACTATAATGAACTTGAACTAACTGTAAATGTTTGTTTACCTTATTTGCTGTCCAGACTCCAGTAGCCTGAGTCACCCATTCACGTGAGTGAATACCAGTATCAATCCAAATGGCTGGGCGGTTATTTCCTCCAGTGCTAAACTAAAGAAAAAATAATAATAATAATGATCGCCACACCATGGCAGCTTGGTATTGGATAAGAATCACATGCTTAACTTCAATATTAACTTCTATGTACATTTTTAGGTAAATATTTTAAGCAACATTATCTGCATTTGAAATGTTGGAGTAACCTGTAGCTAAACAAAAGTTCTCTCCTTGTTGAAGGATTGCATTTTTTGGCATTTTTAGGCACCTCAGTTTTAAATTATGCATCAAAAAACAGATGAGAATAGCACGTTCTTGCAAGTGAGCATGTTTTCATACCTTAAGAACATACATAGGGCGACCTTCATATGTTGATCCAATATTGATTTTGGAGACAAGATTAGGATACTGAGCGACAAGGGTATCCATCCATTCATAGATCTGTGATAAAGACAGTGTTCAGGTTACTTGAGATCCTCAGTTTTTCTTTTTATTTGCTTTAAAGGTTCCGGGTTACCAAGGTGTACCAGTAAGTGGATTGGTTTAATTTGTACAAACAGCTCAGAACTCCCAAATACTTACTGAAATGTTGGGCACTAAATATGAAAATAAATAATACATTTTTATTTTTTTTATTTTTTATTTTTTTATTTAAATCTAGGAAACATATATATATATATATATATATAGAGAGAGAGAGAGAGAGAGAGAGAGAGAGAGAGAGAGAGAGAGAGAGAGAGAGAGAGAGAGAGAGTTCTTCCCCAGGGTATTGACTCATTTATTAACATTACTGCATACAATAATGGTCTGCAAAAAAACAGTTTTTTACATGTGTGGGTGACGGAATTAAGCTTCTCCACTGTTTAGATCATTAAAGTTGACCCAGTGTAAAAGGATTATAACAGGGAACTTGCTAAACAAAATAACTGTAGTAAGCTTTTCAAACGTACTGTCTCCAGCTTGTGATAGGCTGCAAAGTTAAAGCTCTTTGTGAGGCGTTCCCTTCCTTGGTTAACTTCCAGCTCTTGTTGCTCTTCATCTAATACTGCCTGAAAACACATGTCATAGTCTGGATTAAAAAAAAGAAAACTTTTGTGCACATTTAGAAAATAATCGAAATACTGCATTTTCTCATTGAAACTCAAATTCAACATTTTTGGGAATTGTTTTTATTTATTTATTTATTTTTACTTTCTTAGTAAATCTACGATCTCTAGGTTTGGATAGGTAATCTGAAAGGGGTTCTTATACAAAATGCAGAAAGCAATTTAAAATCAGGGTAGGGTGTTACACTACAGTTACGCATTCTGACTCCAGTTGGTAAGATGATGTTAAAAGCTCCATAACCACACCTCCAGAGGAGCTCAGCTTTTTTGCATAGTGTTAAGATACTCGTTTGCACCAGTTGGCACCCAGCCTTTGCCCTGTTATACATATAGATTACCACTATGGAGGATAATAACCTACAGATGTTTACCTGCACATCATCAATCAAGACAGAATACTGGATATTGTTGGACTCCAACAAGACTTTGACAGCCTGCACATTGGAAAAAGGAACTCGGATATCTACTGGAAGCTCTGGGTTTGCAGGGTGAAGCCAGAAATCCAGCTAGCAGGAGACAGCGAAACACATTTTTTATTAGACTGTTCTAGGTTTGGTTTCTTTAGTAGAAGAATTTCACAAATAACAAAAAACACATAAAATAAAATGTAAACAGCACATTAGCTAAACCTTTCTTAAAATGACATTTAATAATATCACCGGTTTTGAAATTCTACAATATCTTTTGAGTCAAATGGGATTTGTAATTAAAATACAAAGAAACCTGTTAATTGCACAAGAGAATTCAGGCATTATATTCAAGAGATGTTTGAACACCCACTGTTTTGATAAACATCTATTTCTGTTTACATGCATTGCTTCATAACGTGATTTGAGCACATGTCATTGTGTGATGTTAGATTTCCTTTAAAAATAAGGATGTTACCAATTGTTTTCCCAGACCCTGGTAGTTATGCAATAGCAGCAATCTGTCACACACACACACACACACACAAGAGAGCGTATCCCTACCTGCAGATGTTCTTGTGTTTCCAAGGACTGCAGAATGCTAATCTGTTCAGCATTTTCTGCTTTGATCCTGAGGACTTGATCTCTGAATAATAGAGGCATCACTTATATATAATCATATGTACCCATTAAAATCAAATCACTTTGTATTTGTTTAGTTCACACTCTTATTATAATTACAATTATACATTTTTATTACAGATGTGGTGCATTTAGAAATATGGGTTAAAATAAAGATCAGCTGGCTCTTTGAGCTAATATATATATATATATATATATATATATATATATATATATATATATATATATATATATATATAATTAGCCTGTTAATGTCAGTATACTGTACATTCTAATACATTTTATAATAAATGTCAAAAAAGTTTTTACAAATATTTTTCAAAACATGTATTTATTTTGTTATTTTGTTAACCTAAATAAATTAAACAAACTAAAATACTGCACAGCCTACTGAATAATAGCTGACCATATCCACAAATCTTGAGTTAAATAATGTTTTTTAAGTGCAAAAAATCATCCCATGTCGTTAAAAGAAACTAAGATTTATGGATATCAAAATTAACTTAGTCCATCAAAGTAAACTTTAAAAAATACATACTTTTTACCTCATGAATTAATTTATCACATGATGCCCATTGACTTCTAGCTTGTATTAAACTTGATAGATAGATGGATAGATAGATAGATAGATAGATAGATAGATAGATAGATAGATAGATAGATAGATAGATAGATAGATAGATAGATAGATAGATAGATAGATAGGTACTTAACAGCAACATACCACCCTCCTTTTTTAAGTACTACTGTTAAAGGATCTCATGAAACCACATCGAGTTTAAAACGAAAGGATATTTTATTTCAACACTCATATGTGACGTTTTCTGTTGTTGTATTGTTTTTATTTTATTTTAGTCTCTATCAGTACTCAGTTCCACTATTAAAATGTACTATGTGACTGAGTGTGTGTTGGTTTACCACTCTTACCAAGTGACGCAGGGCAGAAGCCCACTCCAGTCCAGCCATGTGAGAAGGTGGCTTGACTGGTCAGTCTGACCTGATTGGTGGGAAGCTTAAGAAACATGTGAGAATGCGGTCAAGCTAAATTGGTAGATAAACTGCAAATGTTGTTTGCCCACTAAAGAAAGAGCTGGAAGGCAGCTCCTCTGATCATTTGAGTGCAGAAGCTTGTGCTCATAGTCTTTTTCATTGTTTCATCTATAGTCCTTTCCATGAATGTTCAATGTAAATGAATTACTTACCCAATGAACAGTTTCTGGCTATAGACTGCCACAAGGAAGACACTTAGAAACACAACCCCCCTCATGATGCACAGATGCAGAGGCAGCAGGCTTCCAGGAAGTACGATATTATGGGAGGGTACTGGACTTATATACTCAGAGCCCACACAACATGTGTGGAATTCCCAAGATGATTTTGCAATATAATGACGTGAGTTTTTCCATTCTGTTACTCTTTAATCCGTTTTTAGATAAGGTTTTGGAACCCCGTTTTTAACGGTGCACTTGTTTAAACTTATCTAAACTATGTTAACACCACCTGGAAACACAGATCCCTATATCAATTTGTACTTTTTGGTGTTTTTTTTTTAATCTAGTGTTGCAAACTAAGATAAAAAATGTAATCCCTTGCTTTCAGCTTACTAAACAGAGTTTACATTTCAGAGCTCTCTGCTGTATCTGTCTAGCTGTGTTGATAGAATTTTAGTTTAAATTAACAGACGCTTCCTCCCCTAATTCACAATACACACCATTGTGAGGCAGATATACAGTGAATATTGTTTGGAAACATAAATAAATAAATAAACATTGGTTACAAGTCTTTTAAAGGGGGATGTAGGGCTTGTCACTGAACATTTTATTAATGGAGTGTATGCTGGGTGAAGGTAACGTTGCCAGTGTGTGTACAGACTGCATCTTCCTGTTGCAGGCACGTTTATGAACATGTTCCTGCAACCCATTGCTTTTTTCAATAACAAACAATTAATTAAAACATGTAATTTGGGCTTTGTGTAATTCTATATAGGTAATTACAAGATTATTAAATTCGGTTTTTAAATGTTACTGCTATTATTTTGTTCAAAAGATTTTTTTCCTCCTCCAACTCCCCAATGTGGCCTTCTTTTGTGACAGCTGAGTTTCGTCATGAATCAGGGTCTGCTGTGTTATTAAAGAGGCCACCAACTACACAGTAATACAACCAACTGCAATAACTCTCTTTGTCAGAAGAATTAATTTCTCTTAAGTCAAAAGCTCATAGGAAAACATCAGCTTCTCACTGCTTTGAAAACAATTCACGTCCTTGAACAACTATGGTTGGGGCGATGCTAAAACTTATTTGCACGGAGCGGAAGTGAAATATTTATGAACAGAGCAGTTCCGGTGTGTAGATCATGGCGTGCAAGTACCAGGGAAGAGAGCGGGATAAGTATGCTTTTAAAATATTAAATGCTATGTGTAGTTAATTCGCTTTTTTTTTTTTAAATTCACAGTTAGTATTTGTATTTAGTAATCAATACTTAACATCTTCTTAACACGTTGAATATTAGTAAAGGTAACATTCTTATCACCGCATGCCTAACAGTATAATATTCAATTGGTGCCTTTTTAAGTAAAATAATTGTACCTACTCTTTTCAAGACTGTTATTCTATTATAAAATTATATTTTGTTTGGACACTCAAAAGTTATTGTGCAAACGCAACACAAATGTGTATATGCATGGAGGATTTTCTTGTGGGTCTGAGCTCTTTACCTGTCGGCAACTTGCTGATTTGTACTTTTTTGTAGTAAATTATTTTTGTTTCTGCATCCGTAATTGCAAACAAACAAAATAACAAAACAAACGGCATGTTCAATAATCTGCATGGGCGTTTATCTTGTCTTCTGTCTATATCTCTCTACAAGTTGTGTGTAATGTAACTAAGAAGATTTTTCAATCTTCAGACTTAGTATAGCAAAAACGTATTCATGCATTTCTGAGCCCGGACAAGTTGTGTATTCCCAGATGACTTTACAACAGAACCACTTCTTTCTTCTCTGTTGCTAAAAGATAGTACAGGTAAAGCTTTTATGTTTATAACTGCGCATATCTTTTTAGCAATGTATTGTACTGTTTTCACCAGAAATGACACCGGTTAAAGATGGGTCAGGACCAGACCTTATTGACAGGACAATAAGAATGAGAAGGGAGGAGCAAGCAAGGAAGGTGGTCTTGGCCTGGGGTGTGCTCAATGTCTCCCTGGCGGGAATGATTTACACTGAAATGTAAGTTAATTTTCCATAAATTAATACATAATGCGTAGTTGTTTTTTTTTTTTTTTAGGTATAGCTGTATATAAGGTCAATGTACAATGCAAGTGTTGTTGTTTGAAACAGGTTGTAGCTTTTTGACTGTACAGAAAACAGCCCTATGAATTTTTGCAGAAATTCATGTGGTTGTGTTTGTGAAAAGATATGGAAAGTGTTTGTGGAATCTCCTCAATCGTTTACAATTAACAGTGCTAAACCCCCATCCCAAACAAAACCTGTTTTCTTTCTTTACAGGACTGGAAAGATGTTGAGCAAATACTGTAACATCACCCACTGGCCTCTTTGGTATATTGGTAAGCTGCATCTTTATTGGGCTGTGTACATGACGAAAACTACTTTCCTTGGTTGTATTATTATTATTATTATTATTATTATTATTATTATTTCAATCCAACAGAGCTTGCCCTTGCCTCTTTGTTCAGCCTTAATGCCTTCTTTGATTTCTGGAGATACTTCAAATACACAGTGACTCCTTCCAGCTTTGTTGTGAGTCCTGAACAGCACAGATTATTCAGTCTCAGGCACTCAGGTGGGTGTCATCACATTTTAACTAGACTGGAAATTTGCACATCTCTAATTCAATTTGTAATACATTTGAGTAAAGTTGTAATTGTGCAGAAGTATTTATACTTGAATTTTCTCATAGGCATACAGGCATCTCCTCCTCAGAAGCCAGAAAACCAAGAGAAACCTTCCCCTACACAGTCCTCCCCCGTTCAAGGCCAGAGCGTGCTGAGTTACAGCCCCTCCCGGGCACCCAGCGCAAGTCCCAAGTTCTCCCCAGGTTGTATAACAGGATACAGCCCTCCTTTGCAAAGTCCTTCCCCCACAGGCAGTGGCTCATACTCCTCATCTGTGGCCTATTCAGCAAGCAATAGCTTTAGCAAGGTATGTGTTGTAAGATCTATTGAAGACGTAGCTTTAGGTTGAATAACTATGGTATTAAAATTCTCTGTAATAATTGTATTATTGGATGGATCATACTTAGAATTAGATTTATTAGTATTTTGCAGAGGTAGACTGCTGTGTTGCACGGGAGGGATTTTCTTCAGACTACATTTTGGGGCCATTTATACTTCTACTATTTAAAAAAAAAAAAAAAAAAAAAATCCACTTCTAAAATAAAAAATGCACTTATAACCTCTAGGTGGTGAGCTATAGTCCGACTCCAGGTTCTCCTCCATATCCCAGCAGTATTGGACCAGCAGAAGGGTCTAATCTTCGGTCTCGCTATCGCACTTCACCCACTGTGTTCAACTCTCCTGGTGGGAAAGAGGATTACATGGCAGACCTCAAGTCACTGGAGATGTTCCTACGTTCTGAAGAAGAGAAAATGCATCGCAGCCAGCTCGGTCAGAAAATGTTTTTATTTTCATAACATTTTGTTTAAAAGCATTCCTCAATTGCAAAAAGGTTTAGGAAGTGCTTTTTAATTTTTAATGCTATAATTCATAGACTTGTAAAAGAATATGCAGTGTTAAATCTACACTATTCTTTAATACAGTGCTGAAAACATGATTGCCTATTTGCATCGCTGCATGTTAATAATTTTTTTTTAATTTTCAGGAAGTCCAGAGGCTGTTTCCCCTTCAAACAGTCCAACATTTTGGAATTACAATCGCTCTGTGGGAGACTATGCTCAGACCCTGAGGAAGTTTCAGTACCAGCTAGCCTGCAGGTCCCAGGCTCCTTCAGCAAACAAAGATGAGAGTGATCTGGGGTCCAAACATGCTGCTGAAGAGGTAGGTTTTGAAAGACATGGAGAAGAAAACAACAAAAAAAGGGGCATGATAAAACTAAAAACTTGTAGTGCAATATAATCAATCTCAACCAGGCTGCTTGGGCATGTAAAATGATGATTTGTTGCTAAGCAAATATTTATTAATGAAAAGAGAATAGTGTTCGATGAGTGTAATGTAATATCCAATTAATATTGTTGGCTTTCCAGGTTATTTGCAATAATTTAACTTTTTGTTAATATACATAGAACAAGTAAAATGACTCCAGCATTAATATCAGGAGAAACTTCACAGTTTCCTTAGCAGAGCAGTTTTAGCAGTTTTAGCAAATTCATGAATTAAAACTTTAAAATAGGTCCATTTTGTTTAGACTTGGACTATTGTGAAAAACCTTTGCATATAAATATTTTTCTTATTTTATTTTAAAGGTCTGGGCCAGGGTTACAGTGAACCGTCAACTGCTGGATCGCATTGATTCCTGGACTGCAAAGCTCAGAAATGTAGGTAACAATTATTCTCACAAAAAATCTGACATCCCTATACAAGACTGAATATAAAAACGCACATCAGAACATAAAAAGGGTTTAAGATGGTTCTTGATCTTTAATGTACTGTCTTCTTTTGCAGTGGATTAATGAGACTATTCTGGTTCCTCTGGTGAAAGAGATTGATTCTGTGAATACTCTGCTGCGGAGAATGGGGTGTCCTGAACTGCAGACTGGAGGTAATGACTAGCTTGTTGTAATTGAGTTGTCACTTCTCGGCTTGTTAAAATGTAATTGATCCTTGTTTCCCTCACAATACAGAGCTAGTCAAGAACTAGTAGGGCAGTAAAATAATTTCTTATACAGACTACTTACTGTATTGGACTTTGCATTTGCTAAGTTGTCTCTAAGGGTGTGATCAATTGAGGAGTTGATTGAAATATACTGACTGCATGTTTTATTTAATTAAACTATTTTGCAACTCGTCTATACTTGCCTAATCTTCTGCATGTATCTTTGTAGAGGCCAGTATCAGCAGTCTTAAACAAGCAGCCCTTGTCAAAGCATCCTTGATCCCAACATTGAATGCTATTGTGCAGTATCTGGATATCACATCTAATCAGGAATATCTGGTGGAACGAATCAAAGGTAAGGGATTTCTACCTTCAGTGGGAAATAAATATGGGTGGTGGGGGGTAAACATGTCGGCCACAGAAAAAGGCCTATGCTGTCTGAGTTCCTTCATAAGGTTTTTAGCCATAAATTCATCCTTGGACATCCTTTTTGTTTTTTATAGTTGGTATTAGGGATGCACCGAATCCAGGATTCGGTTTCAGATTCGGCCCAAATACCTACTTTTTGAGCAGTGTTCGATTCGACGAATACTTAGGATTCGGTGAACCGTATCCGAATCCTATATCCGCCCAGATGCACATCCATTTTAATACATTCCTTCAATGTGTTGAAATAAGACACAAATCCGGTATTGAATGTAACTGTTGTAGTTCATAACAAGAACACGTTTTGATGAACTCTGTCGCAGCTCTCAACTCAACTCC
Organism: Acipenser oxyrinchus oxyrinchus; assembly: GCA_030684275.1. Lineage (NCBI taxonomy): Eukaryota > Metazoa > Chordata > Actinopteri > Acipenseriformes > Acipenseridae > Acipenser > Acipenser oxyrinchus. The sequence continues at coordinate 46,091,139 of CM060254.1, read as the reverse complement.
CTGAATTAACTACTGGTGGCGCACACACTAAACAAGTCAAGCAGCTGCTGAATGCAAACATACCCCAGTATGCAACAGCACATTCACATCACACTTTTCATGCTTTTGTGCTTTGTCTGAGACATGTTCTAGAGATCATACTGAGAGAAAAAATAATTTTAAAAAATCGGTGCACAGAAATATGTATTTTTTTGTAACTGTACGACTGTCAGATGTGCAGGACGTTTAATAAATTGCATTTTACGTTACTGCAATGTGCCAATACAAGTTATTATTATTATTTATTTATTTAGCAGACGCCTTTATCCAAGGCGACTTACAGAGACTAGGGTGTGTGAGCTATGCATCAGCTGCAGAGTCACTTACAACTACGTCTCACCCGAAAGACGGAGCACAAGGAGGTTAAGTGACTTGCTCAGGGTCACACAATGAGTCAGTGGCTGAGGTGGGATTTGAACCGGGGACCTCCTGGTTACAAGCCCTTTTCTTTAACCACTGGACCACACAGCCTCCGCAAGTTATACCATCTGGGAACTGCTGTGCATTTAAATCAACATGGGTTTTATTTCGCTGGGAGATTCAAGTCACTCATCATGGTAATTTTTTCTCATAGCTCTCAGATAGGGTTGTCAACAGGCTCCAGAATCTTGGGACACTTTAAGGCAGGTCAGGTTTTTTAACTCACCTCTCTAAACTGCAGTGTATTCGACATGTAAAATGAGTGTGAATTGCTTGAGCAGTTTAGTAAATGTACTTAATTGCTTAATTATGGTGGCAATTTAATCCGGAGAGCCTCGTAAGAACGATTAATTGTATTGCTTGAATTTTTTATACAGTAAGCAATATCTATCAAAATAGTGCAACACCATTATTATAGATAACTTTGCACTGACCTGCACTCTTTCATTTAACCTTGTGACAGCAGGTAAAGTTTCTATTTGTTTAATATGTCTTGCTTCTACAATCCCGCCCAGTCAGAGACTCAGAAAGCCAGTCAGCTGCTGTATAGGTCTGATTAATGGAAACGATCCTCGCAGACATGTGTGTGCTTTTGGTAACAATTAAGAAACAATTCAATTAATTTAGCGACAGTTTACACAGTTCACACTCACTTTACTGAATAAGTTGCAGTTTAGAGAGGTGAGTTACGAAACCTGACCTACCTTAGTGTCCTGAGATTCTGGAGCCTGTTTGCAACCCTACTCTCAGATCAGGTGACACAGGTTGACACGCCATTAAACAAAATAGTGGGTTATGGCAAAGATGCAGCTCTCCTTTCTTGTAAAGGTAAACAGTTCTGTATTTTTATGTTTCTGTTGTGGGGGGAGGGAGCTAGCGGTGTATTGTGTAAGTTACAAAGTTAAATCTTATTCAGGGATATATTTCCATTCTGTAATAAAAGTATTATGACCTAAAAGGCTCAAAACAATAGATGTGCACATCCATTGTTAGTAGCTGTCAGTCTGTTTTTCATTCAACAGTTTCCTTCAGTTTTCTTGACAGTTTGTAGGTTTGGTATTCGATGCATCTCTAGTTGGTATATTTTGAAGCCTTTCAAATAATGTCACACCTAGGATTGTTTGACCTTGTCCTAGAAAAACACACACCGACATGTGAAACTTTTACTGTCGAGCAATGTGCTGACCAAGTTTAATCTTTTGGTCCCTTAGATATTCCAGTTAACCCTTCGACATCAATAATTGAGCTCACAGGGAAGGGGGGAAGGGATGCAAATGCACCCCACGTTTATAATTCAAAAGCAAAATAAAAACACAAAACGGGTTTATGTTGTTATTTGAAAGGCTCTGTATTGAATAAACATTGTTGTGAAGTGCTAAGCATTTAAATATGTTATTAAACTACAAAAATAAATATAATATTATACTTGGAAACACATACCTGTGCTTCAGTATAGAGTGCATAAACAGCTTCAGTGGTTTTGTAAAAAAACACAAAAAAAACAATACACAGGGGAATTTGCATACTTAACAAAATAAAAAGAAAACCAATTCAAATAGTGCTTTTATCAGGCATTGATTCTATAAGTCAGGACAGCATTAGTAGTAGCCTAATAAATTAAACATGTCTGTTTTGCAAGTCGCACAGCAGTTTTTCAATAGTGTACTACAAGATGTAATAAGCTGGGTACTGTAAATGCTGTATTTAAATACAGTGCTGGAAACGTATGCATTATACACACATAGATGCTCATTCTATGATAGGAAATTGATTACATGGGGCTAAAAAAATGTATCTGTAGGGCAAAGTCAATAATTTTAGAAGTGGTACATCTTTACTACATCTCTCCCACCTCCCCTGTAAATCTCAGAACTATTTTGCAAGTAAACAGGAGCTGCTGCGCATGGTAGCCTATACGTTATAAGACATGCCTTTTTTGTTCCCTGAAGACGGGGGGGGAAATCATATTTTCTGTACTGTATCAGGTAATATAAACAGGATACTATAAAGAATGCAGTTATCTAATACAGTGCTGAAAACAAAGGTATTTTACACAAATGCACAGTTTAATTAAAATGACTATTAGCTAGACAGATATTTAGGGATAAATCAGTAATTTTAGAAGCAGTGTCCTGTTTCTACATCTCCCGCTGCTCTCCCGCAATCTATATTCTGCCAGTAAGTAGGAGCTGTGATTGTGACATGTGAAAAATGTGGTGTTTTTTTTTGTTTTGTTTTTTGCGAAATGTTTTTTGGATATCTTGGGAGGCGAAAAGGGGTGCAAATGCACCTCAAAAAATGACTCTGTGCACTTTAAAGAAAGATTACTTCTGTTTCCCGGGTCAGACAGGGATGTTCTTGGTATCAAAATAAAGTGATTAAAGTTGAATCGCATGGGAGGATAACCTACAATCTTTAGCGAGTTATGAGATATGTTCATAAACACGATGGGGTGCCTTTGCACCCTTTGCCGCTGATGAAGGGTTAGTAAGGTTTTGGCCCAAACTTGGAACTTTATACGGACAATGCAGTAAGCGGACGCAGTTTACAATGCATGCGGTGTCCTACGTTTATTTGGTCTTTCCCTTCCAGACTTGGCGCATGGTGGGTGTATGAGCTCATTTCGATGGAATGGAGGAGGTAATTTGAAGGCAAGGAAATGGGACACTGACCTGCCTACAGATTCTGCAGTAAGTCTTGGTGAATACTCCTGACATATTATAGCAGTTCACCTGAGTCAAGGCTGCGTTTCCTTGAACTGTTCCTATTTGGTTGGTTATGATTTCCTGGAACCAACTCTTACCTGATGAAGAACAGTATATGAATGTATTTTAATTGGCTTTTTTATAGATGTCCAGACAACTAGTTAGCACAGTCAGAAATGGGGGTATCTCCTGATTTTGTCTTTCAGATAATTATGCATGTGTTGTGCACTTATCTGGACTCGAGACTTCCTCCTCATCCCAAATACCCTGATGGAAAAACATTCACATCTCAGCATTTCATACAAACGCCTGACAAACCAGGTAAATAATGTGAAGAAAGAAGTTAAACATATGACTGAAACACAAGGTCTGCCATAGTACTAATTGTTGTGTGTGTTAATTTGTATTTATTTTTAAATTAGATATGTTAAATGAGAACCTGTTTTGCATTCATCAAAGTAGTATTAACCCTCCACACTACCAACTCATCTACCAGGGACACATCTACAATCTTCCAAAGGTAAATGCTTTTCACTTAGTTACACAGTAACCAATACGTTTTTAGTAGAGATTTGTCCTGTAACTTTGTGGTGTTAATGAAGGAATTGTATAGCAGTAACTTAACTACATGCCTCCATCTTTCATGTTGGAACTTTTATATTTCCTGGTTTGTTAACCCTTTTAAGATACAAGGGACGTATGTGTCCCACAAAATTTAAGTATGCTAACTTTCTTATTTTTTTGCAATGAGGTGCACAAAACCGGGTTTAAAATGTAATGACTGGTTGTATCTGGTCATCCAAATTGTCAGTTTCCTTGTGACACCGGAGTCACTGTGAAATGTAGTTAAGAAGAAACTGTTTGAACAACCACTCAGTTCCTTATGTACCTTAAGGGGTTAAAATGCCTTCCCTTTAATGAAAGCAGGAGATTATTAGCCAAGGCAATAGCATGTTTATTTTGGATAAAATGCATTAGACTGTTTACAAAGTCCCTTGTATAGCAAACTTAAACTAAAATGAATAATTGTGGCAGCATTGCAATTGTTAACTGCAAATTCTATGCAACATAAAAAGGAGGCCAAAAAGGTGGAGACAAAGTACCCTAAAGCACTCTATTTGAAAGACCTGTGTAATTTGGGTGAACTAGATGAACACTACTAGTTCTGTCTAATTTATTTTACAGGGTAGAAACAATCTGTTCCATACAGTCCTTATGTTCTTGTTTGTTATAAAGACCAAGGAATCTGGAATGTTAGGGTAAGTATGGAAATACGACTTCAATGTAACTTGTAATGGTAATAATGATGGACAATACCTGACTCAAATAGGTATACAGTTTAACATTGCAGTTTTATTTTGGATGTATATCTGCAGCACAGGCCATTCATATAGTGCTGTGGTTATTTCTCTTTCCCTATAAGGATAGCCATAAACAACCCACTTGATCCCTTCTGCTGGAATAACTTGTACTTGCTGCTGTAAGGATAAAATAAGATGCCACAGTTATGATTTTATTTGTATCTAGAGAACCGCTTATCTAATTGTAATAACTGTTTACCACATTCTTTACCATTAATTAGTTTTGGAATTGGGGATATATGGATGCACATACAGTCCTTATGTCACCCTTACAAGCAACTAAAGTATAAGCGTATTTTAAAATAACACTGGTAAAGACATCTAATGTACTATAACACGCTTCAAAGGACAACCAAAGTGCTGCTTGTCTATGCAGTAAAAAGTTGGTTGCTCTGTTAAACAATCTGCAAATACTGAAATTAATATTTACCTAATTTCTGTACTCTATTGTATATATGTTTATCAGGTTCTTTATGGATTTTTTTTATTTGTTTTTCCTTTTTACAGAAGGGCAAATCTTGGCCTATCTGGAGTAAACATCCTGTGGATATTTGGTGACTAATGTACTCTGTGCTGCTGTTCCTGAGTTTGTGTTATTACTTGCCTATAATTGGTGGATTATAATCTGGATTCATGGTATGAGTTTGTTCTTGAGATCATAAAGCATAAAGAATGGAGATTTTTCAAGGCAAACCTCAAAAGCATACGTTTGGAAAGATCTAACTAGGTCTGAAGTAAACGGTAGGACTATAGTAGCACTTTATTGCTAATAACAGGATTTATACCAACGTATAATATATGCAGCAACCTGCTGACTGGGCTAGATTCACAAAACTATTCACTCCAAATCACATTTTTCAGAAAAGAAAAACACACAATAAATTTAACAAACAAGAAATAAACAACTTACTTAAGGGGCTTGTAAGTATTTGCAATGTTATGTTTTTCTTTTCAGAAAGTTTTGAGTATTATTGGTTCATTGCTCTAAGACAGGTTACTTCCACATGTAAAGACATAAATGAAAGGTTTTCTTGCCATTTTAAATGTCACTTTTATCCAAGATTGATGAATTATTGCTTTTCAGTAGTTAAATATTTGTATATACGAATGTAACTTTTACACGCTACTGGTACTTGGTATATTTATTGTATAGTTCAAGTATACCCATTTTCCTTCAAGAACGAAGAGAAATGTAACTAAACTTGATTTGAAGATAACCATAGGTCTGCTGTCAATTTAGATTTATTTTTTAATAACAGAACTGTCAGTCTGATCTGAGTTAACATTTAAAAGTGGGTGATGTAAGTACTTGTTTTAATAAATGTCTTTTATTTTTCCTTTATTTTACGGAAAGCTTCATACATTTAGCACTGACGGAAGCAGACTTTTCTACAGAACAATATCATTTTTTTTTGTTTTCTATATGGAAACATGGTACTTTAAAACTCAAGTACTATTGAACTTGAGTTGTTGGTTACAGTTTGTTTTCTTTTGAAGTTTTGTCTGCTTCAACAAAAAACATAAGTCTGATCACACCAACTACAATACATGGGATAGGTTTGTTTGTTTGCTGGGTTAGTATCAAATAAATTTATTGCAACAAAAAAAATATAAACCACTTGCTTTGGAAATTGGGTCTTCTGTTTGTGGAGGTTTCTGGTTCAGTTCATTCTAAATAATTTCAGATACTGTCATGAAATTGTTTAATCTTTGTGTGAACTTTGCTATTGATTTATATTCTTGGGAATTTATTTAAAAAAAAAAAAATTTAAACAGTATTCTGTTTTGTAATGATAAATTGCAAATCAGATTTATGTTCATTAAACACATGTAAACAGCCATGTGGTGCCTTTTCAGTTTTTTCATCATCCAAGACCTATGTGCTTTGTGCAAATAGGAATTCCAGGTACCTGTGTACAAGGTTATGTTATTGAAGTGTTGGTGGTGTGTGTACTATCAGTTAATGTACCTTTACTGAGTACTGCCACTGGGTGTCGATGTACTACAGAAAAACACTTCTTACCAACTAATATAATCTTCTGTGGTCTTTGTGCACGTGGTCGTCACTGTGACAATTTTACTACTTGCTAAATGTACAAGAAGTTTTGCAAGTCTTGACATTATATATTGCTAGCATTTAGCATGTGAGCTTTGGTTTAAAATAACAGAATGCTGCCTTTGTTCTGTGTATTAGCAAAACAAAATGCACCATTTTGTTTTGCTAATACTCTTCAGCTTCCTCTGGACCCCTGGGTATTATTTGCCTACTTAAGTGATTCAATTGCCTTCCGTTTCTGTCAGACCTATGTCTGCCATTAAATCCATGCTCATGAAGAGTCAAAATCTTCACACAAAGATGAACAAACATATTTTTCTTAGTTGTTTCTGTATAATCCAGGTAAATGTAAACATCTTTTTCTCATCTCTTGTATTGAGCAAACTCTTTAAACAAGGTGATTGGTGCATTCACAGTATAGCATGACCATGCACAGCAGTTTATAGTCTGACTGAAGTCATGTGAGTGGATGTTCCTTTATGAACTATATATGCTTTTTAACCAGTTCGGTTGGATATCTGGTTAGAATTCATGGAATAACAACTGAAAAACTTTTTTTGTTTTTTTAATCCAACATTCCATACCCAGTGGAGTTCCTACCTTGGTCAATGTTTGACCAATGTGAAAAAGTTATCAACTCCAACAATGGAGTCATTAAATACATAGATATGGTCATATACTTAGCAAGCTGCAGTAACTGCTGTCCTTTAGAAGACTCACGCAAAAAAATAGGTTAATGTCAAGCTTAATGAGGCCCAACCATACAATGAACAGTATCTGTTTGTGAATCAGTACTCGTAGCCAAGATGTATTAAACGAGGGGAGGTTGTTAATATTTTGTCTGCTGAATAACATCCTAGAACAGTAATGTAAGAGTGCCTCTATCATTGAATTGTATGGAAAGAGAATACTATTCAGTTATTTACTAGCTGATTATTTAAGGTGAACATATGCTCTGTGTTCAGTGGGGCAGTTTAGGCTTTTCAATTCACAACCCAATGCATTCTGGTAAGCATAGTCCTGCTTCTCTTAAAAGAAAGAATGGTACCTGAGACAGGTAAAACGTACCCAAATGCATTGGGTTGTGAGTTGAAAAGTCTGAACTGTCCGGCTGAACACGGAGCCATATGGTCACCTTATGATTAGCCAAACTGCAGGTGTGCTGTCACTTAAGTGGAATAAAAACTGTTTGCAAACGTTATCCTTTTTATATAAATCTAACATTAGATTTGACCGATCTACTTATCAAATCCACGTGTAACATTTCACATTTGGATACTGCACATTCAGCTGCAGTTTTTAGTGCTCTTTAATTTTTGCTGTGTAAATTACACTAAAACAACATGCCCAACAAAACATGACGTTTTTTTTCTGAATATTCTAGCCATGAAGCATCTTTATTTTATACCACGTTGCATTTACCACAGCATTTAATTTGTCGCATATACCTATTCAGACTGTTGGTGTGGTGGTCCATCTTACTTTAATACACACAATCTCGATTTCATTATCAATTAATAGTAGCCTACTCACTTTAAGAAAAGTCTCCAGTGAATCTAAAAGACGATGCTGCACTGTCCTGCGCCGTGTCTTGGTTTTCTTCGTCGGAAATTAAAGAGGGACAGGCTATTGATTAGCCTATCAGGCAGCTAACCCTTAGATGTTGCATTTAAAAAATAAAATAAAATCGGTAACGCTTTATATTGCGTGGCATACATTAATCTTAAATAGATATGCAATTGCATATTAAATTAATATTTAATAAATATGAAATAGCTGGTTTCTTGCTAAATGTTAACCAAATGTCGACTGAAAATGTAATTACATATCACGTCCATTTATATTAGGATTTGTTACCCTTGAAAATATTTAATAATTTTCCATTGTTCACATGTTCTTATTGAAAATACAGTTAATCTGACTTAAATGGAAAGTAACAAGGAATAATTTAACGTAAATTTAATATGCAATTGCATATCTATTAAATATGAATTTAACATGGATTTAATATGCAATTGCATATCTATTTAATATTAATTTAACGTAACTTTAATATGCAATTGCATATTTATTTAATATTAATATATGCCATCCAGTCATGACATGTTGATTAAGACATTTCCAAATGGAAAAAATGCATTTGGCCATATTCACAAAGCATTTTTACCACTGCTCAGTTTACACTACTTTTTGAGAAGTGAAAATCCAACTGAATACGTTAAAAGAAACAACTGGTGCATGCAAGAGCTACTAAATTTGCCTAATGAATTACGTTTTTAACAAAACAAAAAAAAAAAAAACAGGTGTTAGCTTAGTACAATGGTAACTTCTTTTTAAATATGACCTATTGTCATAAGCCGACGCTCGAAAATAAAATGAAAAATACAATTAGCGTATCTAAATAAATGAATTGTTTGTAATGCCATTCTACCTGAATCTGGTTCAAGATCAACTAACGAGGCCCTCCCTTCGTTTTACGTCAAAGTGCGTAATGGGTTGCATGACATTGAGACTTCATCTCCCAGAAATCTTTGGGGGGAGGAGGGAAAAAGATTCCAGTGGAACGCGCACAATTACCAGGGATATGTAGTTTTCTTCACAATTCCGATAAGACCATTCTGGAGTATTTGCCTAGATTCAATGTTTGAACCTTTATAACATAACGTGTAATCTAATTAATAAACAAATACGATGGTAAAATTAACGGAGCGATTAATTAAACTTTTTTTTTTTCCGTTCATAGGTCAGCAGTAATGGACTACATTTCCTATAACCCACTGCTCAACTTCCGTTCTCTACCACTCATATCCGCTGTATGTAGATTGTGTGTGTTTGTGTGTGTTGGAAAGAGGGCTGTGAAATTAGAGATATGTCGGTCCAGGTTGTGGCTGCGAAAATGGCCGAGGTCGAGCTGAAAGATATTAACAGCAAAAGTCTGCCTGCTGCGATGCCAGTGGCACAGAAGCAGGAAGAAAAGTCGGCGGTTAAAAGCCAACCCGCTGCCCCTTCCACTAGTCCTGCTGTTTCGGCTGCAGCTAAGGTGGCTGTAGCACCCGAGGATCCTACCCTTCCAACCCCGAGTCCGAACCTCATGAAGATGCCGCAGGCATCTGCATTGAAACGGACTGAACCACAGCACAACGGCGGAGAGGCGTTCATCAATCCCGATGGTACAGTAACTGAGGCCCCGAAGACTGTGAAAAAGGTTAGGGATTGGATATACTAGTATGTGTCATTGATTGGGTGGGGGTATGCTAAATTGTGTAGACGCTGTCTGTATTACAGTAGCTAATCAATTAAAAAAAGATCGGGGCTTGACTACACTAACCCGACTGTTGCACCATTACATTTAGTAGTGATAGGCTTTTAACGGTGTTGTCTATCAGTGAAGATCACAGTGAAACATTTTATAGTAAAGATTAGAATCTCAGAAATAAGGAGATGGCGATGATGTACTCTCCGCGTTTTGACCGCACTGCGCTGTTGTGGCGCTATACATTTATTCTAGCTCTTCTCGATACACTGTGGTGCTAAGAAATGCGACCTCTCTATTTCCAGAATTAAGAAATCAATACAGGTGATGTGAGTCTTGAGTTTAGAACTCTTCTAAACTTCTGAAATAGTTTCTAAATACACACTGTGTATCTCAACACGTGATAACAGGCGATTTACAGATGCACCATGAAAAATAAATAGGTGTGAATATAAATCTGAATTTGTGCACTGAGAGAAGGGGGCTTTATAGACATGTTGACAGAAGGTTGATGTGAATATAGTGCAATCAAAAATAGATTAATAAATGATTATCAACCTGTAAGGCAAATTGACTGGCCTTTGCCACAGTTGAATACCTGTTGCATTAAAGCTAAAGATTAATCTCAGTCTGTTTCAGTGTTATAGTTCAACAGGTTGGATAAAACATGCCCGCTTCCCAAGGCACATGTTCAATGTATGAGTCTTGTTAAATTATGTAGTAAGTTCATGAGAAGACATTTACTGACATCCTGCACTGAAGAAACCAACCACTGTTCTCACCCATATGCGAATGCTGGTAAGGAGTTGCCCTTTTCTCTCTAGTATTGTATTTGTTTGTATCAAATTCAGTTTAATGTAGAATTTTATTCTTAAGGAGATATGTTTATATATGTATATATATATATATATATATATATATATATATATATATATATATATATATATATATATATAAATTTCAGATATCCTTCCATTTTCAGTACAGTAAAATAAAAAAAATATATGCTGTGTTTTGGTGACAAAAACGGGCCAGGAAAGATGATACTGATTCAATCTGAAAGTCTTCGCTATGGCAGAAATGCCAAAACAAACCGCTGCTCAACTTCACAAACACAAACAATCATTCCAAAATGTTTTCAAATCCACATTTCACTGTGAGTGCTCAAGAGATGCAGAAGAAGGTTATATAACTGATTTTTTTTTTAAATTCCAATCTCTACTCTCTACATTCTCAGCTGATGCATGTAGTACGCTTGGGTGTTTATCTGCAGGACGTGACTGTAAATGTCCCAAGGGAAATATGTATGTTATATAGTACGTTTACGCTGTCTTTCGTGCAATAGGATTGAACGGTGGCAGAGGCCAGTTTGTTTTTTATTTGTTGCTTACCAGTGTTTAAACATTTTACTGTAGTTACAAAGTGTTAGAACTGCCACTGATTTGCACATTTAAAAGGTAGCAGTATGCAGTGTTTTCGGCCGTTCTGACCTCAGCCTTCCTAACTTCAGTGAATAGTATTGAATGGGCTAAGAATAGTATTTTCAAACGGTGAAGGAGCTAGTAGGCTTTGTATTATGTAGCTAATTGGTCCTGTCTGAATTAGTACTGTATACAGTATGTTTTGGGTCATGGTACCAAACACATCTACTGGAAATGGTGTAGTTTCTCTTACTGCATCTTCTCAGCATCACTGTTTTCGAATAACGGCACATTTTCATCTGGGTTTAAAAGACAATCGCATTTTTCATAATATGCAGTTATTTCTGTCTCAAGGCAGGGTGACGTTCACCTCTTGCCATTAGCTTCAAGCAAGTGCTGGATTATCTGCTAGAAAGTACATGTTCAGAAATATTTCCACATGTGATTACTTCAGTGGTCATGGCAGCTAGAAAATGGCTTGTAAGAACCATGAGAATAAATTGGCATTGATTGGGCGACCAGAGTTTTGAGTCATCGCTATTTATTTTGTTAACTGTGGTGGAATTATGTGCCGCCTTGTGTGAGTAAGATGCTGTGTGACAGAGACCAAATTTCAAGTAGAACATTGAAACATTAGCACAGTCCCACATTCTGTTGTACAGATGTTTTTGCTTTTTTCAAATTGTCTGCTGTTAAATATAACTGTCAATTTAAAAAAAGGGGGAATACTTCACGTATGAGGAAGCAATAGCAGGTTTTATTACGGTCACATGTACAACAACTTTATAGAAATAACTTTATAGAGTCTTTTTTTGTCTTTTTTTCACAAAACAACTTTGTAGTAAAATCAGATGCAACCAAAACTCTATTTAAAATGAGTTGGATCACAAATACTGAAAGTAGGTCAAATCTAGTACCACAAAAAAATATTAGCTCAATAACTTAAGTACACTTTCACTGAAAAACCTGAAATTTGTTAGAAAGTTAGATACCGCTATGGTCCAATATCCTATTTAGAAGCAGCTGCATCACAAGGAGGGGGAGTGAGGGGAATCTGATTCCCTACTTCTCATCTATGATGTTAGACTTTAATTAGATAAAAGGAAGATTTAAAGTAACTTCAACCCTGCTGAACAGGTAATTTGTTTAATAATGTGTCAGGGCAGGAAGAAGCACTTGCCTCATTCTTGTCTCTCAAAGCCAGTGAGTGACAGGCTTGTTGTTGCACTGGGTTCTCACAGGTCATAGTCACTTTACATGGATTCTGCAACTACAGCATCGGTGCCTCACACCTCACACACCATTTGAGCTTGCGACTTCATATTGGCGGGGTTATATAAACCCTGATTGCTAAATGTGTTGGCCATGTTAATGATACAGAGAATTTATTTTTCACCTTGACATATCATTGATACAGCTCTTTTTCACATTTGATATCATGTTGACGAACCATTTGAATTGACATTCTCTTTAGATTATGCCTCCAGGAATGAGCTGTTTCTCTAGACTTACCAGTAAATGCACTGATGGCCAGCTGCTATCATTGTTGACTTGCTGATGATGTCTTAACTAATAAAACCAAATATTCCTAAACACTAACCTTCTCCTGACAAATCAGACCTTGTAGGGTAATTCATAAATAACACACCCTACCAAGAACATGCTTCCATTGAGCTCTGCCATTGGTGTACCAATGGCAAACTTTTACTTTGCATCTACTTGTTGTGTGACTTAATATTGGCCTGTATGGATACTTGCTTCTGTCATTTGTCAATACATGGCTTTGCAACAGATTCACACACAATGGAAAGCATGAGGTGGACCTGTCCTAGCCTTTTATGTATTGTAGTTATGGCACATGGTCTCTGTTGCCTGTTCTCTAAGGTCTCAAATGCACATAGCCAGTTATGTGGTGAAGCATATTTTAATGTGTTTTGCTTAATTTATAGCCAAGTCAAATTACAAGAAGACAAAGAAGTCCAAGACCCCTTTGCAACAGGGAAGGGTGCCCTGAAACTAGAGAGAAAGGGGTTGCAAGTGCATGACAGCACACTGAGGTAGAGCGTTAACAGCACTGGCAGTAGTGTAGAAAGATCTGTATCTATTTGTAAAAGAACAGCACATGTTTACTGTGCCATGTAAAAAAAAAAAAGGCATCATCTTTCTGAAATGTGTGTGGTTAATGAGATGTGCAGGCTTGCATACAAGTTGAATGCTTCAGGCATTTCTCTAGGTTTATTGCCAGTTCTCCACTGTGGATGTTTTCCACCCAGACAAAATCTGAGCTTTACCTTAAAATCCAGAGAAAGCTGATTAAATCTGCTTTGTATACTTAATTTCTTGGAATTTGCTGCGTCAGTCACTGAGATTTAATGTTACTTTTTTCTGCATTGCTTTATTGCATTCAGGCCTACAACAGGGAACTTGTTTTGTTCAGTGTCCTTGAGGGAAAATAGATACTGACTTGCAAGGAGCAGGTGATTTTACTGACGTGCAAGCAGTGGGTTCTTAAAGGAACAGCTCTCTCATAGCTCTTTTATATTGCCGTAGAGAACAGTTGCGCAATATACATGGAAAAGTACAAGATGTTTTTTATTTTCATTTATTTATTTATTTATTTATTTATTTATTTATTTATTTATTGTTTTTAAAACAACAATAAAAATAATTCCTGTGTGGGATTTCATGACTTGTTAATGTTTAAAGCAGTGGTACTCAACTCTGGCACTCGATCTAATCCAGTCCAGGTTTTTACTCCAAGCAGGTTCTAATGTAGTTAATTGAAGCTGTTAAGAGACAATTAAGTAATTTAGGACCTGGTTGGAATAAAGGACCTGGTTGGACTCAACTGGATCTCGAGTAATGTATTTATTCTTGTTGTTGACCCAGTCATCAATTTCTGGCCACCAGGGTACATTTGAAAAGAGTGGTCCAGTACAGCAGGTTAAATGGGGGTACAGTTTTGAAATGCTACACACGCAGTTCAGCATGGATAAACAGGAAATGAAGAAAAAAAAAATACTCTTGCAACTTCGTATTAATTGTGTTAACAGCAGAGCACTGTGACCGGACACAATGCAGTAGTTACAGTAGTTATCAGAGAGGCTGAATACAAGTTAGAAAATAAACGTTTAGTTTTAAAAACAATGAAGCTGCAGCAGAGCTGTGGTCTCAAAGGTGATGCAAAACCGAAATGGCTAGTCAGCATGGAGGGAGGGGGGATTTTCATTACTATGGGGTTTGGTTTCAGTAAAGCAGTACATTTTTGTTCAGTAGTGTACTGTACATGTAAAACATGTACTTTTTAATGTGTATGGTTAAAGTTTCAACCACAAAACAGTAGTGCTCCATTCCTACCCATAACTCTTAAACAACCAGACATTTAATGATGCTGTCCATTGAATGGAACGCCTATCTTACTTCTGTTATACTATAGCAAACTTATAAACAGAGCTTCTTTTTTTAGACACCGCTGTCCTTGTTTTTCTTTGTTTCCCTTGAGGTTGTGCCTCAGGAGTTTTAAGCATATTATGTTCTTAAACCATCTTATGTTAGTGTCTTGAGACACTGTGTAATACTATTTTTTTTTTCCTTTCTGCAAGCAGTTTTGCCTGTTTTGTTAGCTTCACATGATTTGCCAGGTTCGTTTCGTTTTTTTTGTGTGTGTTTTTGTTTTGTTTTTTTAAATTGGATTGGAAAAAGTGATTGGGATTGGCGCATCAACAAAGAATATTTTAGGGGCCTACATTTTCTTGACTGCCAACAAACAAGCCTGCAGATTTGCAACCTGAAGTACTTGCTACATGGTTAAGTCATTTTAGGCACTTGAAGACACAAGGAGAGGATTTGTTTAAGTTTTGATATAGTACACCATTTACCAAGTATCAAGTAAAAACTGCAAACTACCACTTGGCATCAATGGAGATCATGGAACCAAGGTCCCAGTTTGAAGGCAATTGCTGTAAATTTAAAGTGGTTGTTAACAAAATAATTTCTCACCTGATTTGCCATATAGGTCTTCGTGTTGCGGTTTGGAAAGAAAAACATGATCTAGTGTACGTATTTATTTTGTCTATTTATTTATTTTTAATTTATTGTTGCCAATTATGTTACCCCTGCTTCTCTGCTCAATTTAGAATGCCGTTATATTTTATTTCTCTCACCGCAGCAATTCCCCGCACAACTTATCTCTTTTTCACATTGTCAGTTTTCGAACTTCAACAGTCAATGTATGAATACAAACATTTGTGATGGCATTAATATACTGCAGCTATATTTTAACTTGTGTCTGTATTATTTTGTTTGATTTTAAAGGATCAAAGTGTTTGAAAAAAAAAAACTAAACAAGCAGCAACCAGCATTCTCCCCAACAAAGAATCATTGTCCTACAATATGTGCTACGTGACCCTCACAAAATAATTACTTTGCTACTGTTCCTGCGAGTTGGTTGGTAGAGCACCCCTGCAGATATTGTGGAGGTTCAGAATACATACAATCAGGCACTGAAGTTGTTAATGAATTAATTAACCAGGCTGTCTGACATTCAAGAGGAAGTACAGGGACTTGGGATAGCACGCATGAAGTTACTCATCGTTACTTCATAGATTTAAATACAGCACGCCATCACAGTAGCTACATCAAGCCAGGTACAATTTGAGTACAAAAGAAGGCTACCCATCAAATTCGGCTGACGATTTGAGACCGACGAGCAGTTGCTTTTCCAATGAGAATGGTAGGTGTGCCAGTGGAATAGGAGATCATACTGAGTCAACCATGTGCTTTTGTAAACAAAGTAAATTATACTGTGCACTATATAGTAACAGCTGTTTTCAGCATTTCAGCCCCCAAACCTGCAATTTTACATATACGCCGTGGTGCCATGTGGTGGCAAATGGTGTTTTTACGCAATGGACACTGCAATTTCGTACTTGCAGAGATTAGGTAAAGCCTTTTATTTTAGTGGACTGAAAATGTCACATGTTTATATATATATATATATATATATATATATATATATATATATATATATATATATATATATATATATATATATGAGCATTTTGCACCTACAATTGTGTTTTTTTCATGATGTGGTTTTGCACTGGAAACTGCAACTTTAAAGTGTAATGTTTTGTTTTGTGAAAAGATTTAAATGAAAAAATGCTTTTGCCTTAACGACAACTTTATGCCCCCTGGGCGTTGTGTGTGTGTGTGTGTGTGTGTGTGGGTGTGTGGGTGTGTGGGTGTGGTTATAGATCTATATCTATATCTCAGCTGGTTTCACAATTCCTGATTTATTACTCATTTTTGAACTACCTTACCTGAGATAACATTAGGTTATCAGCTGTTTATGCTGGGTCAGATTTTTATAACTATTGTAATGCAAAACACATAATATATAATACTGGACATTTCGTCTGTGCAAAGTCGTTGTGATAGCTTCGTGGAATTCATTTGTTAGTGTTTACCCAGGGCTGTAAGAAATGAATTTACATTGTCACAGAATACGTGACCAAAGAGCCTACTGACATGCCCTTTTATTAACCAATCCCTGCATCTCTGACGACCTTCAGCTGCCCTACTTTACGTCTCATAGGACAGCACTGCCATTCCCTTACGAAAGGCAGCCTATACCATGATAAATGCACAGTAAAGCACAATGAATGCAATAAGATAGTGAACTGGAAAGTTACTGTGCAAAACTATGATTAACTTGTATAGATACTCCTCAACTAAGCTAACTGTTGTGAACATTGAGTTCTTAAAAATAAAAATAAATTGACTGATTCCCTCAATTAGTCTGTTTCGAGGTAAACCTTACTGAGTTACAGAAATTGTATGCGATTATTCAGCATTATAGCACTTTTAGGGGGTTGCCCAGGCACTATATATGTGGTGATTCCTAAATATGTAAGCTAAAGCATTCGAACAGCTGGCACTGTTTTAGTAGAGTTTAATTTCATTGTGCGAGTTGCTCCATGTTTAAGTAAATGGGTCTTAATGATGCCCACTAACCTTTTTACAGTGCTGTGTCTCAGTATAAAGTCTACTGTTGTTTACAGTTGGATCATTTTTCACTAAATTGAACTAGTTGTTTTAACAGTACAGTGGCTTTTTATTGTGTTCACTCATTAAACCCCTGCTACTGTGTTAGTGCTGTTTGGGTATTATACTTTGTGGTGCTGAGAAGAGGCCCTTCATGTCCAGCCTCGGTTTTTAGTAATGCTGGTCAGGGGGTTACTGTATCTCCAGAGGGATTTAAAGATCATTTTTCTGCCCTCTCTGCAGTAACTGGCTGCAAGGGTTGTCTGCACTATTCAATCCCAAACGCTACCCTCAGCCATTCTACACTCCTCTGGTCTCTAACAACAACACTGGGCGGTCAGCATAGATTTTCATAGAGAGCCAGCGGATATTGTATACATGCCAATCAGTTTGCTGTTGAATTGTTTTAACATGTGGCCTACAGGTCTTTTGTCTCTAAATTAAAGAAAGCACAAGCAAATCCATCTCACAGCCATCCAAACTAAAAACTAGGCTGCATGACTGTGCTGTACCGTGCCTTTGATAACATTCTTATTACCTCTCTACTTGTGGTCTTTTTTTTTTTTTGTGCTGGCTTGTTGTTGTGTTTACTGTAATGTGTTGACTTGTTTCTAATGGAGCAGAAATATCAGTTCCCACATTCGACTAGAGTCCCAGTGTGAATCTGGCACAGTACTGTAGGTGCAGTACTGTTAAAGCAGTGTGTCTGTCTGTGAAGTATCTGCCTGCAGCGGCGCTGTTGGATTAACACCATCAAGGAAATGTATAGTAACCGTTAATGTCGTCCCTGGGTGCCCTGGCTGATGATGGTGTTGTTGCCACCCTGCACTCTACTTCAGACTATGCTGGGGTGGTGGTAAAGATGAGACAAAAGCCTGACATCTTAGGGATTTGTTGGTACACAGCATACAGTATTGGCTATCATGTCAAACTAGCAAACATATTGGAATTCTGTAAGCAAGGGTTACCCTACAGAAGCATTACATAATGTTCCTCTTTTTTAAATCCCAGTCCCTGTGTGGCAGAGCTGATTGAGAGTGTGTCCATGTACAGTACATGTATTTCATAGAGGGTTGTTTATGTGTGGATTGCTAGTGGTGTAGTGACTTGTCATGATTTATCTGTGAGTAGTGATGCTGCCTTAATGTGATACATCCTATTGCAATATCACTGTTGTGTAAGCAAAAACACTCCTGAGTTACGAGTAGTCATCATGAATAATTCACCCGTTTTCATTGCCAGTGCAGTATGTGTTTACCCCACGCTTGTTTTCTAAGTGCCTGCAGTAACACGAATCCCACTCTTCAGTATGGCAAGCTACATGGGGTCTGGAGGCATGTCTGCTATTGACTGGAACTTGGGAGCTGAGAAAAGCTTTTCCGAACAGTATTAGCTTGTTTTTATGAACATTGCCTACTTTTTTTTTTTTTTTTAATAGTAACTTGTGCCATAATGCTTTGCTCGTGTTCTCCTTCACTTTACATATAAAATGATAGCATGCTGTAAAGAAGGAAGGAATACATTTAAAACAGATTTGAGGGATTGAACGTGCAGTTCTTTAAAGGTCTCCTCCCCTGTTGTCCTTTCTTCTGTGATATGCATTTTTGTAAATTTCAAACAGACTTTGTGTGGTTCCTGCATTTTCTAAAAGGTCTAACCCAGATACTGTGACACCAGATGTTTGTAACAGTAATGCAGTGCTCTCATAACACTGTAGTCGAGGCCATAGTTAAGAGGCTGTGCTGTTTGTGTTCCACCTTATAACGAGAATACTAGTGTTTGTGGAATGGCATTATGGGGCAAATGAGAGCCATGGAAAAAAAAGCTTGAGCTGATACCCTTCTGCCAACTAACAAATCACTCATGATTTAGAAATCTGTATTTCAGCATATATTAAAAATGGTGCTTTTTAATTGTTAAATACATTCAGTAAGAGGTAAATTTCTATTTTTCAATTTCAATTCCTTTTTAAAGTATATTCCCAATTCCTTTGAGGGAATTAGAATTGATATTTTAGAGACATCATAATTGTTGTGATTGATCAACTGCTTTCATTTGAAGCCAATTTGATTAACAGTGACTGCAATTCAAGTAATTTGTTGCCACTGTGAGAAGCTAATTTTAACAGAATATTGCTAATTGCATATTTGATCAATGATGTGTTGGAATTGATTAAAAAGGAATTGGAATTGGTTTATTGATTTTGAAAAGGAAATGTAATTGAAAAACGGGATTTGACCCCAACCCTGCACCCAAGAATAAAGTGCATGCTCTAATTGTCAAACATTGGCATCACACTTCATACAGCACTCCACTGGGATTTCTCACTCTCTGGAGTTTCTGTTGTATTGTTGCTTTACAGTAGAAAACATTCACTAACAGTACACTGATGGGAAAAATACCTGTGCCTTTACACTTGTGTGTGCCGTAAAGCAGGGGTAGGCAATTCCGGGCCTGGAGGGCTGGTGTCCCTCCTGGTGTTTGTTCCAACTGACCAATTAAGCTTCTAATATGCACTTAATTGGTCCAATTAAGTAATTTAGGGTACAGTTGGAACTAAAACCAGGAGGGACACCGGCCCTCCGGGACTGGAATTGCCTAGCCCTGCCGTAAAGGGTACAAACATCTGCACTCCAGAGCCTTGAATTCCAGTCCCAGCAGAGGATGTTTGACGTGAATGAAATGAGTTTCACGACTTTATAATCGCACTTGCAAGTATCTGGGAAAACATCACATGTGAGTGTACTGCTGTTATTCCCTAAGAGCCACATCCAGTAGTAACAAGGGGCAAGCCACTGAGAAATCCCCTGCCAGGTAGTGTTTTTCATTAAATATCAGCTGTTTGCAGGATACAGGATTCATACTGAGCGAACAACACCACCAACAACTGTACATCGTGACAGCTGTAGCTGTTATGAAATCTTATGATTCTGACCCTTTTTCATTGAGTTTGCTGTTTTGCAGCCATTGAATTTGATCTTTAGAAACATCTGCACAGTGTTTACATTGTTAATCTCCCGAGATGCAAGTGCTACATGCTTAAGAATCCCTGGTTAAAGGGAACAGGATTTATCACATCTTCTCATGTCAATGTCCCTGGTGACATGTACAACTGTGATTGGGGTACAAGTGGATCTCTTGACAAGATCTCTAGTGTATAGTATATGTAAAAGATAGGGGGGGGGATGAAATTAGAAAAAGGTCTCAACTTTCACTTGGAGGCATTCACCCGGTTGGTTGGTTCCCTGTTTTATGTTTAATACGCCATTTCAATTCATCAGTTGTGTCCCCAGTGGCTCCTCCAGTAAAGGCACTACCTTGTGAGTGCAGGGAGAGTCCCACGATCAGACGCTCACTGGTTTAAATCATGGTTGTGCGGAGTTGCCGATCTTGGCTTAGGGCCCACAGGGAGTGCTGCATTAGGCTTTTTTAATTTGAGATTTAAAATCGACTGGGCTTAGTTTACTTTATTGTGCTTCAGCGACCCCCTCAATGCGACATGTGGTATTTCATATGTTCTTCAATGAATTAACTAATTATCAAAGCCTGTCATAGAACAGTCATGTTGTGTTGTGTGGACCCCTAACTACTTTTAATTTATTTATATTATTCAATCACCATTTTTATAAACCTGCTGGGAATTTCAGAATAATATCAAAATATATCTCTTTTCAGGGATGGAAAAAAACAGTCCCATTTCGTATCGGTTTGATCCAGTCCTATGTTTTTTGTAGTAGTTTTTTTTTTTTAATGGAGAGGGGTTGAAGTCAATGTGAATTGTGTACTATTTGTTTCGTTTTCTAATAACGTTGCTTTACATATTAACAATGCAGATCATCCTGGAGCAAACATTGCATTTTATCAAGTTGATCCATCTGGTAAAATGACAAGTTGTAAGTGAAGTCATTTCTGAATTTCTTTTTTTACAAAGTCAAGTTCAAATTTGCTTCTGAAAGTGGTTCAGAATGGCTCAGAATGCATCTGAGGGCATGTACAACCCAGAGCTTCTGTCCAGGCCTAGGCGAAAAGATTGGTTTTGCCGCAGGAGTGTCAGTCAAAGTTATCATTTGGTCACTTTCACCCATGTGTACAATATCACTCTTATTTATATCCCTGTGTTTGATTGCACAAGTCTTGTGGCATGCCAATATCCTGTATAAAAAAAAAAAATGTGTGGAGTGGCATTTACTCATGTCTGAGTCTGCCAAATGGTTCACATATTTCAGGGGGTGTAACAGAGAGTCGATCCCCTCTTACAGAGTAGGCTATATATGATCAAAAATGTAATGTGCTATGCAACTGTTGTGCCACCATCTTGGAATGACCCAGCTTAAACCTGGCTTAAAAAGAGGTCCATCTGTCCCCTCATTGCAGAAGCTGAGTAGCATTGTGAGAAATCTGAAATATGTCAGGCAGGTTGACTTTCGCAATTAAATGTTAGCTTTCAGAGTTTCAACAGCTCTAGTTTCATAAGAAAACACAATTCCTCTACCTTGACTATAAGAAGACTTTAAGAGGAACTGAGAATGTCTGACTACCTTGAGCTATATATATATATATATATATATATATATATATATATATATATATATATATATATATATATATATATATATAATTAATTAGTTGTAATATAGTCAATACAGTCACATTTACGTAATTCACCTCTGCAAAGCATTCCAGAATGTACAGTTCATGTGGGCGGAGGGGCGTACTGTACATGTTTTATCACGGTTGAATACCATAAGGCACTACATTTGACATCAATTCTAAAATGCCCAAGGCTTTTATCTGTTGTGGGCTATTTTTTTTAGTTTTCACTCTTGTCTATTAAAAACTGCTAAAACAAAAAGGGCATTGTTTTCTTTGCCAAATTGTGTACACTACTGCTCAATGGAAAAGCCCACATTCGTAACACTGCAACGTAGGTTTTAAATTGGTATTCTATTTGTGAATGGAATTACAGCCTGTTTTTAAAGAGCAGACATTGGCATCAGACATAATCGATTCCTTTAAATACCCTTTTATACAGAGTCTTAGTATTTGTCCTTGGCCAAATCCGTATTGCATTTTTATCATGTTATCGTTGTTTTATTGCTGAAACAGGCTGTTCAGTTCCTCGCTTTGTGTTAATTAGTAAGCTTCCTGGACAGGTTCTTTGTTATTTGGCGGCGCGCTTTTTGTTTACATCAAGTACACAGAGGGCGTGTACTTACAAAGCATTTTCAAAACTGATTCGCTGGTAATCGAATAAGAAATTAGGTTGCCGATTCAACCACTAGTGGTAACTGATTTAAATGTCTGTGATTTGTAGACTTGGAGATTTTTTTTTGTAATATTTATGCTCTGTAATTTGATGTATTTCATCTTCACAATGTTTAAAGGGTGCCTGGTTACAATAAAACAGATTGCAGTTTGTGAATTATGCTTCTGGCGAATCTGCTGAATCCTTTCATGCCATTCAGTATTTAGTTTTGAAAAATAAGCAGACTGACATACATGGTATTATGCGTTTGGTTTAGTAAAGTATATATAATGGAGGAATGTGTCCTGTCTTGTTCTTGTGCATCTGCAGTTTAACTTGTATTTGTAGCTGAAACTGCGTCATTCGTTTTCTGAAGTCGGTTATTACAGGAAGCCCCTTGCCTTAGGATGATGCTTTTTTCAGCATTTGCACACAGACGACAGTAACTGTGTGCCGAGCTGAGATGATCTTTTCAATTCTTTCTGTCTACCCCCTTAATCATGTCCTGTGTAACACGGTAGGATTAATATTTTAAAACCATGAAGTAGGCAAGCTCTGCATTACTTTAAACTGAAGATCAACTGGTGCGAGTCTGTGGCTCATCCTCCTGGTTTTGATTTGAAGAACTGGTTTCCTTCCCCTCCCCTGCCCCCCTTTTTAAGAAAGAGTGTCAATTATTCTGCACTTGGGTCACGTGATGATATGGTGCCTCTGAATTAGCAAGGCCATGGAAACGTACAGTAGTATTCAGCATAGCCTACTTTCAGCCCACAAACAGCAATTCTAAGAAGAGTACCATCTTTGTTGCTTATGGGAAAAGATTTGGCAAAGGCTGAGTGCGATATTCAGTTACCCTAATTATAATCTGCACACATTATTCCCTCTTTTTATAAAGCTTTTTCAGAACACATTCATCACTTTTGCAGCACTGTTTCATGGATCCGATTTTATTCTACCAAGGCAACGGAGAAAATTTGTGCCACTGCATGTGACTAAAATAAGAGTACTTAAAAGCTTAATGCTGTTTCGGGCAATAAAAGTGTATTGCAACACTGGATCCACTTAATTTTTTCTCTTTTTAAATGTGTTCCGTTAATTACAGTGTGCATCAGCCATTTCTATCTTCTCTGAACCAAACATCAATATGCACACCAACTCTTACTTCTGTCACAGCTACTGTATGGTTCACTGGTACTTTTGATATTTGTTGTGTAAAGGGCTGGGTATTCTGAAGTGTGCTGTGCCATGGAGAGTATATTATCTTTCAGCTGCTTGGGTTTCGTGAGAGACTGCAAGTTACAGTAATGTAGTTACAGTAGTATGATATGCTAGGATAAGACTCTTCTGTATTACTGTCTTAATTCACTTGATTCTCTAGTAATTCCTTGGCATGGCATCACTCAGTTGGTGTATTTTAGTTGTTTAGTGCCTGAGAATTAGCAAAGCCTGGCAGCAATAGGCATCCCTTATCTCTGATCGTGTTGATTCCAGTTCATTAACCCTGAGCGGTGGATTGAGTTTGAAGCTGTATCTCCTTAAAGCAACAAGCTCTACTATTAGAAATCCAAAGTTTAGAAGATAAGACTGTTAGGCCTTGTAGATGGTAATTATTGCAGATTGTAATCTTCAGCACAACTTTGACTTTCCCACACACATTCCCACATGCAGAGTTCCCATCATTAAACCAATTTAGTGTACTGAAAATGACTTAAGTGCTACTGTAAGAAGTGGCAGATGGGCTCCAAATAATAATACAGGATAGTTTGATGTACTGTACAGTAGGGGCAGGGGGGAGGAGGAGACTAAATGGTGCTTGGTGTTTAAAACCTTTCTCTCTCTCTCCAACTAGTGTGTTTTTTTAATATGTTTATAAAAGCTGTTTATTTGTTTTGTAAACAGAATGTGTCCACAGTTAAAATTGCACTGCCCTCTAGTGTCCTAAAGTTGTAAATCACAGAATGACTTGCCTGTCTGGTACGTCTCCTGAGAAATATTTACAGCTGTGGTGTTGATTTGAATGTGCAAAGATAGAGGGGGTGCCTAGTTGGCATATAGTGTCCATAGCTTTGATATCTGTTGCTGGAATTTAAGAGGATGGCTTCCACTGATTTGCTTCATTGCAATGTACAGTGTGAATGCATGATTTATATTTTATTTAACCTGGTAATTACTTTATAATTGATATAGTGAACCTTATTACAGTGTATGTAAATCTGAGGCAACTCTTTGCTATAAACAGTGTGTTACAAATGTGAAATCTATCTGAGCTCCGTGCACATCCGTCATTCAATTCATTTTTGTCACTCCTTCGTAATGCTTTGCTTTGGAAAGTGTCCAGCAGCTTTCGCTTACCACGGGGGCTGTGATGCCATGTCAACACACAGGAGTCATTTTCCACATTTACAAGTTGAGCTGGGAGCAGTGGGTAAACAGGCCATTAATGCAGTTAAACAAAGTACATTTTGAATTCTTTTTCAACAGGGTAGTAAAAATATTTATACACGAGTATGAAGACAGCTACTCCTGAATGCAAATATTGCCTTGTGTCCTTTCAGTCTTTCATCTTTGTTAAACTGCATTTTATTCTTTAAAATAACTATTATTTTTTTTAATATGCTTTAGAGAGGCAACTTGACCTTGAAAAACACAGAACATATACAGAGTATTAAAAGAAACTTATCACTATTATAACACATTTATTTTTGAAAAAAATAAGGTATATAAATGATACAGTGACAGTGTTTTTGGTTTTCTTTTTAATCACTCAATCATTCATACATGACACGCTTGAGTTACTATGACTGAAGCATATGCATTTAATCACCTAATTAGTTGATTGGGCACTGGATATGGAGTGATTTCAGCTGTTGAATTGCAAGCTTGAATAAAGGCAATAAAGAAAATCACCCAATATGCCACATCTGTCAAGAGAGCACCGCCTTCGTGCAATCGGCATGTTGGAGGCTGGACTAGGGCAGCGTACTGTGGCTCGCTGTCTTGGGTGCTCACAGCCAACAATTTCAAACCTCGCGAGACGGTATAACCAGACACACACTGTCAATGACAGGCCACAAACTGGAGACCAAGAGTCACAACACCTGCCCAAGATCGACAGATCATTTTGCAGCATCTTCATGATGTTAATTGTTAATCGGCACAATAAAATGTCACTGCACCTGCTCTAAAACAGAGTTTGTCATTTTTCGATCACATCTAGTGAATTTTATCCAAATATAAGTGGTACGTTTCTTTTGATGCTCAAATACAAGTGATATGTTTCTTTTGATGAGCAGCATACTTTTGGATATCTTTTGCAGTGACTAATTGTGACCAAAAAAAGCCTCTGGACTGTAGTCGGTTGCCTGTAAGAACAGAAACCAATCTCGTCAAACAAAAAGCAATTTTATTGAAAATAGTGGTGTTGTATTTTTGTAATGTACCACTACTTCATGTATGTATGTACAGTATTTGTTAATGTATTTAGCAGTGCTTGAGAGCTGATCATTCTTGTACTGTACAAATGGTTAACAAAGCCACTACTGGGTCTGGTTGTATCGATACAGTACTGCAAGACCAAAAGTATTGAGATAACATTTTGTATTGTCTCCTGAACTCTGGATTTCCTCTAGTACAGTAAGTCTTGCACATGAATATAAAGTTAAACTATAAACTAAAAATAGAAGAGCAGTAAAAACATAAATTATATTACACTATTTTTGGCATGTGCAAGGTGAGCTTAAAATAGTTCACGTCAATAAAATGTTAGATTGTGTGTTAAACCCCTTACAAACTTTCTGGGTTTGGCTATGCTTGCATCGAATGGTGTACTTTTGCACTAGATAGATCACTGACACTTCAACCCCACCACCCTTTTTCCCTAGTGAAATGCAATGACCAGATTGTATGTGTGCCTGACCTAGGCTTTTATTAAGGACTGTTAATTAAGTGTAGGTGTGGGATCATGTTTTTAACTGCTAGGAATACAGTGCAGAACCATTGGACATTCTCTATTGAAAATATTTTTGCTTTTAGTCTCAAGTCCCTCCTGTGGGTGCCCCAGTATAGGTGCATTCTGGGAACACCATAAACATGTATAGTACAAGAAGAGCTGCAGAGCATTCTTCCATTAGCTGAAAGCCATTGCTGGGTTCCCCCATGGGTGAAGCTGAGGTCTAGACTTTCCCGTCTAATAAATGTGTTTTTATTTGTAATGCTGTTTGCTGAGGTCTTCAGCCATGGCAATCCTCTTAAGACTTGTCAGCTATGGTTTTAATGGCTGACTTAATGGGATTAAAACGTGTGAGAGTGGAGACTTTATGAACAGGGATTGTAATGAGGCAAAAGGTCCGGGAGGGCTGGGAAGTGGGGGTGACAGAGTGGGACTTGTTAAAGTGGGGAGTTCATGGAAAGGAGGGCTCAGTCGTCTCTTGAAAGAGGAAGGAGGCAGCAATGGAGGCAGCAGTTGAGAACTGGGCCTGCAGCAGAACCAGTGCTGCCTTTCAGTTACCTCAGTGGATGGTGAGTTTCACAGTCTGGATAGAAGTCATTATCACTGCTACAGTACCACCGGACGATTTAAGACATTCTGGAGGCTGTCATTTTAAACTTCTGTATTGGGCATCATCACTTCTGGGATATCTGCAGACATGCCAGTGTCCCAGCAGAGTAAGCTGTAGTCTCCAGTGTAGAGATGTTATAAACAATGTAAATGTAGAACTGATGCTGGGCAAACAGAAAGCCCCATTGCGTTGTCAGGGCAAGAGAGCAGACCGAAGCAAATTGACATTTGTAGCCTAGGTTGGCTGTGACTCTTCAATTCCGGTTGTACTTTGACGCAAATGTAGTATATAATTTTTATATTCACAACCAACTGTCCATTGGATTACTAAAGGCTACTGGTACAGCAGTAAACACCTTTGAGCTACTGTATAGTCCACATAACATCATTCTTAGTTTAAAAAGTGGCATTTTTAGGAATGTTGTTGAAATAGCAAAGTTTTAGTAATTTTTATAGCTGACAAGTAGAGCATTATTAGCTGATCGAGCAGTCATTGCCAACAGTTAACGACTACAGTAGTATAAACTTTAATACATTGGGAATTGGTCTGACATTTGTTGTATTTAATAGTAAGTGCAATTCTTAATGTAAATAATTTAATCGGAGAGAAGTGCAGCTACACTCATTTGTGGAGGCTGCCATCTATCCGTATGTTATAAATATAGGGCTATCTAGAGAAGCGGTTGTCCAATTGTGATTAAACTTGCTAAAACCATTTGGTACATAGATAGTTATTGAGTGTATGAGAATCCACAAGTAGATGGAGGGATCCTTCCACGTGACAAGAGTACTTGTTTGTGCAGTGGGCACAGTAGGTCATAGTGATCTAGTTTATTCATGTTACTTATGGCTCTAATTTTACAGCCATGGCGGGGGATGTAGTGTGTGTGTCAGTGTCATACAGTTTATTTATATGGTTGAACGGTATTGCTTATGTACTACATTCAAGCCATTTAACAGTGACATCTGCAGTAATATAAAATACCACCTTAACTTGGCAGTACAAAATTAATCTGTCTGTGTAATACAGTGCTTCCTCGATATTGCATACAATAAATAAAACAGTGACATTTCTACAGTATAGTACAATTTACTCTTATAACCGTGCATTATCAAAACAGCGATAGAGCACTGTATTTGTTTTACTTTGTCATGTTTTTTTAAAAATACATTTCCAATCGTAATTTGAACAATGGTCTCTAAGTTAAGACCCTTCGTTTGCCCAAAAATAGTTTTCTGTAATCCTGTGTAATGTGACTGGCTGGACAGGCAATAGGCTTTCACACCCTGTTAACCCTTTCCCTGCCAGGTTGCTGCTCCTGCTGTCTGTTGTATCTTCAGTTTCAGAAAAGGTCAAGTCAGTCGCTTCAAATAAGTACTGTATGTAAAAATATGATACTGTAAGAAAGGCTTCTAAACTGCAGTGGTACGCATTTTGTAAGGGTTCTAATGGTTGGCATCAATGTTTCCTGAAAGAAACCGACAGATAGCATTGCGTTCCCTTGTTAAACCTCCATTTAACTGGATTGATTATGAATCGCACAGGATTAAAACTTTCCAACAAGATCAAAACAAGATCCCACATAGTCACAAGTGTTTTGTGTTTTCTTTTTTTAAATTGGGTTACACATCATCTCAACCGATCAGATAATATATTTGTTATGAATTCTCAACTTTGGCACTAGACAGTAGAATGGCGACTTGCTAAAGGTTGTGAAGAGGTTAGGAGACAAAGACGGATTCTTTTTTAATTCTGTTCCACACTCCCTTTTCTGTACCACAGAACCATGTCCCTGGTACTAAACACTCCTCTACATTAAAACCTGGTTTTAAAAGCTGTTTCACTTCCTAGCTGCATATCTTTCTGTAGCAGCTAACTTAGTAAGTGCTGGTCATTTTGTAACAAAACACAGAGCTCTTGTGTTTCTTTTGAGATGGAATTACTTTAGAATTATGCAAGTTGCATTTTGGAACAACGCGCCTGTTGTATTTTCCTAAATGTAATCCTAATCCTCTATGTAATCCTAATCCTCCGAACACTATTACATTTTTTTTTTTTGCAGAGTGCAGGAGAAATGCTATAACATTTTGTACATGGATTCTACACAGTGCCCTTCTGTAACTATTTCTCATTTCATGTCAGAGATTTACACTCTGTTTCCTTCAGAGGAGATGAGGAAATCCTAGACTTGACTAAAGCATTTTGCAAATTGCACTCTGGAAACTCCTTGTAGGCAGTACCTTTCACTTTTTTGTTCTGTGATTTTAAGTTGGCTGCCATATTGTGGTCTTGTGACAGTTATGTATCCAGATGATAAAGACCTATAATAGGTATCCTCCAATAAATATATTCTTTTTTTGTTACAAAGCTTCTGCCATCACCCACACCTTTTCGCCAACATTTGAATTGCCCATTTACATGTACACAAATTAGTCACAGTAAACCTGTTCTGCCGTGTATAGCATTAGTAAACAGGCTGATCTAGAGCACCATGTGCCAATGCTAGAAGGTGACATCTGTAATTGCCAGCTTCAGTTCATTTGTGTGTTTGCTCCATGCAATTAGTAATTGTCACAAATAGGTTTTACTGTAACCTCACATTAACTTTGTAGGTGCAAGTGTAGTGTATTTTAAATATAATTAACCATGTGTAAGTCTACACCTATTCAAACGAGAGTCACATCCCATTGAGTGTTTTACTTGTTCAGTGAATTATCATTCATAATCATAATGTGCCTGGAAATTAATGGTGAGGGTGAGGAGGAAGTAAATGGTCAGCAAATGGTGAAAACGATTCCAATGAATACCTGCTGAAATAGATGCGTTTCGTCAGCCAGTAAAAGTTCATTAGCACACTTACCATGAACCCGCTGGCTTTATGCCCCAGTTAGTCTTTTGTTCAGGACAGGAGGACACAAAGGCACACATATGTGTTCCCAGATTTTCTGGCTGACGTTTGCTTAAATGTTAGGTTTCTGTTTCCAGACATAATGGGCATCCTCTAATGAGCCTCCTCAGAGCTGCTTCTTTTGTCTTCCTTTGTAAAGAGAGACCAGCAGCTTGCTTCACTCTTATGCAGAGCCCAGTATAGTAACAGTACAGGTCTGGAAACAGAAACGATAGCTGTTGATCAAGTCATACCAAATGAAAATAGGTTGTATCAGGTTAGTTCAGTTAGCTCTTCAAACATCTTGAAATTTCATCTTCCTTATTCCCACATAGATATTGAACTTATTCAGCAAGCAGAGGCGAAGCAGTGTGGCTGCAGAATAGCTATGAGGTTGCATGGAGGCTGTATGGTCCAGTGGTTAAAGAAAAAGGGCTTGGAACCAGGAGGTCCCTGGTTCAAATCCCAACTCGGCAACTGACTCATTGTGTGACCCTGAGCAAGTTACTTAACCTCCTTGTACTCCGTCTTTCGGGTGAGACGTAATTGTAAGTGACTCTGCAGCTGATGCATAGTTCACACAACCTAGTCTCTGTAAGTCGCCTTGGATAAAGGCGTCTGCTAAATAAACAAATACAAATACATGCAAGTTGGTTGTGTCTCTTAAATGGCATATGTTCTGTATAGATTTAAATGTGCAGAAACAGGTATTGGTTTGACAGCCACTTGCACCCCCTACCTGAGACCAAGTCACACTGATGGAATTTACATTTTGCTGGCTACTTGGTTCCTTCTAGAGATGTAAGACATATGGTGTTGCCATTGTGATGTCCAGGCATTTCGTGTTGTGTTATCTTGATACAAGCTTTTGGACCAGATGTTTGTATTGGCAGCCCAAATTGCATGGGTGTAAATTCCGCTTGTACCATCACTCCCTGCACATGTCACTGTGTGTGAAAGGTGGTGCCATTTCTGAAATCCACTTGGGAAATAATTTGAATTGTGTTGCATATATTGCGATAGGTATAAATTGCCAATCTTGGTAATACAGTGTTTGAATCCTGTTGTTTATCCTTGAACAGATGTAGTACATAATCATTTTTTATACTTCCAGACATGTTTTTGGAATATTTTAAGAGTTTACATGTTGCTAAATTAGATGTACAATCGTTTGGAGGTTAACAACTTGTAAGCCCTCTTGAATTTACTTCAGGAACCAAAAGGTTGGTAAGGAAGTTGGGTAGCAACCAATTGCTTGCCATCTTCAGTGTATAAACTAAACAGAACTTTTGTTTCTTTTTTTTCTCCACAGCAAATCCAGTTTGCTGACCAGAAGCAGGAGTTTAACAAGCGCACTACCAAGATTGGCCGTCGCTCCCTATCCCGCTCCATCTCCCAGTCCTCCACAGACAGCTACAGCTCAGGTAGGACCCTTCAGCTGCTCCTCTTGCAGGGGCTTGGGTTGGGCGTACTCTACCCAGTTGCTGTTACATTTTCACAAATATGATAAGTGACATCCTACAGTAGGTCAAATGACAAAAGAGCCCTTTAGAACTGAAGAAATATAGAACTTCTTGATGACCAAGACATATTCAATTTTAACCATATCCTGTGGCCATTTAGGGTTTTATTATTGCATCTTGGATTTATTTCTTTCGAAACATGGAAGTGGTTGATTTTAGATTGACTGACTATTATATGTACAGCGGAAACACTTACTACTAAATTGATGATAATGGCCTGCTGTGTTTGGCTATTTTTATAAAGTAATAGTAAAAAAAAAACAATAACTTTAGTGTAGGCCCAGTCTTCCTACTCCTAAGTTCTATGTTTAGAAATGAGTGGACATATGTAATTTCTGAAATCAACTTGAATTACAGTGCTTGACACTTGCCATTTTACAATTGTGTCATTTTTTTGAAGGAACATTTTAAAATAAATGAAAGCTATTTACTCTAAGGTCTTTAGAAATGAGAATTCTCTGCATGAGAAGCTCTTCAGTTTATTTATAAGATTTTCATAAATACAGCCCCATGCTCTTACTCAACAACAATGACATGACATGCACAAACTTTCCCCTGAAAGTTTTTTAGCAGTTAAGCGGGTAATCGTCAGATTATTAATAAAGCAACATGGTTAACATGAGCGTCTGTACAGTTATGAATTTCCAATGAGCCATTGTGGAGAGCTTAACACTAATGCCACAGTGTGCAGGCAGCTTAATTCAATAAATAGTAAATTATTAGCAGCTTAATTTAAATAAATAATGCATATTAATGCACATGTCACATTTTTATTGGCCAAGGAAGCTAAAGTCAAGTTTTATAAGACACGTGGATTTAAGTAAGGGGTGTTTTAAATTATTTATTTGTTTGTATCACAACCAACCTGCTATTTTTCAGATGTCTGTAACACGAATAGCTGGTTTCAGCCATAAAAATATTTGACCTAGAAACCCTAATACCAGTGCCTTGATTTTTAATTTTTGGAATAATTTTAAAAGATTCTTTTTTTTCTTCCTTAAACAGTTTTGGTTTGTACTTTTTTAAATAATAAAAAGTAAAAATAAAAAAATAAAGCCTATAAAATTAAACTACCTTCTACTGTTTCAGATCCTCTCACTGTTAAATAATAGCAATACTGTATTTTTCAATTAATCACACATCAGGGGTCTTAAATCACCTAGGTAATAAGTTTCTCAACCTTTGCACTAGAGTGTTCTTTCTTGTAAACACTGCAGGGTGTTCTGTAACACAAAGCTGCAGTAGGTTTGATTTTGAATTTCATTGAAGTTGAGTTTTTCATTAGTTTCTCAGGTTTTAATCCGCTTTTTCAAAGACGCTGGTGTTCAAAACGTCTTAACCGCTGTGTGGTTTACCTTTTCTAATCGGAATGGCCACATTTCTTATTAAACTAATTACACTTTCAGCATAAAAATGTTTTAGATCAAAGTAATGGAGGCAGCAAGGTGTGTAATGAGCTCCTGCTTTTATCACTCACTCGCTGAACCCCAGGAAGTTGAAAACAAGCCTTTATTGGCTGTATTTGTCTTCACACTTGACTAAATTGAATGGTCAAAAGCAGATTTAATAAGGTCAGGATCCCATTGAGTGAATAGCCTTTGGTGGAAAAACTATTTTAAGTTCTGCATGTTTTTTGTGGTATTTCAACTACAAACTGCAGTTCTGAGGTATTTAATGTTTGTCTCCCGACACTGTCTGCATGCATCCATTTAAAATGCATGGCAGAGGATGCAGGATGATACAGAAGCTGTGTGTAGGTGGTGGTGGTGGGTGTTGATGCTGCCTGGTCGTTTCTGTATCAAGCCTGTGTTGGGGCTGCAGTGAGACCCTAGTGCTGAGGCCTTGTTGATTTAACAGCTGCCTGTGCAGAGATGCCTGCCCTGATGGCTTGGTCAGAGTGCACGCAAGTTTAAAAAATGAATCTACCATGTAAATCTATCATGTGCTAATCCCAGTTCTACATCACTACAAGAATGGGGGAGAAAACACCAAACTGTAACCTGACAAACCACTTCAGTTTCTAAATGTAAGCCTGTTTTTATACCATGAACGTAAAGCAAACATTGCATCCCAGGAAATAGAGGGCACTGTTTTTAATGAAAACTGAACCAACCGATATAGGAAAACCAGATATCTAACATTGTGAGTAAATTCTACAGTTGGAAGTTGGCATGTGATTTGTTGGTGTTTTCCCGGCCCGTTTCAGCCGCCTCCTACACAGACAGCTCGGATGATGAGACCTCTCCGAGAGACAAGCAGCAGAAGAACTCCAAGGGAAATGGTGACTTCTGCATCAAAAACATCAAGCAGGCAGACTTCGGGCGGAGGGAGATCGAGATCGCTGAGCAAGGTACAAGGAGAGGGCTGAGAACTGCCATAGCCTCACTCCAGCCTCATATACCAAACTGCATAATTAGTTGACTTATTATGTTTAAATGTTTATTTTTCTTTGTATTGTGCAATACTAAAAAGCATTGCCATAATATAATTGTAAATCAAATGGTAAAAAAAGCATTAAGAATTGTTTCTTTGTTGAAATTATTGTGTATTGCTGTTTTAAAATTTTGTAAGATTACTACTGAAAAATACTATTTTACAATAGCTTTTAAATTTAAGGATTTGTTTCTTCCTTGTTCTACTTTTCTTTATTGGATTTTTTTTTACCCTCAAATTTATTTTAAACTGTAAAATATTAAGTTAGTTCCTGTGTTTCCTGTAGCAGGAATAGTTTATTGTGTTTGTAAGCAGAGATGTAATAGAGATCCCTATAGAGACCACACCAGTCTGAACACTGAAGAAAATATCAGTATTAAATCAGAAGTGAACAGCATACCGTACATACCCAGTATACAGGCTGGCTAGAACACTTACAAGAGATTAAAGGGAGTCATGTAAAGATAGCCTGACTGTCTGGTATGAGCCCAAGCTGGAGGTCACACCAGATTCCTTCATTATGATTTTTTTCCCCAAAGTCATGAACTAAGAAAACTTATTTTTCTTTTTTAAGCACTAACCCCCAGCTCATTATACTGCATGCTGGCCCCAGTGTCAGAATATTGATAGTGGCCAGTCCTGCCGATCGGTTTCATAGCACAAAATCCACTGTGCTTTAGGTTTATGAAACGTGTATGGCATGGCAGTACAATGTAGAAACAACAATGGTAATCAAAAATGAGATATCGTGACATTTCAAGATCATTATTGATGACTTGAGCCATTCTACAATCCTAGTGTCCGCTTTTCCACATGTGCACGATTATGTAAGAGTTGTGTAATATGTGTCCGTGCATCCATTTGCATGGTAAAGGATGCAGGATGATACAGAAGCTGTGAGTAGGTGGTGGTGGTGGGGGTTGCTGCTGCCTGGTCATTTCTGTATCAAGCCTGTGTTGGGGCTGCAGTGAGACCCCAGTGCTGAGGCCTTGTTGATTAACAGCTGCCCGTCCTGCCTGTGCAGAGATGCCTGCCCTGATGGCTTTGAGGAAGCGAGCTCAGGGAGAGAAGCCACTGGCTGGAGCAAAGATCGTGGGCTGCACTCACATTACTGCACAGACCGCTGTAAGTACAATAGATCCCCTTATTAACCAGCTGTTTTTACAGGAATAGGCTTGATTTTTCCAATTAGAAAGATAGAGATGTATATTCTATAAACTATAAATTACATTTGTTACCCGTTAGTCGACACACTATCGCATTGAATTTCATTTTCTCGAAATAAAGGAAATTGCTGTTTCTTCATCTAGTAAAATTGTATTAAGGGTCCAGTTAATGGGCATATTTGTGTAAAGCCTACAGCAGCTACAGTAGAAACAAACCCAAATGCACTAAATGTCCCACTGTGCTGAATGTATAGTTTGCCTCATAGCTAAAAATGAACTGAAATAAGGATGTGTTTAATATTTGTTACAACCCTTCCCATAAGGGGAATGTGCACGCTATAAAATAGCATAGGACCGTTTACTGTGGTGTTATCTACCCTAAGAGGGACACTGTTCACAAAGGTTTAACTTCTGATGTATTTAAACTCCAAGTATAATCAAATGTCATGATTTTGCCCAGGCTTTGAGTAAACCTTCTCAAAATACCTTGTGGTGTTAAGCTTTGTGAATGGGGCTTAATATAACCAAATTTACTACTTGTATTTTTTTTTTTTTTTTTTTTGTCCAGCAGGCAGCAGTGTTGCTTTCTCAGTGCACTACATGATCAAATCTGCTCTGGTGTTTTATTAGTACACTTTGCATGAAACCAGTCAGTGTTTAGTTATTTTAAATATGCTGTTGCTTGATCATCACACAGCAATCCATCTGGCCATTATAATCCCTGTTTTCCATGGAACAGTGTAACTGCTTTTGGCTAATTCACTAAGGATCCACCAAGCCAACTTGTATCAGATCTTTGAGCTGCACCAAAAAACATTCCCTGCTGACAAGATGTTAATTGAACTATTTAAGCTGTGTTTTCTCCTTGAGCAGAGTCACCAGACGAGTCTTTATTCTGGAGTGGATACCATTAGTAAAACTGGGTCCTGGTGATTTTGATTCATGTTAGCTCTCCAAAAGCGTTCGGTGCTCTGTATCCAATGACATTGTGTGTGTGTGTGTGTGTGTGTGTGTGTGTGTGTGCCTCCCTCCCTCCCTGCAGGTCCTGATGGAGACACTGGCTGCCCTGGGTGCTCAGTGCAGGTGGGCTGCCTGTAACATTTACTCCACTCAGAATGAAGTCGCAGCTGCCCTTGCTGAAGGTGGTAAGTTTCCCTTTACTTTCTCTTGCTGTCCACCGACTCTCATCAGGGTGGGAATGGGCCTGAAGCTGGCGCATTAGGGCTAAGGTTGAATATGAACTGAGAGTGGTGAGAATGGGCCTGAAGCTGACGCATTAGGGCTAAGGTTGAATATGAACTCTGGCCTGAACACTTATTCTGGGTCAACCTAACAAACATGGATGCAAAGGCTTTTGGGTGTCGCATCTTGGCTAAGTCATTCCTATTATTGTACTAAAATAACAGAAAGAAGCACCTCCTACCTACAGGTCAAGAAAGGCAATGAAAACTTCACCACTTTCAGTACTGAACCTCACACAGAAAAGTGCAAGTTGTTCATATAATACACTCTCCAGTCATTTCAGACTTTTGTCTCAAGTTTCTACTTGGTATAATTTTGTAGTTGGTAAACTGGACTTGAAGATATGTTTCAATGTGCAAAGGCACTGTCGCTGTGCTGTGTCTTGTGCACCTTGCATACTTGTACTCTGTCCCTGACAGTATCCTCCAAAACCATTATCAAAATGCAGTAATCAGTTTTCACTAAATTAAAATAAACTGACTGTGTTGCATTTTGTAGAGCTATGAATAAGAGAATAAACTTTGCATTACCTTTTCTTTTATTAGGCAGTAGAAGTATAATAAAATCATAATAAAGTTGTCTGACATTTAAATCTGAATAAAAATTATGCTTCACTGACAGTGAAGATAACAACCTTAAGTTAAGTCTGTGTATTTTTACGTAACTTCTGCTCTTGAAGTATTTTTTTTTTTTTACTGATGGCGATTTGTATTTAGTTTGTTTTAACTGTGAGAACCTGCGTACAAAGCTGTCTTTGTTTTTACCGGTTATGCGCGGGCCATGAGGAATATTCTCATGGTGTAAAATGAACGAGAGACCAGGGGGCAACGCTACCTTGGGGTACCGCTTGGTGTCTCATCTGTTGTGCTACGTTCCTGTTGGTCATCACCCACTTTCCAATTTCTGTGTGATAGGGTTTGCTGTGTTTGCATGGAAAGGTGAATCGGAAGACGACTTCTGGTGGTGTATTGACCGATGTGTCAATGTGGAGGGCTGGCAGCCCAACATGGTATGTGCCCTCAGAGCATGCTGGTTTTACCCAAGCACCCCTAGGACAGTAATTCTGATATTTCGTTTTGGTGTTGCCTTTTGGTGGTGGATGCTTTTGTTGCTGCACTGTAATACCCTCTAGATCCCCAACATTGTCAATGTCAGAGTTCATAGTAGAGGAAATGCGTTACATTTTTGTCCCCTCATTGTTCAGATTCTGGATGATGGAGGTGACCTCACTCACTGGATCTATAAGAAGTACCCCAACATGTTTAAGAAAATCAAGGGAATTGTGGAGGAGAGTGTCACTGGAGTGCACAGGTGGGTCAGAACAAACTAAACCAGCAGTGCCTTTGCTGTATCATGGAGCCAGGTCTTTTCATTGGACACTGTTTTTCAGATTCATTTGTAATAATACGCCCTGCTCTTTTGTGTGTATTAACTATCCAAGTTGAACTGAAATAAACAGTTACTTGTGTAGCAAATATCCATGTTATTGATAGTTCTAGTATTAGTCATAGTATTAGTAATACAGATACAGTGGAGGCACCCTTGCATATGTCCTTATCTGTATGTCACATGAGTGTTTTACATATGTAGAGAACTGCTTATTATAAGTTGTGTAAGTACATATGTCACACTTTTTATATACGTCTATGGAAATGCTTATTCTTTCCTTGTTTTGTTTATTTTTATTTTCACTTTAGGTTGTACCAGTTGTCTAAAGCTGGGAAGCTGTGTGTCCCAGCCATGAACGTGAATGACTCTGTAACCAAACAAAAGTTTGATAATCTTTACTGCTGTAGGGAGTCCATCCTGGATGGGTAGGTACTGCACTACTTGAGCATCAAACATTTCAGAGCTGGCTTTGATAGCACCAGGCATACTGCAGTGAGCATGTGTGTGTTTCTCACTGAGCTGAGAGGTAGTGTTGACTCGGATGGAGAGCATAATGTCTCTTGGCTACATTTCAAGGTTAAGACTACAACATTAATCATGAACAGCGGCTAGGTTAACTGTTCAGAATGCCAAAATGTGTTGTGGTGTGTGTCCTTTTTTTCTGTCTGCACTTGAAGTCAGTTTGTTTTTTTAAGTTTGATATTTTTTACATCAACTTGATACCTCTTTCCTTTATGGATTTTCAAGCATGAATCCGTTTGCAGGCAGTTGACATAGTGAGGTGATGCTGTGGGTGAGGGAATCGGTCAGACCCCACAAAGAAAATCAACATTTCCAAAGACAATAATGTCTCAATTTTTTTCCCCAGTCTTAAAAGAACGACAGACGTGATGTTTGGAGGAAAGCAGGTGGTAGTGTGTGGATACGGAGAGGTAAATGCTCTACAACAATATATGAACTCAATACGGCCAACAACACACACATCAACTAGGAACATGGTCCACTGATATGGCTGGGGTTGAACAACCAGCTTTTGATTTTGTTCTCTTTTCTGTCTGTTGGCGTTGACTGTGCTTAGCTTTTATATTTTGAGATTACTGTGAAAGAGCATGCTGGCCATAAATGTTGATAATGCCATTTGAAAAAATAAGCAGTAATCATCATAGTTGGCTATGTGTTAAGATCACTTTGCACAAACTGGAAAAAAGTAGAGCATCTTGCTTTTGGTCACTAGATGGCAGTGTATAATAAGGCATGGACACTATACACACACACACACACACACACACACACACACATTATTTTACATTGGTTAATATAGGAATTATTTGGTCCCAGTGGTTTTGATCACTATATGTGGTTGATTTATTAGATCAGTGAATCTTATAAACGGAGTGCACTGTGTATTACTACATGTAATACGGTACTGTATCATGCTCGTATAACAAGTTGCTTACCCACTAAGACTTGTTTTGATGTATAGTCCTCAGTGATTGAGCACCTCTGACATTTGTATTGTATGTATGCTGTATTTAATCTGCTGATGCGCGGAGGCGCTTTTCCTAATTGTAATGGCTGAGGGCAGTGTAAATGATCAGACTGTAGTCTTGATTTACAGTTTAAAACCGGTGGTGGTTTTATTTTTGTTACAGTGTGGTGGGGAAACAGCCGCTAATAAAACAAACAAACAAAGTAATCCTAGTTCTCAGTTGGCGCACTAACTTAACATGTGGTCCCTGTGCGTACATGCGGGAACTCATGACATCTAGTGGTCAACCCATTACACTGCAGGGAACAAAGCTTTCATTCTCAAACTAACATAATGATTCTGCACCACAGTAATCATATCGGTCCGCTTTTAAAAATCAATTGCTTATAATGTGTGTGTGTGTATGTATGTATGTGTGTGTGTGTATGTGTGTGTGTATATGTATATATGTATATATATATATATATATATATATATATATATATATATATATATATATATATATATATATATATATATATATATATATATATATAAAATAAAATAATACACACACATACATGAAGATAAAGATATTTTGACACTTCTAAACATGACATGGACTATGACATTTCCTTGTGGTCTTTTCATGTCCCTGCAGGTTGGAAAGGGGTGCAGTGCTGCCCTGAAAGCCATGGGCTCCATTGTGTACGTCACTGAGATAGACCCTATCTGCGCACTGCAAGCCTGGTAGGTATTTTATCGCAATAACAAACAAGCCAGGAAATAATCCCAGAGGGAAGAGGCGAGATCACAGGTATGTTTGAGGCTTTTCCAAGAATGAAACAGCATTGCCAGCAGTATTGAGTTAATATCTAAGACTATTTGGCTCACCGTGCTGCAGGATAACTAAATGCATAGTACTGTCTCCAGATGGCCAAAGGATCCTTCTCTATGTTGGTCTTAATGATGTGGGAACAATCAGTCCTGAGAGAGATGATGGGAAATGCAGTGGGCATTCTCAGTATTTTTATATTGGTTTTGAAATTGACCTACATTCCTTTCAGAGCCTACATACTTAGAAGTAAATATACTAAAAGGTAGTTGTTTTTTTTTGTTTTTGTTTTTGTTTTTTAAAAAGAAAGGACAGCTGTTTCCTCATTTTTGTGTTCTATTCCTTGAGATTTATTTTCTTTCAGCATGGATGGTTTCAGACTGGTGAAGCTGAATGAAGTCATCAGACAGGTGGACATAGTTATCACTTGTACAGGTAAAGTGAATATGTTGAGTTATCAATCGAGCATCGCTTATTTCAGATATTTCTGGATTAAAGTAAGGTCAATGCCTTAAAGCTAGCTTTCATCATAAATATATTAAACATAAAGGTTGTAGCCGTGTCTCTATCAGTCCACCTTGGGTCCCGCTTTGGGTTTTATGGGTTTTAGCAGGAACACAATCAATTCTATTCTTTTGTGGGTACTTTTGGGACTGTTTGATGCAGAAAAAGTGTCCCATCTAACTGTGAT
The DNA here is from genome assembly GCA_030684275.1 of Acipenser oxyrinchus oxyrinchus. Classification (NCBI taxonomy): domain Eukaryota; kingdom Metazoa; phylum Chordata; class Actinopteri; order Acipenseriformes; family Acipenseridae; genus Acipenser; species Acipenser oxyrinchus. Next base: position 46,050,401 of record CM060254.1, on the reverse strand, counting down.
GCAGCATGTTCGTATTGTCCTGTTTTATTTTATTTCAAAATGTTGAGCTGTGTTTTTGTTTAAAAAAAAAAACAACAAAAAAAACAACATAATGCATAGTTAAATTGTATTTAATACAGCTTCTACTGAAGTAATCTACACAGAGCTTATTACCACAGTTGATCCTTAATTAGTTAACAGAACAGTTAATCATAGAACATTTATTTTAACTGAAGGTTCCCCAGTGGAATACCACCCTCTACAAATTAGAGAAGAAATAAATTCAGTCACCCAGCTGGTTTTATTCATCCCCAAAGATTAGTGTATAACAAGCAGATTGACAGCAAGCCCTAGATCTTGAAACACTTTTATTTAAATAGATTTCAAGGAAAATGAAATTGAATATCAATATTCTATCTAGTAGAGGTGGGTTGTCAGGGATTCGTTGTGCGGTCCATGAGCCGGCTCCTCGGAGATGCTGGATTTAGTGGACAGGTGTTGCAGCCTATAGTGAAGTAACAACTGGCTTTGGTTGAGGAGGAAAGAGCTCAAAAGGTGATTGGAGAAAGTTAACATCAATGAAAAGGAATGGAGGGCTAAGGTAAGTAAACTGAGCTGGGTTGGGTGTTGGTGGAGGAGAGGAGTGGTGCTGGGACGTCAGCATCACCGTCAAGCCTTTCCGAGGTGTTGTGGGCTTGTCGACGAAACACCAAAGACAGCAAAGACCCAGCCCATTCCAGATGGTTGCCCTGCAGAGGCGCAAGGGACACCTCATTTTGGTTAGTCCTTGGAGCCAGCATCGCCGCACACGTTGTATGTGCTGATGCACCAGGAAGGGTGCAAATAGATCCCTGGAGCCAGCATTACACTTCGGCCATCAACAGCGTGCCAATAAGAAATCCTTGTTACTTGGCAGAGGAAAAGCGAAGAAGGCTCATATATTACAGTGAAGCTACGTCTCGGTTGGTCCCCACCCCTAATGTTTTATATTTGCGAAAGCCATCTCTGATATTGGCATGAAGTAAATATCAGCAAGTAGTCATGTAAAAAAATAAATAAAATTCAGTAAAACTAAAACCAGTGTTTTTCTGAAATGCATACAAATATTTTTTTCATTTTCAGTTAGCTGAAACAATGTGTCATTAGTGACAGTAAGAAAAGGGTCCGCTCAGAAATGAGAGAATCCACTGAAACATTGTCAGCTTACCCAATCAAACTACAGAGGAGAGAAACTTCTGTACAGTAGAATATGTAAGATTTCTTTTAGAATTGATTAATCTGTAATTTCTAATATTAATAAAATAATGTCTTCCTCTGCCTCCAAATACACATCAAAAAGTGTTTTGTACTGCAATTATACAATATAACTAGGGCTTCTTATTTTCGGTTTTAACCGATAAAACACCCCCGATACAAAAAAAAAAAAATCGGTGGATAGCCAATAAACACCAGAAAACACCGGAAAAACTGTGGAAATGGTTAATCTATTCATGTTGACTTTACCCTTTTCACATTAAAAAAAAATAAAACCTACTACAAAAATAATAAAAATACATTTCCCTGTGCTGCAATGTCCTGCCTTCCTGACTTGTATCTATCATTGATTAGTTCTGAATACTTTACTTTAAACCTGCCCCAACTACTGAGTGACAGCACATTCCTACATTTCTATTGGAGACTCTGCTTGCGAGATTTAAAACGAGATTACAATCAGGATGGAGGCTTGTTAGCGGGATTTAAAGCTGTATTACAGTTAAAACACGGAGGATTTAAAAGAGAATTGTGTCAAAATGTACAAAAATGCGTACACACAAATACCCCGGAAGAATGTGCCCGTGCCCGTGACCATTGGGACTTTGTTGTGGAAGACAGCAAAGGAAAGAAGGTACAAATTAAGTGTGCAAGTACTGTCGAGTTACTATTCATATTTTGACACACACAAACAAAAAACGCTCAAGCATTTTGGAAAGTAACCGAAAACACTAAAAAAAAAAAAAAAAGATTTACATGAAACTCAAATAGCTAAAAATAAGCACAGAAAAATACAATTAATAAAACCTGAAAAAAAAACAGAAGCCCTAAATATAACGTTCACCCCTTGCATTGTGTGCTTCACCGTACAGTTTTATTTAACAGCCCTTGTATAACCCTCAACCCTTAGAAAAATCCACTCCTCTGCTACAACAAGCTCTGCTAGAAGTGTCAAAATATCTTTATCTTCATGTATGTGTGTGTGTGTATTTTATTATATATATATATATATAGACACACACACACAGTGCCTTGCAAAAGTATTCAGACCCCTGACCAATTCTCTCATATTACTGAATTACAAATGGTACATTGAAATTTCGTTCTGTTTGATATTTTATTTTAAAACACTGAAACTCAAAATCAATTCTTGTAAGGTGACATTGGTTTTATATTGGGAAATATTTTTAAGAAAAATAAAAAACTGAAATATCTTGCTTGCATAAGTATTCAACCCCCACACATTAATATTTGGTAGAGCCACCTTTCGCTGCAATAACAGCTTTGAGTCTTTTGGGGTAAGTATGTACCAGCTTTGCACACAGTGTCGGAGTGATTTTGGCCCATTCTTCTTGGCAGATTTGCTCCAGGTTGTTCAGGTTGGTTGGACGACTCTTGTGGAACGCAATTTTCAAATAGTGCCACAGATTCTCAATTGGATTGAGATCAGGACTTTGACTGGGCCACTGTAGGACATTCACCTTTTTGTTCTTGAGCCACTCCAATGTTGCTTTGGCCTTGTGCTTGGGATCATTGTCCTGCTGAAAGGTGAATTTCCTCCCAAGCTTCAGTTTTTCAGCGGACTGAAGCAGGTTCTCTTGCAGTATTTCCCTGTATTTTGCTCCGTCCATTCTTCCTTCAATTTTATCAAGATGCCCAGTCCCTGCTGATGAGAAGCATCCCCACAGCATGATGCTGCCACCACCATACTTCACTGTAGGGATGGTGTGTCTTGAGGCATGGGCAGTGTTAGGTTTGCGCCACACATAGCGCTTTGAGTTTTGGCCAAAAAGCTCTATCTTGGTCTCATCTGACCACAAAACCTTTTCCCACATTGCAGTTGGGTCACTCTCATGCTTTCTGGCAAACTCCAGACGTGCTTTCAGATGGTACTTTTTGAGTAATGGCTTCTTTCTTGCCACCCTCCCATACAGGCCAGTGTTATGCAGAGCTCTTGATATGGTTGACTGGTGCACCATTACTCCACTCCCAGCCACTGAACTCTGTAGATCCTTCAAAGTGATTGTTGGCATCTCTGTGGCTTCTCTCACAAGTCTCCTTCTTGTTTGAGCGCTGAGTTTTGAGGGACAGCCTTTTCTTGGCAGTGCCTGGGTGGTGTGATGCAGCTTCCACTTCCTGATTATTGATCCAACTGTGCTCACTGGGATATCCAAACACTTGGATATTATTTTGTACCCTTTCCCTAATCTATGCATTTGTATTACTTTATCTCTAACTTCTGTAGAATGCTCTTTGGTCTTCATTTTCCTTCAGATACATTAGCTACATTTTATATATATATATATATATATATATATATATATATATATATATATATATATATATATATATATATATATATATATATATATATATATATATATAATGTAGCTATAGATATAGCTTTAGATTGAGCAAGTGGAGGGACAAAGGCATGAGAACACAACCCAGAAGGAAGCAAAATGAGAGACCAGAGTGAGTTTGCAACACGTTAGCAGTTGATTATAATGATGATGTTCGCCATTTCTTATTGACTGGAGGTACCAGAACATAGCACCGGTGGTAACTAATTAATAATTTTTTTTGATTGTTCTTATTTAGGTAATAAAAACGTTGTGGTAAGGGAATACTTGGACCGTATGAAGAATGGTTGCATTGTCTGCAACATGGGACATTCCAACACTGAAATTGACGTGGTAAGCACTGGCAGCTGGCTGCTTGAAAATGGATTTTGTCTGTCCTAGATTTGAAGGTTATATAAAGATTATTTTCACACTTGGTTAGGAATAAGTGTTTAATTCTGGATTCAGTGTTGAACACGGTTAACCCTTGTGCGTGCGTGCGTGTGTGATGCGATGCTGTGGCTCATTCATCTTTGCTCTCTGTTTCAGGCCAGTCTGCGCACTCCTGAGCTGACCTGGGAGCGTGTGAGGTCACAGGTGGACCATGTGATCTGGCCTGACGGCAAGAGAATAGTGCTGCTGGCCGAGGTAATTGCTTGCATTTAGCTGAATGTGCAAAAAATCCTGAAGAAAAAATCATGTTCAGATGGGAAAAACTCTTGTGTCAGATATAAACAGTGTTTCTATTAAAGTAGTGACATTTAAAAAGGAATTGGCATTACAGATATGGGACGGTAAAAGTTTATAAGTTTAAAGTTTACAGTTTATAACAGTATTGAAGACAGCTGGCTTCTCCATTAGAAACTGCTAAAACAAAAAGGTGTCTCTTGAGAAGAGTGACCGGAGAGCAGGGTCATCCTAGCCAGACTTTGAGGGCTCCTCTCTAGACCTTGTTTTCATTTACAGTAGTCATTTTTCATCAAGAGGACTACATCAGAAAACGTATCTTATCTCATTCACAATCAAATTATTCTTCAAAAAATTGGCAAATATTCTGTACTGTACACAAGACTTGCATTTACTAGTTTGTCTACATCTTTATTCAAGAACATGAGCAGTCGACCTCTGTCTGTTTGCAGGGCCGTCTGCTGAATCTGAGCTGCTCTACAGTTCCTACCTTTGTGCTCTCCATCACTGCAACCACCCAGGTATGTACTTTTTCAACCTGGGTACAAAAATGCAAACCGTATTAATCCTGCATAGCTTAATGTTGCAATACATGCTACTGGGTCATGGTGGAGAAACAGATATTTGTATGTGTGCATTTTATCGATGTTTTCCTTGAAACACAGGCTTTCCAATGTAATTTACAGTATGGTAAACCTAAATTGCCAGCGGAATGGCAAGGTGGGTGCCCTGGTAATATGTATTGCCCATGTAATGGGTGGATGCTTGTCTTAAAAGGTTGCATACTCCTAAATTCTGGTGTTCCTCCCCTTCTTTCCCCAGAACCGTAGAATATGACCATCAGGCTAAGGTGACTGAGGTGTAGACCTTGGCTATTGTTTCAGCACTGGAGCTTGGTGGTGGTGCTACCATGCAGCCCCAGAACTCAGTGGAGTCAGTGATGCTGCTTTTTTCTCATGCTCTCTTTGTTCCCCAGGCACTGGCTTTAATAGAGCTGTACAATGCTCCAGAGGGCCGTTACAAGCAGGATGTCTACTTGCTGCCGAAGAAAATGGGTAAGAAAGTGCCTTGAGACCTGTTTCTATAATATAGTAGTGTTTTGACTGTTTTGACATTTTATTAAAACAGAAAATAGAAGTCAATTTATTTTGTATAGGAATATTTTGTATATATTTTAATTTTTTTGGTTGGACTAATAGACAAACAGGCAGCTGCATGCCCGCATTAGCATGTCTAGTACATTTATTAATAAACTGAATGGAGACTTTCACTCTTAACTGAATGGTGGTAAGGGAAAGGGTATCTGAAAATACTGATTTTATTTTTTCTCCAGATGAGTACGTGGCGAGCCTTCATCTTCCAACATTCGACGCACATCTAACCGAACTGACAGATGAGCAAGCGAAGTACCTGGGCTTGAATAAAAACGGACCCTTTAAGCCAAATTACTATAGGTAAGAATACGCTTGCTGATCAGAACAGGCCTGCGCTGTAATAGCTGTATAAACAATTGTTTACAATCACATTATATATATATATATATATATATATATATATATATATATATATATATATATATATTGTTTTCGATGACCTTGCGGTGGCCAGGAATTTACCGAATTTGACTTTAACAGTAATGATAATGTCAATACAGACTTGTGTTTGTTATACTTGTAGGATAATCTGGACAAACTTCAGCTGCCAGTACAGCAGCACATGTTTCTTTTTATCAGTTGTATCCTAAATCCAATATGATACAATTGAATTCATTTTGCACTTCTTACTAAGAAACCTTTCAAAGAGCTTCACAAACAAGAACAGCCCAGTCTACAACGTACAGTACAAACTGAGAACCCTGCTGGTGTGTGCTTGTTAAAGATTCATGCAGAAGCTGTGCCAGGTCTCTGGTGCTGTGGCTTATTTTTCTCTGAGCAGCTGCACTTCACTGCTCCAAGCATGAATGTAGTAAATATAGTATTGTCAATTTTAGTATTAAATACTGTTTTATTGGAGAACAATGATTTTATAGTCACTTTGTTGTATCTGAACACAGTAAGGATTGCACAGTGGCGTCATTTTTAACATGTGTTTTTTTATGCTTTTTGTTAAGTTAAAAAAATGACTTTTTTTTCCTTTTATTTAAGATATTAGCCTTCTGTAAAAATTAAAAATAACAGACCAGAAGAACAGTCGAGACCAGAACAAGAAAAGAAGCCTTTCAAAGCTACTGTACAGGATTTAAGAAGCTCCTGATTTTAAAAAGCTGGACTTCACGGCGAAGCAGACACACAGCACATTGAGAGCTTTATTTATTTTAACTGGAATATTGTAATCTAACCTGCAGGCAGCCCTGGCTGCCTGGGTCACTCCTAGAAGTGGCTTGAGGAGGTTACATGAATTAATTTTCTCTTACGTATCTTGTCAGTTGTAAGTAATCCATTAGAGATGTTATTGTAACCCTAAAGAGAGATATGGGGGAGAGTGTGAGGTGATTATTTTTTAAATTTTGATGCACAAGTTTCAGTCTTATTGTCTTTATTTTTTGTTTGCAGGGGTGGGAGGGCTGCATTCTTACTGTCTGAACCACAGAATAGATTCAGATTTTATTTGTTTTAAAGCTCATATTCTGTTCCAATATATTTGAGAGAAGTTTGCACAAGTAAATTGGCTAATGATGATATTATTCATGCTTTGTTTGTTGTCCCCCTCCCCTCTGTGAGACCAACACTAAATGTGAAAGGTACCTACCGACAGCACTACGTTTTTAAAGTTCACTGCTGCTTTTAAAACCTTTCTATGGTCGTATATGTCATTTTTAGAATATATCCAGATTAATATAAAATATATTTAATATGTCAGTGTTCAACCAACATGATACATCTCGCTCTCCCTTGCTCGCTCTCTCTCTATACACACACACACACAGAAAACATGAACTGTACAGTGGGGGATTCTCTAGTTGCTGAAATTGACATTAGTATGGCTAGGGGTGCTGCCTTCTCTATTATAAACTGGATTCTCTCTGTTATTTACAAAGATTAATGTTTTAAATGGAAATTGTTCCGAAGTGTTTTCCTTGATTCCTTCAACGTGATCATTTTACCTTTTTGTTAAATCATTTGCAGTATCTTTTTAATAAAAAAAGGAAATACTTAAGGGAGGTGTAGTTTGTATGTAAATTGTAGCTTCCATAATGCATTAGTTTAGTATAACTAATTACTAGCTCGGATGAGCAACTTCGTTTGCATTTGACATAACCCATCACTAACTGCAACTATTAAACAGCATTTACACTACATAGTATTTTTAGTAAAAAGGTTTTAATGTGTTATATTTACACCAGAGGCTGGGCATCACAAGGCAAAACAAAACCAGAACTGCACCAATTGGTGCGACCTGCTATTGACATGTATCATCGTTTCCAATAAAATCCACTGTGAATGGGACGAAGACCTACCCATTAAATTATAGAAGTGTGCACTGTCCTATATAAAACTACTAGTCTACTATAAACAACATTTGTATAGGTACTGTCCCTTTTAAAGTAAGTTTTAAACTTATGTAAATTAATTTATATGCATCAATACACAATCTTGTTGCTAAAGCAATTGATTTTAGAGCTTTACAAAAGACATTTATTATCAGTATTAGTGTTACAGCAAGAGTCTTTGAACTCCATTCATGGATACTTTAACATTGTCTTTTATTTAGGTTCACAGTACTCTGAATTTGAAAATAATAGTAAAAACAAATGATAATAATTATTAGTAAATTTACTTGTGCTAATTTTAACCCATCCTTATAAAGTGGATAAAGATTATTTCTTTGCAAGTAAAAATCCCCATTGTCTTAACTGATTTTTTTACCTTACATTGTTCACTCCTATGTTTTTTTTGTAATTATTTTTCTTTTGCTTAAATTGTCTGAATCACACTCTGCGTGTGACCAGTAATCATTTATGTAACATTAAGCAGAGAGGGCAACACCAGCATCTTTTGCAGTACAAAAATAACAAAATTTGACATTTTTAATTTTTCTGAATGATGTTTTAAATATTTCAAGTGATTGTAGTAGATGAGCAATAATGAACCTGTAATCTTTAAGCATAATAAATTGTAAAAAAAAAAAAAAAAAAAAAACTTGGTGTTTCTCTGAACACAGATATATAAAGATAGATTCAAAGATGACCTCATATTACCATTCTCTTCTTTGGCTTATTTGTTTTGTTTTGCTTCTTGCTGTACTGTTGCAGTATATCTTATAAAAACAGTGTGTTTCTTAAACAACGTGTCATAGGGAAAAAAAAACATTATTACAGAGCTGTGTCAAATAGCAGGACAACATTAGGACTGAATGTTCATAAATTACCACTGACAACGTTCTTGTTAACAGGAATCCAATAATTCGAGCATGTGCTGTGTTAATGTAATTTCTTCACATGGTGTGTTGTAAATGTATGTTTCAGTTATGCTTTTATTACTGCGCTATTCGTTTTATCTTGTTTTTCTATGTCCAGCTAATACCGTAACACTGTATAGTGCACAGTACAACACTTGTACTATTTGATATTTGTCACTAGTTTCTAACAAACATTGTGGTTATCGGTGGCTTTACAGAGCACAGTGATTCTAGTATACTGCCCTCCAACAAGTATTGGAAGTTGCTCCGTTGCTACTTAGAGCAGGAGTCTCCAACTCTGGTCCTGGAGAGCTGCTGGGTCTTTGGGTTTTCAGTTAATATACCAATTATTGGCTTAATTAGTCAAGAGTACCAGGTGTTCCAGATCTTTAGCCATTGATGATATAGACACCTATGAACCCTGAGAATTTGGGACTCTACGAGACCAGGGTTGGAGACTCCTGACTTAAAGGGTAGTATGTGTGTCTTATATATTCAGTATCAAATGATCAAAATCTCATTTATAATGCAAAAAACATGAATGTTAGTCAACATTCCTAGGACCTGTTCTCCAAAGGGGCCAGAAGAGTATCATTAGAAGAAGTGGCGAACTCAAGAAGCAGCGGAGTATTTCAGCAGAGGCAGTGCAACACTACCCAATGTACTGAAAACTGGGCTTTTCCATGGTTCCCCAAAAGTACAGCCATCAGTGCAATAGATCTGGTTAAACAGATACATTAGATATATTTTAAAAAGGTGTGCAAGATATAAGATTTGTTATTAACATTTACTGTATAAATAACATTATACTTGAGCAAGGATGCTACATTTCTATAATAATTTTAAAAAATCCTTTGATTTAAATGTGATTTAAAATGAAATGCTTTTCCCCAGTCACAATATAGATATCTAAGCAATAAAGTTAAATAACAATTAACAAGCTTCTACAATTAAACATGTCTGTTTATCTAAAGCATGACAGGAACGCAATCACGTTGTTCCCATTATTAGTGACGCATGTCAATTCTAAAAAATTAACTTACTCTGGATGTTTGTGATTCACATTGACGGTAGAAAAATGCCTCTCTAAAATGCCTCACTAATCTTCAATGTGTGTTCTTTCGCCATTGATTCAGTATTTTACACTTTTCTGCAACTAAGCTGAGGATAACATTAAAATAACTCTTGTGTATAAGAGTGTTGACAGTATAACATATTGTAGCAATGGGGAAAAATACTAATTTTAGGGTTTCAAAATGTGCCTCATCTGGCCCTACTGTATTTGAGTTCTATCAAATTGCTACTCCTCAGCAAGAATAATCTTCAGGCAAATGCATTTATGATCATCACAGGTGAGCAGAGCTCAGGTGAAAATACTGCAGCAGAAAGACTATAAATATATAGTATGCTGTATATATGGTGAGAGAGAAATAGAGGATACTTTGTGAACTTTCCAAACTTTCATTGAACACTATTCTTATCCCAAATAGGTATGTTTATAGGATATTCTATTTTTATAACAAGTTCAATGCATGGAAAAGTACTATATGCAATGCAGCGAATTCACCCAGCGCTTGCGTTGTGATTTTTTTAAAATCCATTAAAAACAGTAAGGGGTAGAAATATCTTTCCATAACACTGCACCATGTATTGCTCTGAATTCACTGACCGCAGCTGCAGTGACCCCAGTAGCCCGTCCATTATGCAGGAATAATGTGGGCTTGTAAGAGCATCCATTAACCACCACAACCCTTCCATTCACCTGATCTCTACAACGCACTGCACGGAATAGATGTTTCCCAGTTCCCTTAAGATTGCATTTGAATTTCAGGAGGCAGCTTAGTTTAACAGTTAAGAACAAACACATCTTGATCTTGAGTTTAAATTGCAGCACCGACAACTGATTCCCTGAGTGACCTTGAGCAGGTCACTGCCCCTCTTTGTGATTGAGTGCCACCAAGCAGCCAAACCAGGTGCAAACGGGACCCCAATGTACAGAACTGCTAGGTGAGATTTGCTGCTGCTTATTGATTTCCACATAACTCCTGACTAAATAAAGCACAAACAGTTCATCACATGAATTAAAAGGGCGGCAACAGCAGAGGAAATATCTCACAATGTGTTGACTGGACGTTTCATTTAGTGTTGTGTTTTTGTTTGTTTTGGGGTTTTTCTATATACAGGACCCACACATTTAGACCTCAATACACAATGATGCTGGTTGGTATTTCAAGAGGAAGCTGTCTAAATTAATTGGCATCTGATCCACCCGTTTATCTGACTGACTCATTTTATTAACATCATTAATACATGGAATGAGGTCCAGATATCATGTTCAAAATGAAAAACAAAACTATACATGTTTGTTATGAGATGAATTTCATTTCAGAGACCTGTATATATGGACTGGGGGCGCATGGTTGGTGGGATTTATGGGATTCATTTGAACGATGATTCCGGGGGAGGGGGGCAGAGCTGAGTGATACAGGATTGCTTGTACATAATATTAAGGCTTTAATCATGTTATCATGTAAAGTGCATTTGAAAAAAGATGGGAAATGTAAAGCAATTCACTTTAAGTACTTCCAGTCATACCAATCAATAATTCATTCTGGAGGTAATCCACAGAATGTGTCTCATCGGAGAACAGGAGCATTTTGTTTTTACAGTGGGCACCTAGCTATCTCTTGGATTCATGTTTTGTCTAATGTTTTTCATGCAGATTCCAATGTTCTTTTCAGACATTCCAGACAATGGCAGGGATGTTGCCATATGCGAGGGGTGAACATAGAGTATAGGTCACACGTAGCTACAGGTTGTATCTCCCTGAACTTACACTTCAAGACAACATGACATATCAGCCATGCATGAAACCAAAACTTTCTCAGGTATGGACTGCAGGAATAACACAGTCACAAAGCAGTTCATTTTTTATGGCTTTCAGTTGCTCCAGTGTCAGAATAAAGTATTGGGTGGCTCTGTGTCTCCTATCCTATTTGGAAGCAGCTTGAGTCCGTTTTTATTAGAGGTATTTGTATTCATTGGTTTATTTATACATGTAAGAGTATAACAGTTTTTAACTTTAATTTGGATGCATGGTTTTTCTATGTGTTAATCTAATCAACTTTATATATTGTGTTGTTTTTTTAGTTGAATTGTTGGAATATACAGTACTGTGCAAAAGTTTTAGGCAGGTGTGAAAAAATGCTGTAAAGTAAGAATGCTTTCAAAAATAGACATGTTAATAGATTATATTTATCAATTAACTAAATGCAAAGTGAGTGAACAGAAGAAAAATCTAAATCAAATCCATATTTGGTGTGACCACCCTTTGCTTTCAAAACAGCATCAATTCTTCTAGGTACACTTGCACAAAGTCAGGGATTTTGTAGGCATATAGTCAGGTGTATGATTAAACAATTATACCAAACAGGTGCTAATGATCATCAATTCAATATGTAGGTTGAAATACAATCATTAACTGAAACAGAAACAGCTGTGTAGGAGGAATAAAACTGGGTGAGGAACAGCCAAACTCAGCTAACAAGGTGAGGTTGCTGAAGACAGTTTACTGTCAAAAGTCATACACCATGGCAAGACTGAGCACAGCAACAAGACACAAGGTAGTTATACTGCATCAGCAAGGTCTCTCCCAGGCAGAAATTTCAAGGCAGACAGGGGTTTCCAGATATGCTGTCCAAGCTCTTTTGAAGAAGCACAAAGAAACGGGCAACGTTGAGGACCGCAGACGCAGTGGTCGGCCAAGGAAACTTATTGCAGCAGATGAAAGACACATCATGCTTACTTCCCTTTGCAATCGGAAGATGTCCAGCAGTGCCATCAGCTCAGAACTGGCAGTAAACAGTGGGACCCTGGTACACCCATCTACTGTCCGGAGAAGTCTGGTCAGAAGTGGCCTTCATGGAAGACTTGCGGCCAAAAAGTCATACCTCCGACGTGGAAACAAGGCCAAGCGACTCAACTATGCACGAAAACACAGGAACTGGGGTGCAGAAAAATGGCAGCAGGTGCTCTGGACTGATGAGTCAAAATTTGAAATATTTGGCTGTAGCAGAAGGCAGTTTGTTCGCGAAGGACTGAGAGCGGTACACAAAAGAGTGTCTGCAGGCAACAGTGAAGCATGGTGGAGGTTCCTTGCAAGTTTGGGGCTGCATTTCTGCAAATGGAGTTGGGGATTTGGTCAGAATTAATGGTCTCCTCAATGCTGAGAAGTACAGGCAGATATTTATCCATCATGAAATACCATCAGGGAGACATCTGATTGGCCCCAAATTCATTCTGCAGCATGACAACGACCCCAAACATACAGCGAAAGTCATTAAGAACTATCTACAGCGTAAAGAAGAACAAGGAGTCCTGAAGTGATGGTATGGCCCCACAGAGCCCTGATCTCAACATCATCGAGTCTGTCTGGGATTACATGAAGAGAGAGAAGCAACTGAGGCTGCCTAAATCCACAGAAGAACTGTGGTTAGTTCTCCAAGATGTTTGGGCCAACCTACCTGCCGAAGTTCCTTCAAAACTGTGTGCAAGTGTACCTAGAAGAATTGATGCTTGATGCTGTTTTGAAGGCAAAGGGTGGTCACACCAAATATGGATTTGATTTAGATTTTTCTTCTGTTCACTCACTTTGCATTTAGTTAATTGATAAATATAATCTATTAACATGTCTATTTTTTAAAGCATTCTTACTTTACAGCATTTTTTCACACCTGCCTAAAACTTTTGCACAGTACTGTATATATATATATAATTTGTTTGTTATTGTTCTGTGGTATGTTTAAAAAAAATGTATCCAAAAAAATCAAAGGCGCTTATGTTAGAATTGTATAATGCGCTGATAAATGAGGTGAGAGGACAGAGACAGATTTAGGACGTCTGTCATTTGTAAAGTTTCTTATGTTTTTATGTACTGTAATGTATAATATCTATTAATTGAATCAATTGAAGTCATGGTGCAAACCCAATACTATTGAGTTAATGTGCTCAGCTAGAGGTAAAGTGAAGCATTGTCAAACACTACAATGCATAAACAGATTCAGAAATGACATGTTTGTCACCAATACCGCAAATCAAAGGTTTAGCGTGTGTTTAAAGGTGAGACCATTAGAGCGCGCACAGCAGCTGAAGAGAAGAAACTGCTGCAGTAGAATATCAACTACGATACATCTGTATGTCATCTTTGAACAATGGTATGGGAAGTCAATAAATTAAAATGTTTTACAGTGCAAATGACTGCCTCGAGACTCTTTCAGTTACAGTAGAATAAGTAAGCGAAAACCCAGACCGTCGAAAATAGAAAGGACTGGTTAAACGTCATTAATAAACCACAACCTAAGTGACACCAGCTCTGTTTTTTTGTGTAAACTTGAAAACAAAGTATATTGAGTGTTCAGTCTTCCAGTTATAATGTAGTAATTCAGTAAACCGCTACAGCAGTGTAGAGTAGTGGTTAGGGCTCTGGACTCTTGACCGGAGGGTCGTGGGTTCAATCCCAGGTGCGGGACACTGCTGCTGTACCTTTGGGCAAGGTACTTTACCTAGATTGCTCCAGTAAAAAAAAAAAAAACTGTATAAATGGGTAATCGTATGTAAAAAAATAATGTGATATCTTGTAACAAATGTAAGTCGCCCTGGATAAGGGCATCTGCTAATAAATAAATAATAATAATAACATTTTACCATGGTCAATAAGTGCCCCACTGGGCCCTAATGCATGAAAGTCTTATACATTTACTGGATAGTGAATGCGTTCTGCTTTTCAGCAAATTAAAGATTCTGAGTATGTAGTCAATTAACAGCAAGGGGTTCCATTTTAGTGTGAAATGAAACATTCTCTTGGGATCTTCAAATGCAATAAAGCATGCAAGAAAAAGTTTAATACAATTTTCTTCTTCAGGAAGACTGCTTTAATGGGATTTGTTTCCCCTTGTCATAGACCCCACGGCACCGGGACTATTTAGTGCACTATAGCTTCTCCATCCGCAAATGATGACTAGTACAGACGGTTTGGTACACACAAGCAGATTATTTCTTATTTCATGATTGACGTCTATCACAATTCACACCCGCTGCTGCCTGAAGGCATAGAAGAAACCCAAGCCAAACCTCCAGACAATGTCTCCCGTACTTTATTAGACCTAACTGACATTGCAAGCGACCAGTTGCAACCGCATCTTTTGCAAGCCCTGTCCCACATTAGTCATGGTCCCACCAATCCCGTGAACAAGGAGGTGTTTCCTGGACTTGAAGTCCCCAGCTTGCTACAATGTGACCGTTTCAAGTATCCTAATGCATAGCAGTGACAGATCAGACACATGCAAGCTGCCCAAATGGAAGGGTCGAAAAATGACAACAACAGCAATAAACATAATGTTCTGCCTAAAGTCAAAGAATTATTCAAGAACCAGCGGAAAGAATCCGAGGTGAGGGGGATTTGTTCTGCGGTGGATTTTATTTCGGCGTGTTGTAAAGCTATGTAGTGGGTTTTGTGCCGCTGAGTTTCGTTTATCCTGGCTCTTTCCAAAGCATGAATAATCTGAGTTGATATATGACCGTTCGAACTACAGCTAAAAATAGATATAGGAGAAGTGTGGAAGCGTCAAATGTGATGTGACGGCTGTGTCTGTGAGACTGTGTTTCTTGAGCTGATTTGTCGTTAGTAGCTAAGTATATTGTTAATACTGAATTTGAAGCCAGTGACTTTTTAAAATTAATGCTGTGCCCATCCGCAATCAGCTGTTAATAATATTGATGAAAGTGTAAAAGACATGAGCACAATGTGTTACGAACTATACCATTTCCTTCTGGATATTTATGGAGAGAGGACTGAAAACATTTTTCAAAGACCCATCTTGATTTTTTGCTGCCGTCAAAGTTTGTACATAAGTACTGTGTATTATATTCCACCATATGGTTAGGTCGGCCCATAGGCTAGTACAGCTCTTGACATTCCTAAATTAATCTTCATTTAGTTTAAATCCACTTTTTTCTTTCTTTTTTTTCTTTTTCAGTAATGTATTTGGTGGTACTGTACTAGCAGCACAACGGCGAAGTTAAATACGGCGGTGTACACTCTGAAAAGGATGACAGATAAAATGTAGATCCGTCCTATTGAAGTGGAAATAATAATAATAATAATAATAATAATAATAATAATAATAATAATAATAATAACAATAGCATTGTTAAAAATAAAAAAGAAAGGCGCATTTTTTAAATTAGTCAGATTCATTTCCTATTCTGGTTGGAGCATAAGTTAGTCAAAATTGGAGCACTTTGTCCCTCGGGTCTTACTTTTCTGGGGCATTGAAGACGAAACATGGCAAGAAATTAACACCCTTTTGAGCTCCCAGTTAGTTAGTTAGTGAGGTGATGATTAAACATGAATTCCATAATGTGTATGTGTAATATATATATATATATATATATATATATATATATATATATATATATATATATATATATATATATATATTGGACCCTGGTATGTGATTCAGCCATCTGAGATGTCTTTGTATCCGATAGTTTGTATTTTAGATTGTATCAGACAGAAGTGATGTCACATTGAAATTAACAATACTGTTGTATTATTCTTGTTTAACTTTGTTATAAAAAATAAAAATAAAAATCCCTGTGGGTAGCCCTCTGACCTCAGTGGATATCGCTTTGTCGCCCACAGTACCCTATATAATATTCTATATGCATTCTTTTAAACTCTTATTACTATCAACATGGGTAGCATTTAAACACCCCCTTGTAAACCAAGTCATTCATGTTGTTCTGTGCAGTATATATTGATTAATTAATAAGCCAAATGTCATACTTGCTTGGTGCTTGTGTATCTGTCCTTTACACAGAAATGTGGGGAATCATTGGTTGATAGATTGTAATTAGTATGCTTATTTCACTTCAGCAAATCACTTTCTTGAGCCTACATATCTCCTGCTTATAGCACGATTTGGTGAAAATGGTTTCCTGTCACCAGTAAGCCTTGGATTCTTTTGCATGTGGAATACACAGCCATGACATCCCTTGCAAATATCTTCATTGATGTCTGTCATGTTGGCAAAGGAATAGGAGAGAGCAGGCACAGCTAAACTGTCCTTGTGTTCTCAGAAACTGCAAATGTGGGTTGAATACCAAGACAGTTTTAGTAGGGTTTCATGCCAGTTTTGGGACTTTGACAGCCTGTAAAATAAGCATTCATATTGGTACAGTATATTCACTTTGGCACTCCAGCACAGAATGCAAGGCTACAACAGCCAAAGAAAAAGTATAAATTCACCCGGAGAATGTAATTGCTGCTTACCTTAATGAATGGTATGCGTTGACCTGACAGACACTGCCGAGGCAAAATGACCATAGGATGTCAACTGTAAGAGATCAATAGAGTGATCTGCATGATAAATTCAATTTATGGGATTATTTCATTAGCAATAACCCTAAAGGTGCCATTCTGAAATCCATAATCCAGTATAATACACATGTTTTTTTTTTCACATGATTAATGTAGGTCATTGATATTTTTTTATGAAACGAGATGTATGTTACTTTGCTATCTTTACACTGTCTCTAAAAATCATTCTGGTCTGCTTTTCTTTCCAAATAACTGAACTTGAGGTACTTGAATGCTTTGGTATTTTTTACATCTTAGTTGAAGAAACAAAACTTTTTTCAAGTACATATGACATATCCTCTCTATTCTTAAATGAAGTAGATGAATTACATGCTGGAAAAGAGTGGTTTACAGGAAAGAAGTAGGGAGTGTACACAAATACCATCTGTATTACGAAAAAATAATTAAGCAATATTAATGTGTAATGTAAACAAAGCTTGAAAAGGACCAAACAGCCTTTATCACGGTAGAACTGCCTCCATTCAGTGCGAAATCCCCATGATTTAAAGACTGCCAAATGTACCAGATTATGAAGAGATTATGTAATGTACAGGACAGTGCTTATTATACAAAACTGGATTAACAATTTTGAGAAGCATAAAATGGGGCTTTAGCCAGATACTTTTGAAAAAAAAAAACTGTAAATGTGCAAAGAACTAGATTCTTAAAGCTCTTTGCTCCAAATCACCAGAAACAGAAAAGGCACCCAATAAAGTTGCAACAACTCAGACATTTGTTTTAGAGGCTTATAATTGTTTAGGTTGTTTCTTAATTGTTTAAAAAAAATTAAAAAACTGTGCTAATAACACGTTTCAGAATCTAACCCATTGCAGTTTTAAGAACCATGTGTCCTAATTGCCCCAATATCCTAATTCCTACTTTAAAAACAATGTAAATATAAACGTTGTAGACAGTTTTCTGTGTCAAGTTTCAGCTCACTGTGCCCTCCCCTTTTGAAATTTCCACTCTTTTGGCATAATGGTATTTGCTATTGTTGAGCCTATAAATATCTGTATAAGGAAAGAGATGACACGATATTTTCGCGATGTTTGGGATTTCTATAGCTTTTGTTTGATTAATAGTTATTTTGAGTTTGTGTGTGTGTGTTTTATTATCACATGTTGTTCACAAAATGTTCCATTTACAGTTGGCAATATTTCCATATATATTTTGTAAATAATTAATGTCATTGCTTTTTTTTGTTTTGTTATTGTTCTTTTGTCCTTCCGTCTAATTATAGGACATTGCATGCAGTGTGTGTATCTCTTAAGGAAATCATGATCCTAAGATGATGATGAAATATTTGTGGCGAAAGCTTGTGATTATGATTGTGTGTTTTCACCAACACCATCTAGTATTTTTGTCAAATCGCTGGATAATTTTGTGCCTACTTGACGTACTCTGGGTGAATGTAACACATTTCTAAAAGATGCTGATCATTTTTTTTAGCATAGCTAATACAAAGGTAAATAAAAGAAAATAAAAAGCGAATATTAACACTGTTTATGTGAACTGACTAAGACTGTGTGTTTTAGGGTTCTGTGGAATCCCCAAGCCTGGAGTTTGAATATGGAGACACTGACAGCATCACTGCAGAGCTTTCAGGTGAGACAAGACAGATGCCAGGCTTTATTTGGTTTGCTTGTTCCTGATGGGCATAAGCAAGGAGCCTTTCTATGGCCTTCGTCTGAGTGCTCTGTGTTTTCAGCGAACGCTGTTCTGCTCAGGAATTTCATGCCAATTACACAAATCCAAAGGCTATTTTTATCCAAGATTTAATTCCATATGACATTCGTTTTTAAAGGGCTTGAAAAAAATGCAAATTAACAGACCTTGAAGCTTGATTTAGTCAGAATACTAAACTATTTATGTGAAAAATAAATACATTAAAACAATTCTAAAATTGACCAATATTAGCAGCTTTCTCAAAAGACCTTTGACGAAGACTAATCTATGCAATATCTGTTGAGATGAAAAAAAGAACTTTAGTAGCTACTTATATTTAGAGCCCTGGTACTCAGCAGAAGGCCCAGGGGCCAAATGTGATTCTCAATCACTTTGTTAGTGGCCCCACAGCTGACCCACAATTGTTCATCAGTCATAAAATGACTTAAACAATATGTAATTGGGCTGTTACATATAAAGAAATACCAACTGTTGCAGTTAGTGAATTAAACCTATTGCTTGGATCTATGATGCAAGTATTCCATTGAACTTGTTATTTATGGCTGTCCCTGACACCATAATATATTATGTCTGGCCTGTATTTTGTTATATGATTCCTAAAAATTAAAATGAGAATCCGATGTAAAGGGTGAGTGTATTGCAATAACCAAGAAAGATGCTTATTTCCCTGAGGGTTTCTTCAGGCTGATCAGTCTTAATATGTGGTCAGATTACTGTGTCAGTGTATTTGTCTCATGTGAGGTTGCTGCTAAATATTTGTAAGACATGCCCTGTGTCCAACAACCTATACCTAATGTAAAACCTCTGCTCTTACTACAGTAGCAATGAAACAACATTGTGAATCATTTCCATAAAGAGGCACGCAAAGAAAAAAAGATGGGTTTTGAGGGAGCTTGAGCACTTTTGACAGTAACCTGCCACTTAAAATAAAACTTGTAATGAGAGACTATACAAGCCTTCTTCACACGCTTGCAAACAACTGTCACAGGGAATGCTGCTTCGGGGTTTTTATGTCTGTATTGATAAAGGTTCTTGTGTTGGTCTCCTAGTTCTGAATGAAATATTGAATGCAAGCAGCATGTCATTTGCCAACACTGATCCAGTATTTAATGCATATGTAGCAGTAGGTCATTTAGTGATTTATACTTCTTGTATAGCCTTGTTTTTCTCTGCTCTTTCCAGAACTTTACAGCTACACTGAAGAACCTGAATTTGCCTTAAACAGAGATTGTTTTGAAGAAGATTTCAGGACCCAAGGTAGCTGCAAATTAAAAAATCTAACTGTATTTGATTGTCTTTTATATATACAGAGGTGACGCGTATTGTTTAGCTCTGGTACTAGTGGAGTTTGTTGCATCTGTTATAACAGATCTGCAAAATCCCCTGCCCTTCACACAGACCTGGGCTTGTTGTACTCTCTCAACTGTAATTCCAGTGTTGCACAGGTTAGCTTGTTTAGAGTCATTGCCCACTCAGTCCGCAAATACATCTCCAAACTACAGCTAATTAATGACTAGCCCAGATGGTCAGTGAGTAAAACAAACAAACTGTGATCTATACTAAGAGCACACTAATACTGCCCTTTAGGAGAGTACAGCTTATCCATATATTCGAACAGCACAGTTCTGTTTAACAACGATTATCTTATCATACACCATACCATTGAAACTAGAGCAGGGTAATAAAAGTAAAACACAATCTTGTAATATGAGAAATGTATAAAAATACATAGTATAACTTTAATATTATAAATGCCATCTGTGATTCAAATCAGAAAACAAACATACTGTATATTAAATTCAAATGCAGTCCTTATTATTATTATTTATTTCTTAGCAGACGCCCTTATCCAGGGCGACTTACAATTGTTACAAGATAGCACATTATTTTTACATACAATTACATTATTTTTTACACATTGTTTTTGCATACAATTACCCATTTATACAGTTGGGTTTTTACTGGAGCAATCTAGGTAAAGTACCTTGCTCAAGGGTACAGCTGCAATGTCCCCCACCTGGGATTGAACTCACGACCCTCCGGTCAAGAGTCCAGAGCCCTAACCACTACTCCACAGCGATACAGCTATAGGCAGAATCTCTTAATTTGTCTCAGATGATTACTTTACAATTCTTGCAGCTGTCTTATTGCATCAAGAGGACGTGCTACCTCAGTGTGCTCCAGTTTTCATTCCCCCAGTGGGGTTCGGCTTTAAGGGCACTTGCCACAGTGCTGTTTGTTCATACCAAGGGGCTTGGCAAACTCACCTCCAGCCTAGGAGTCGTCTGCAGCAATTAGATTGTATCTCCTCATTGTTACTCCCAGTGAGTGCTGGCTTTGCAGCAGTGCTGCTTCTTACCAGGATTAAATAAGGCCTGTTTTTAAAGTTCTGTGTCACAATGCAGTTTTCTCTTAAAGATACAATATGGTTATTATTATTATTATTATTTGTTTATTTAGCAGACGCCTTTATCCAAGGCGGCTTACAGAGACTAGGGTGTGTGAACTATGCATCAGCTGCAGAGTCACTTACAACTACGTCTCACCCGAAAGACGGAGCACAAGGAGGTTAAGTGACTTGCTCAGGATCACACAATGAGTCAGTGGCTGAGGTGGGATTTGAACCAGGGACTTCCTGGTTACAAGCCCTTTTCTTTAACCACTGGACCACACAGACTCCTGTTATCCTGACAAGTTGGTATATTTGTAACCCAAAATGATTCACATGTATGCAGGTGACATTTGTAACATATTCTTGAATGGCTTTGTTGAGGAAAATGAATAATCTGTATTTTCTGCTTTTCAGATTTTGAGGCTCAGACAGTTTTGGGTTTATTATTTATTTTTTATGAACATATTCTACGATAATATGCTTAGAAAAGGGAAACCAAGAACAAAGTAGTTAAAAATATAGCCTTGGAAGCGGAACAAAAAACATTGCATAATTACTCTGCATTTTTTGAAAAAAATATTCTTGAAAATGCAAGTATTGCTGAACCAGTTTGTGATTCAGCAAAACTTTTTCTTGACCTACAAGATCACCATTCTCTGGGACAGACAAACTCCCAGAGAATTAGAACTGGTTTTAACTCTTGAGGTGCCAAGATCCTTTTGAAGAATGAAATGATGAAAGATGCCTGTGTTCATTCCCATACCAGGTTGCTGTTTAAAACTGGACTATGTGGTTCTGGTATGGTTTCAGAATGAAGGGCAGTAGCATATATTCCAAAAGTTTTGAGGATAGTTTCCAGTCAAGGAGCTGTAAGGGAAAGGAAACCCTCTGATCTCCTTCCCCATCTGTGCTCTCTCTGACCTCTGAGTCAGGTGCTGGATATAGCCAGGGCTCTTGCAAGACAAAGATTAATAAAAACAAAGTTGTTATAGTTACTGTATATGCTCTTGAAGCTGCAAAGGGAAAGGCAATACTAGACTACAAAACCACTGTGTTAAGATAAAACTATACTGCACAATTTACTTTAGATGCCACAGAAATCCTCCTTCATTACTACACTAATCATCAGAGCGGTCTAATTTAATAGGCAAGGATAGAAATAGCACCTAGGGAGCAGTTTGAGCTCTTAATATAAAATATTTGTATATATTGAGTCAACTTCTCAACATGAAAAGCATACGGTGCAGTTATTGGTTTACTATAAATGTACTATAGCATGCTGCATTAGATTTTGAAATTATGAAATAGAACCCTTGCTAGAATTTTCCATGCTTTTTTTAAATAGAAAAGTAGAGATTCACATGCAATGTTTTTTGTATAACCAAATGAAATTATCTGAAGGTGGCAATATTTAGATCCCCTACTGTTCCAGTAATTAAAACAGGCCCATTGCTTTCCATTTAAGATTGTGCTGCAACACATACGTTGTTAATCTGATTATCTCTAATTGTTTCTTTTGTCTTCTCACAGTGAAGGACAAGAGATGGATAGAACTGGACATCCCAGATCAGAAGGCCTACGTGATGAGGCTGCTGGATGCACTGGAGGTTACTAATAGAGATAAAAGGCTGAAGGTGTCGAGGGCCATTCTCTACCTAGTACAAGGTATAACAGCTGAGATCGCTCCCTTCGGCGTTGAGTCACAAAGCCAGCACATACTGCAATGCCAAAGCTTCTCTGCACGAAACATGTATGCAACAAGCAAGCCAAATCTTTGAACCTGTAGTATGAATTGTTCGCTGTGCCCCTAGGTGTGTTTGGTGAGTGCGATTGTGAACTGGACGTGCTCTATTGGTCTCGTCACAACACCTTCCTTCTATATGAAATGGGGACCTTCACTGCCCTCTTAGAGCTGCTCAGCATGGAAATAGAGTAGGTGGCTCTTTGTTTATTCTTGTCTTTTTTGTGCATTTATAGTGTAGCTGTAAATCTACTGTGTTTAACTGAATAAAGTTTTTACTTTAAAATGTTTGTTTACCATTTAGACTGCCATATAGATTTTCAGTAGTAAAGTGCACTCGCCTAGTACTTTTATAGTATTTATATTTTGCTTTTGTATGTATTTTAAAAGCTCTTATTTACATGTCCTAAAAAAATAGATAACTCAACAAACGACCAATCGTGTAATGCACTGTATAATACACAAGTTTGCACTTTGTTGTTTGAATTTATGGCTTCTATTTATGATTTTATTCAAAATCACAGAAAAAAGGACAACATGTTTGAAGGAATCTCCAGTATTTACATGCTGCTATAAGCGTCCAGCTCTCTTAAAGTTTAAGGGCTTGGTCTTAAGCCATGTTTCTGTTCTACATGGTGCCACTGAGAACACATTCAAGTTTCAGAACCTTTACCTCAGTAGTGGCCCACAGCAGTTTTCCAGCAGTGTCAATTTAATTGGCCAGAATGATTATTGCACCCAAAGGCGATACTACAAAGCCCATATAGTGTGGTATTCTTAAAAACGTTATAATTACAGCATGGTTCATTAGACACTGCTTGGGCTGATTTGAAACAGTTCCATAGTGTTGAGAAAGAGCCTGGATTATAAGTATTTTGGTGGTCCCCGCAGTTTTTAATGAGAAGGTTGTAAGTGCTAATTTGGTTTCAGCTGTGAAATTGCATCCCAATCTGTCTGTACTGAGTAATTAAAAGATGTGGAAGAAAGAGATTTATCAGCCTGTCTTCCCAGCAGCATTACTAGGCAGCAATGACACAAGACGTTTCTGGGCATCATCACATATACACACTATATTTTTACATAGTGCCAATGAGTGGTGCTAATCTGCTATTTTAAGTTGTTTTTTTTCAGTAATAACCAGGCTTGCAGCAGTGCAGTGAGGAAGCCAGCTATTTCTCTAGCAGACAGCACAGAGCTCAGGTAAGGATTACACCTGCATGGTGGCAAACCTGCTCAGGTGAGGGCCCCATCTCTTTTGTATTGGCAACAGATTTCCGTTTTCCAGAGGGTTCCCATTGGCTCATCTTGTAAAAGTACTGCCGCTTGGAGTTCTGGGTGAGCCATGTGACTGTAGTTCAGATCCCACACGTCAACTTGATGATATTGGTTGAGGGGGTCCATCATCATTGATAATTAAAAAATGTGGTCTGTTTATCCCATGAGTTTTCCTCAACCCCCCTTTTTTCTCAACTAAAAGTGAATTGAATTGGCTCCTGGAAGTTCTTGACAAAACCGTAGATTTTTTTTCAACAGAGGTTAGCCGGTAAACTGGCAAAAAAGGTGAAAGCTTTAGTAATATAGAAGGCCACTGTCTAGCTTGACTGTAGAGAATGCCACTTAAAAATAAAGGATACCAGTGCTTTCAAGCTGGCACTTTCACAGTGAGATTCATTACATTGTGAAGATCACATTGTGTGTCAGTACGGCTCTCTTTATTAAAGAGATGAAGGACCAAGCTGTTTTTTTGGGTTGGGTGGGGGTGTTGGGGGTGAAATGTCATTCTCTAGGAAATTTTTTCCATTTCAGATTGACCATTTATTACTTTTGTCCAACTGTTTACCTCTGTGTGTGTAAAGTTGTCTTTTAAATATTGGAATTTGTGGTTCTAATTGCATTTCTAAATACTGTCCAGTTAAAAAAAAAAAAAAAAAAAAAAAAAGAACATGGCTCAGTTTTAAGTACAGAAATACAGCATGGAAAGAGTTCACATGTTTGTTATTGCAATGCAGGCCCAGGACCTAGAGACATGAGTTCACAATGTTTCCTCTCTTACACACTGATGGTGAGACAGAGCTGCTGTTCCTCTGAATACCCAGTACTGACGTCTGTTGATTTTTACATTGCAGAGTCCTCTTGAGCAACATGTACCTCATGGTGGAAACCATTCGCCTGGAGTCTGAAGATGAGAAGTCAGAGTGGCGGTCTGTCAGAGAGACCTTCAGAACAGAACTGAGTGAGTGTGTGTGTGTGCACGTGCATGCGTGCGTGTGTGTGCGCTTGTCAGTACGCAATAGTAACAATGTATAGATGGGTAAGATTTCTCTCACACTTGCTGGGACGTTCCTTCTAGCCCCAGGTTACATACTGCACTCCGACAGGACGCTGCCCTTCCTTAGCATTTCATCACAATAATTTCAATGTGTCTCGGTGGCGGCTCTCTGCATGGCCCATTGATTATGATTATGACGATTATTATATTTTATATATTTTATGACCTTTTAAACTATATAGAAATTAATAACCTGCTGTTAGGGAAGTGTTTACATAGTTGTACCTACATAATTAAATGTCCCATAATTGGAATAGCTTTATAACTCTTGCTTGCAAAGTAAAATCATGTGCAAAAAAAATGTATATTTATAATCGTAAGATGGTTGGTATAGCTAAAATGCAAAAAAGTGAAAATGTTTTAAAAATGTAACTGAAGATGGTGTTGGATTAAAAACATGCACCAGCACCACAATAGTGATTATGTAAGCAGGAAGATTGAAATAGATGAATTGTCTTGTTTAAACAAGAAGGAAGTATGCCTGGATCATGATTAATAACACCACAGTTGAGATACTTTTTCTCCACTGTGGTGTTTTTTAATACCGGTCCATGAAAGTGTCCTTGTGGTCCCTGGGATTTCTGCTTACTTTGCACTGGGATAAAATGTAAAAAAAAGCAGTCCCATAAGGTTTGCTTTGCAGTGGTCCTTGTTATAAAGAGGTCCAGCAGGACCGTTTGTATAACAAGGACACTGAGCCGGTCCCTGTTTGCAAAAGGTTGAATAACAGTGTCTAGAAAACAGCTTGTCACATTTTGATCAAGCTTGATAAGGGCGTTCTTTATTATTGAGTGCATCATAATCTGGGGGGAGATATCTGTCCATGGTGATATTTTTTCATGTTACTGAAAACCTTTAAATGTATAGCCTTGGCATGGGACATATGTCACCAACAGATTTGTTTTACCTAAACTTTGCCAAGTTGAAAATGAAAATGACTACACTTGCCTTGGTGCTATGTACTTTAAAAGACAATGGCTTCCCTTATAAAATGGTAATTCTGCAGTATACCATTGATAACCACGGAGTTGAAAATGTTTTACCATGCTTGTACAATACATTTCTCATCTGTTTGTTTCCAGTGAGAAGCAGTACCGCTTGGTCCAATAAAACCTCTTTCCATCCTCCCAGGTACCCAGGTGTACAATGGAGAACCTTTTGCTCTGCTTCTCTTTACAATGGTTACGAAGTTCTGCAGCATGAACGCTCCTCACTTCCCCATGAAGAAGGTCCTTCTCCTCCTCTGGAAGACATTGCTGGTGAGAAACCCTTACTGATAGAAATGAATATTTTACAGCAGTCTGTTATAACACAACCCCAACAGTGCCTTCTGTGTGTCTATGGGTTGATCCATTTTGGTACATATTGGTTGATGCCTGATCACTAGACATCACTGTTATTGAACTAAAAAGAGATATATGGAGGAACCTGCCAATCTGTCACCTGTCTATTATAAACATACGGTTTGCGTTAATGGCTCCATGGACTTGGTCCTTTTCAAAGGCCAGTTAGGCAGCAGTGTTAGGTAGGCAGTTTGAAAACGTATGTCTAAGTTTCACAGACTGAAGTCTCTTGTCTGTCTGTCTGCAAGCAGCTGACTTTGGTCTGAGAACAGAAGTGACCCAGGAAAGTATTTTGCCTGAGGATGCAGAAACTGATGGTAGAATTACAGAAGTTTGCCAAGCTTAGGGTCGTAGCAGGTATAACAGCCACATTATCTATTCGGTATATTCACCTGACGGTACATGAAAAATTCAAACACCAGTTCAATTGATAATCATCCTTCTTTCACACGCAATGTGTGCAGACCAGTCATGAGTAGACACAGGGGCAGACAGGGTTGGGGGTGAGAGAACTCCTGTTTCATCTTAAACCTACTGTAGTGCAGTCTAATGCAGCCAAGCATGGTAAAATCCTTAACCAAGTGAGCAGTGTAAGCTTTTAAAGTGGTTTGTGTATTTTTTCAGTTTACTCTCGGTGGCTTTGACGACCTGCAAGCCATGAAGGTAAAGACCCGGGAGGCGCTATGCCTGCCTCCCCTCCCTGAGAACAGTATCAAGGTAGTGCGGAGCATGAGGGCAGCCTCCCCTCCGGCCTCTGCCATGGAGCTCATGGAGCAGCAGCAGCAGCAGCAGAGACGGGGGCGCAGCGGCCGCAAGGTAAGAGACCCGTGCACTGGACTCCCGAGTCGCCTGCTTTCTTCAAGTTATTCAGTTATTTCATATTTGTTTTGGGTAAAATTGTTCCTCAGGTTGTTAATAAGTATCTCCCTTTTGTTAGTGCAGAATTTACTTTTTGCTAAATGCATGTTTACTGGGCCTCAGAGAAATGTTTTTTTTTTTTAAATTTTAGAAATCAGAAATGGATTGAAATACTTTTCTTTGGTTGGCTATGCACTTCTGTTCTCAAATTAAACTTATAAGCTTAAACAGTATGTATTGTAACGTAATTGAAAGATTTCTGATAATGGAGTGTGGCTTCCAAGCTTTTCAACAGGAATACTGTGCTGTAATAGCTGTAGGACTGGCTTAACAGCAGTTAAACAAGGAGCATTACAGCACAAGCAACAGCAGTTTTAATGAGAGCCCTTCTTCTTGAGAGGAGCATACAAAACATTAGTCATATCCTCAATGTGACAAACACACCAAACAATTCAGTCTTGCCTTATGCCTGCCAGACAAAGGAATGCATACTTGTGGAAGCGTGTGACAGGCCACTGCTTATTCAAGATGCACTGACTTTTACTGATAAAAGAACAATTGGGATTCAGGCTGGTAAGAGCAGATAGTTTTAAATGACCTTAAATACAGTTTTTTCTGTGATTTATTTATTTATTATTATTCTCAGTATCTGTTTTCACTGCCATGTATAGAATACATGTCCAAAGCTCCTTTACATATTTATTTAGTCTTTTAAAGCTTGCATTTGACTGGCTGCCAGGGCTGCTTTACACATTGAAAAATACTGGCCATGTTTTTTGAAAGGTAACGTTTTATACATCAATTTTAAGGATGATCATTCTAAGTTTTGTTAAAAGGCGCAGATTTTAGGGATGAGATCTTTAAAATGATCGCAGTTCCATAGTCAATAAACCATTTTTTTTCCCCAACTGGGTGGTTTTTAGAGGGCAGTGTGAAGAATGTGTCCGCTTGGCCCAGTTTCCTTTGACTGGGATCTAAACCATTATGCACCATCTTCACAAGCCTAACACAAAAGAGCACAGGAGGTTTACAGGTCATCCTGTTGCGCATATAAGCAGATACATTGTCACCACTGGGATTTAAGATGGTATTTAATGATGTCCACTTTGCAGCCCTTGGTGAAACAGGATAGTCTGGACACCTATAATGAGCGCGACCCATTCAAGAACGACGAAGCGCAGGACGATGAGGAGGACAACGACGATGTGGACAGTGGGATTGAGGGTGAGGTGGGTCTCCTGGACAGAAACGTCATCATCCAGCCCCTCCCTCCCTCCCCTCAGACCTCCCTCAGAGAGAGTGTCCTTCCCCAGGGGGCTGCCTTGGGTACCCAAAGTCAGGTAAGAATTGAAGAACTGCAGTCAGGCTGTACCACCATGGAGAAAGATATTGTCAAATAAGCAAAGCTTGGTTTAGCCTGGTGAGTTAATGGATGGGGAACCTCCATGGTAAATCTAATCTCTGGGCCAATCATTGACCCAGTTCTTTGGATGAGACGTTAAACCAAGGTCCTGTCTACTCTGTGGACATTAAAGATCCAATTAATTTTTTTCAAAGAAGAACATGGGTGTTTCAATACAATACATTCCAATACAGGTCAGTAGAATTTTGGTCCCCACTGGTTGATTCTCAAAAATAAATACAAGGCAACATGTCCCTGTATTCAGAGAAAGGACATCCTGGAAACACAGTGTTGCATCTCACACTCCAATATCTTCTGGCAGTAACTTCAGTAGTGGTGTAATGCATTTTTTCACTGTCGTCAAGTTTACGTTCAGAACTTATGAAAACGTTATGAGGTATTCGTTAACCTTTATCTCAATTTGTTTAAAATATTCCTTCAGGAATGAATGTCCTTGTGCTTAACGACACATGTCCGTTGTCCCATGAATAACAATGGTCATTAAATAAGCGTCTATGGTTGAAATCCAATCATGTACTCCTGTTGTCCAAAACAATTATTTGTATTTGCTTTATTGACCACAAACAATATCACTGTGAAGCAAACAAACACAAAACTAGCCTTAATAATGTATAGTCTGTTGTCTGTTTAGTAGTTCAATTTATAAAAAATATATGCAGATACATAGACAGAAATATTGTGCAAAAGAGGAGCTCAAAACTCTAATATATTTTGCATGAAAATAAGCTAGACTTTATT
The DNA here is from genome assembly GCA_030684275.1 of Acipenser oxyrinchus oxyrinchus. Taxonomy (NCBI): domain Eukaryota; kingdom Metazoa; phylum Chordata; class Actinopteri; order Acipenseriformes; family Acipenseridae; genus Acipenser; species Acipenser oxyrinchus. The sequence goes on along the minus strand of CM060254.1, from coordinate 46,020,815 downwards.
TGACTTATCTGTACTTCAGGCTGCCAGACACTAAACGAGAAGTGATTCCTTGCAGGGCACTATGACACTGTTGCTGCGAAATGGTCTTACTGTAAACTAGTTTAGTTTGATACGCTGTATTTTATATAGCCACTGGTATGTTTCCTCTGTAATATTAAAATAGCTGAATAACCTGTGTAGATTATAACAATATGTGTGTAACATGATTTATGTGTCTATATATTTCATATTCAACCACTGATGTGAAGAAACAAATATATACACACACACACAAGAAGTAAAATTCCACTGGATTCTTTTACAGGCCTCCATGCACTAAACACTTTGTACAGAAGTTGAAAATGTTTCATATTCATATACACAAGAATCATCCTTGGTACAAACATTCTCATGTACTGCTCTGCATACACACACAGTGCCTTGCAAAAGTATTCAGACCCCTGACCAATTCTCTCATATTACTGAATTACAAATGGTACATTGAAATTTCGTTCTGTTTGATATTTTATTTTAAAATACTGAAACTCAAAATCAATTATTGTAAGGTGACATTGGTTTTATGTTGGGAAATATTTTGAAGAAAAATAAAAAAAACTGAAATATCTTGCTTGCATAAGTATTCAACCCCCACACATTAATATTTGGCAGAGCCACCTTTCGCTGCAATAACAGCTTTAAGTCTTTTGGGGTAAGTATGTACCAGCTTTGCACACTTTGTCGGAGTGATTTTGGCCCATTCTTCTTGGCAGATTTGCTCCAGGTTGTTCAGGTTGGTTGAACGACGCTTGTGGACCGCAATTTTCAAATAGTGCCACAGATTCTCAATTGGATTGAGATCAGGACTTTGACTGGGCCACTGTAGAACATTCAACTTTTTGTTCTTGAGTTTTGAGGGACGGCCTTTTCTTGGCAGTGCCTGGGTGGTGTGATGCAGCTTCCACTTCCTCATTATTGATCCAACTGTGCTCACTGGGATATCCAAACACTTGGATATTATTTTGTACCCTTTCCCTAATCTATGCATTTGTATTACTTTACCTCTAACTTCTGTAGAATGCTCTTTGGTCTTCATTTTCCTTCAGATTCACAGCCTGACCAATGATCCTTCAACAGTGGGGTTTTTATCCAGAAAATGTGACAGCAACTTTAATGGTTCACAGGTGGAGGCCAATGGTAAGGTAATTGTGTCCTCGTTAGGGCAATTTCTTTCATCGGTGTAAACTGGGAGCTTCCACAGCACAGGGGTTGAATACTTATGCAAGCAAGATATTTCGGTTTTTTATTTTTCTTAAAAATATTTCCCAACATAAAACCAATGTCACCTTACAATAATTGATTTTGAGTTTCAGTGTTTTAAAATAAAATATCAAACAGAACGAAATTTCAAAGTACCATTTGTAATTCAGTAATATGAGAGAATTGGTCAGGGATCTGAATACTTTTGCAAGGTACTGTGTGCGCGTGTGTGTGTGTGTATATATATATATATATATATATATATATATATATATATATATATATATATATAAATAATGAGGGTTGGTGCTGTTAATACATGTTTTTTTTTTGTTTGTTTTTTTTAAACAGAGAAAAGGATATTGAACACTTTTTGGAAACAAGTAGAAACAAATTCATCGGCTTCACCCTGGGAAAGTAAGTTTTGCAAGAGTGCATTTATTTTTCATCAGAAGGAATGTGTTTTCTATATAGATTCATTGTGCCATTGCAGTTACGTTGGGTGTGTTTTAAATAGTCTGATAAAGGCACAGTGTTTATTTCTATGATTGGTAGCCATTTCATCAGTTTGTTGTCACCATCCACAACACTTTCTCATCTTCCATGCTGACAATTGCATTATAAAGGACTAGTAGAGTTTGTTGGTGCTGTTAATGAGATGCATTGAATCGGTATGTATTGAGTTAAAGCATTGCCCCTGAATAGTAATACAAAATAAAAAGCATCAAGTTATTATGAAATAAAATGAACGCCACGTGGGAAAGAGAAAAATCCATTATTTTTGTACCTCCTTTTTTATTCCACTTTTAAGAGTCCGTTGATAGCTTTCCTGTACAATGCAACACTGCAGCATCCCATATTTCTCCATAGATCTAATGCTATTTGAGAATGTCCTTTGTCCTTTGTTTTCCAAAGGCACAGCCCATTGCTTGCGTGTACATGGTTGGAAGTTTTGCTGCCAAGTTGCCTGTCGGTACTTCCCCTGCTTGGTGCATGCTGAGCAGCAGCACTTAGAATGCTCCAGGGGATCACACTGCGGCTGGTGGCTGTCTGCTCTGTAGCTGGAGCACTGAGACCAGACACTAAACCGTGGGACCTATGTTTTCTTTGAACATGATAATGCTTTCCCACAACTGGACAGACTGCTGCCTAGCCTACCTATAATCTACTATGAGTACATTCATTCTATGCTTGATCCAAACAATATTTTTACAGGAAAGAATAGTGGTCTGGTCTTTGCTCACTTACCACAAGGTACACAAGTTTTTCCTCCCTTGTACTTTAATGCTGCTTGCATGATCAAACTGCCTGTGAAGAGACTGTCCTTCTTTTGTGATGTTTCCACTGTCAGATACCTATGTGTAAGTAGGTTTTGAGTATACGAGGGTGTGTTTTTCTCCTGCAGTGATATTGACACCCTGGTGGGGTTGCCAAGACCCATCCATGAAAGTGTGAAAACGCTCAAACAGGTATGTGAGAGAACTCTGAACTAAGAAATGTGTTCCATGCTAAAAAGCAATATGACTTGGCATTGAACAAACAGGAACACATTGGGCTGAATTTCCAGACCTGGTGGCAGTGGTTATGTGATGGTCCACACTGTTGCACAGTGATGATAATGATGAACTGTACAGTTTATTTGCTGGCAGCAGCTGTGCTGAAGTTCTAAGTCCTTCAGTAATGTCTCAACAGTCCTGTGAAGATCTCCATTAGCTGCACAAGACTATTAGTTCACATGCGAACATGAACTGCAGACCGATACTGGATGTGCTACTTCATTATTGTTGTTGCATTATGGTCGCCGGTTCTTCTTTTTAAAAGGTTTTTGGCTTAGGTTTTGATCATGATACTGGAACTGGAAAATATCAGAAATGTGGTGTCGGTTGGTGTTGATGTGCTTTTTAAAAGTTATTTTACACCTCTAATAAGAATAAACAGCAAATTGAGTCTGCTTTCAAACCCCTTAATGATCTACTCGAGTTTTCTGGTTTAGGAACTTTTTATTAGGTTTCTGAAAAAAACATGTTTCGATTTTAATGTAAAGAAATTAGAAAGCAGGCTTCCATTGCCCTAACCCTCAGAACGGTAATGCTGGTTTACAGGAAACAGAAAAAGAGAGGATTTAATAATGATTACTCAATGTTAACATAAGCCAATCCTTCATATGTTTCTTGTTACCAGCACAAATACATCTCCATTGCAGAGGTCCAGATCAAGAAAGAGGATGAATTGCAGCAGTGTCCAATGACATCGGTCAGTATGAGCAGTAATGGGGGTAAAGTTTACATTGTGGCAGGGTCACTTTGTAAACTAGAAAATCCCACAGGTTTCTGTTCCTGTTTTTAGCATTTACTGTTGTCTTTAGAGAATGGAGATTTCACTTCATTGTGACCCTCTTCATTGTGGGATCAGAAGATTATTTAACTCTTGTAATATGAACGATAACAGATGTATAGTATAGGGCCACAAAACTTTTTTTTTTTTCTTGTCAACAAAATAGGACACGGACAGCACAGGAGACTCTCTTCTAAGGCACCAGACTACTAGCACTAGAAGTATTCTGTTACGCCAATAACCACCATGTCACATACTGTAATAGGCTACAAAGAGCTTTTTGTATAGTTTGCAGTTTGTGCAGTGCTACTGTACTGGAGAGAACTTCGATTAATAGATATAAAAAAAATGTATTTCTTGGCCTCAAACCAGTGAAAAATAGTTATTTCATGTTGATTTGACAGGGAGAAGAAGAGGTAGAAGAGAGCCCAATTGAAATTCTTTACCAGGGAATGTTATCCAACCTGTCTCAGTATGTGGTAAGTGCAATTGGGAGTGTGGATAATGCTTGGGACAGACTCGCATCTTGGGATGACCTAATGCTACCTGAAGTAAAGTGTTACTGCTTATTGGAGTTTGTGAAATCATAATCTGCACCATATCATTTCATAAAACTCAGTTAAACAAGTTGTGATGTGAGTTTAAAATGCCTGAGTAATTTAATTTGAAGAAAACAAAATTATTATTGCAAAAAGTGTGGCTTTTTTTTTGTTTGTTTGGTTTTGCAACCTGTCCTTTTTGTGTGTATTCACCTGAGCAGGTAGGCAGATGAATAGGGCAAACAGTCTTTACTGAGTAACCGGAATATTTAAAGAAATACAGTCCAGAATATTTTTTATTGCTCTGGATTTGACAGCTAAAGTGAACCTGCTAGTGTTTGAGCTCAAAAACGCTCACCTTCCACAAGAGGGAGCACTGGAGCCATGTTTTCAGATAGAGGTGTGATGTGAACTCCTCAGCTCTTTATTGTGCTTGTGTGAATATTCAGAACATTGTTTCTATTTCTGCAGATTGCCCTGTTGAAACTTCTGCTTGCTGCAGCCCCTACCTCAAAGGCCAAGACGGACTCGATCAACATCCTGGCTGATGTGTTACCTGAAGAAATGCCGTAAGGGTTTGGCAGTGCTGACCACATGAAAGGGTTCAATGTTTCAGTTCTCTTGATAGAAAGTTTTAAAAAAAGGAGGCTGTTATTTTTGTGCTTTGTTTTTTTCTGAAGCTTTAAAGCTTTAAAGTTTTTGGGTCAACTATCTGATTTGCTTCAAACAAAGATAGCTCTAAAAAGCAAACTGATTTTCTGTTCATCCTGGTTCAATGATAAGTGGGGGGAATACCTGTACGAATATATCAAAAGTAAAATATATTTTTCATTGGGGAAAGTTCATGTGTAGTAACAATTGCACATGATAATTGCATTTTTAAGGGAACAACATTTATACATCAATTATAAATTCCTAAACAATCTTAGGTTTAAATATTTCTTTCAATACAATTATCAGTATGAAATTGTACATATTCTCACAACATGATACCAATGCATTATTATTGTTATTTGTTTCTTAGCAGACACCCTTATCCAGGGCGACTTACAATTGTTACAAGATATCACATTAGTTTTACATACAATTACTCATTTATACAGTTGGGTTTTTACTGGAGCAATCTAGGTAAAGTACCTTGCTCAAGGGTACAGCAGCAGTGTCCCCCACCTGGGATTGAACCCACGACCCTCCGGTCAAGAGTCCAGAGCCCTAACCACTACTCCACAGAGATAAAGCTATAGGCAGAATCTCTTCATTTGTCTTAGAGGATTACTCTACAGTTCTTGCAAAATAAATTGTAATGTTTCCAAAATAAACTCTATATATATATATATATATATATATATATATATATATATATATATATATATATATATATATATACAGTATATATATTTATATATATGTGTGTGTAATTTGAAGGTTATTGAGATGATGTGTTGCGTGATTGAGCACTGTGTCATTTTCTCTATGGGAAATAGCATCACAGTCCTACAAAGCATGAAGCTGGGAATCGATGTGAACAGACATAAGGAAATTATTGTCAAGGCCATATCCGGGCTCCTCCTGCTACTGCTAAAGCACTTTAAACTCAACCACATCTACCAGGTGAGAACCCGATGTATCTCTATTGCTGCTTCACTGGCTTTCATCCTGTACTGGAAAAATACAATGCATCATGGGAAAGTATTGGGCCTAAATTTCAAAGACCAGTGCAAACATTTTTGATTAAAAGGGAATACAAAAAATGAATTCATATTTTGTAATATTACCATATTATTGGTGGTAACAATAAAGAAAAGCCAGTGGGTGTTTTTATGGCAAAAATAAAGCATATCCGTATTTACTGTGGCAGAGATGCAACACTGGTCCCTTAGCAAATTGACTGATGAGGCACTTCTATCTAACCAAAAGAAAACTGAAAATGCATGACACTGACGTTATTTAATACAATTCAAGGGATCTTGTTTCATAATGTCGTAGTGGATTATTTTTATTAACAAGATACTTACACATTTGCACTTTTCATTAGCTTGTTCCTGTTTTTCTTTCTTTATTGCAGTTTGAATATGTTTCCCAGCACTTGGTGTTTGCCAACTGTATACCTTTAATACTGAAGTTTTTCAACCAGAACATCATGTCTTACATCAGTGCCAAAAACAGGTATTGTGAAACTGCAAAGTACTGAAATTGCTTGGAGTTCAGTATCAGTAACATCGGCATTAATCTAGATTTCTACAGAGAAATCAATAGGCACAGTAGCTGAAAAGCAGAACGCATATAGGATTGTAGTCGTCACACACTCATCATATATATTTCAGTCCAGTACATACTATACCCATATGTGTATTTGGGGTTTTTCTTATTAAATCTACTCAGTAATTTCTATAGACATGTGGCAGTAATTAGAATTGTTGTAGTCTCTGCTGTTAAAGTGGCCATCGCGCCTGGGGTGATTGTGGATAAGCTTGTATGAACTGATCATCCAGTTGTGATGATGACTGTTAAGGACATGCATTAGCAAGTGTCTTTGGGAACCATTTTGCTTGGGCAGTTGTTACTATAAAGTACAAGATGATATCCACATGCAGACCGTACACCAGTATTGTATCCTTTGCAGGAAGAATTTATGTGACGTACATTTCCACCCCACTTGACTTGACTCTTTTTCTAGTGTCTGCGTTCTGGATTTTCCACATTGTGTGGTTCATGAGCTGCCTGAGTTAACTGCTGAAAGCCTGGTAAGAAACTTAACCACTCCAGGAATTACATTTCAGTTTTTGTTTTTTTATATTTTATTTGTATTCTATTATCATAAATGGTACATTGTTTTTTCAGTTTTATAGATTTTTAAAATATATTTAAGTACAAAACATGTAGTGTGTTTTTTCTTTTGTCCATTCCATACAATTTTAACAATCCTAAATAAAAAAGCAAGGATATATTGCACATATTTAAAAAATTATATATATATATATATATATATATATATATATAATTACACATGATTTACCGATTTTGATATATAACGCACAACAATAAATCTGTTTAGTGTTTCACACAAGGCACTGCTGTTACTGTGAAGTTGAATCTCTCCTTATGTTGGTAGGAAGCTGGAGACAACAACCAGTTCTGCTGGCGGAACCTCTTCTCTTGCATCAACCTGCTGCGGATTCTAAACAAGCTGACTAAATGGAAGCATTCAAGGACAATGGTAAGAATGCAAGCAGTATCACAGCGTGGGGCAGGACTACCACAAAGGAAGGAGTGCATGAAGTGACAACCCTCTTGTAAAATGAAGGCTTGCTTTTTTTCACAGATGCTGGTGGTTTTTAAATCCGCTCCAATCCTGAAACGTTCCCTGAAGGTGAAGCAGGCTATAATGCAGCTGTATGTTTTAAAACTGTTGAAAATCCAGACCAAATACCTCGGCCGTCAGTGGAGAAAGAGCAACATGAAAACCATGTCTGCCATCTATCAGAAAGTACGCCATCGCCTCAACGATGACTGGGCATATGGAAATGGTAAGACCTTATTTCTAGGTAAAAGGCGGTCACAGTTTGTCTAGGTTGCTAATATGCAAGGTTTCAATGCTTCAGTAGTAGCTTCAAATGTCATTTTTTTTCTGTTCTCTCTTAATGTCATTATTTTTCCAGTTAAAATATCTGTGTCTGGCTGTTTGCAGATATTGATGCCCGTCCCTGGGATTTCCAAGCTGAGGAGTGTGCGCTGAGAGAGAGCATTGAAAAGTTCAACAGCCGCAGATACGACAAGAACCAGAACACAGACTTCACCCCGGTCGATAACTGTTTGCAGAGCGTGCTGGGACAGAGAATGGAGCTCCCAGAGGACTTCCATTTCAGCTATGAAATGTGGTTGGAGAGGGAGGTTTTCTCACAGCCAATCCAATGGGAAGAGCTCCTGCAGACAGAATAAGCATGAAGGATCTTTACTCCAAAGTTAAACATTTCTATGTCTTTGTTTTTTTGTGAAAACTATACATTTTACAAAACTGGTACCCAAAGCAGCTACTGGTTTGGCTAATTTAAGAACCCCAAAAGAGTGTTTAAATTGCCTTAAAGTTTTGTAATATTTAACATTTTTGGATTTTTCCTGGAATTAAATAGCACTCTGGCTTAAAACCTTTGATAAATCCGGCCCATGATAGTGGCATGTCTCACTTTAAATTAGTCTGCCTTGGTGTGCCTTTGACACACAGGATTTGATATGTTCACTTTTATAGTATATTAAAAAATATTACTGTTGTTGTTCCTTGAAACAGGTCTGTTTTGAACTAGTATAACTGAAACCATAAGTGTTCATATCGTATTGCGTTATAAAGTGGTTTTCTTACTCTTTAATTATGTTAACAGTCACTCTGAGTTCTGTGGCTCCCTTACTGAATTAATAAGGGAATATTTTGGAGCGCTTTCTCCAGATAGAAGAGAATCATTATTTGTGTTGGTGCTATAACAGACGTTGTTTCCACAGTAAATACCTGCCGAATAGACAACTCGCTGCTTCTAAGCAAGACTGTGAAGAAGATTTGCAATAATCATAAGACGTTGCGATCATTTCACTTAACTTCCGGCAGGTAAAAGCTGATTTGTTGACCAGAGAGTCTGAACTCCCTTTAGTTTGTATGTGAGGTACACAAAATGATCTTTTGTAGTCCTTGGCAGGGACTTACTGGGTTTCAGAGCTGTAACAGGTCTAATAAAGTGTGGTTACACTGTCTTTCATTTCAATTATCAGTGTCAGTATGGCAGTTTCCTGAACTGTATTTGGTGCCAGTATCAAATTGCTTACTCAATAGCAAAACTGAAGGCTATTTCATTACACAAAGAAAGCATCAGCAATGATGATAGGCCGTCACAGTCAGCCTTTGATAGCTGCAGTATTTGTATTGGTGGTGCACTGAGTGACAACAGGGTTTAGTTACCACTATGAACTTCTGCTTTAAGTGCTTGGGTTCAATACATCAGGCTGTAAGATATTACATATCCTCACTGTCTGGGCTCAAAGTGAGAGCCCTGTGCTCCATTTTAACCACTGCTAGTCACACTTTCATGGCAGTTTCAGTGAATAAAATAAGTGTATGTGTGTGGACACTTGGGAGGGCTGGTGGCTGTGCCTCTAAACAAGCTGTACTCTTGAGAGGAATCTCTTGAACATGTAAGAGGCCTTGGTGATATTATATGATAACTATTTATCCAAGCAATGATTCACAAACTGGTGCTCACTCCCCAGCTGTAAATGTTAAGCTTGTCTTTTCAGAGAAGCATCATTCTGAGCAATAGTGTATTCCAGATTATTTTGCGTAGTGCATGGTTTATTTTGCTAGCAGATTTCAGGGACTAGCACATGCTAAAAAAAAAAAGAAAAAAGAAACACCACCTAGTGAAATGCCTGACAGGAACTCCTTACCACATGATGTAGTTGTATTTTGTCTCGATACAAACCTTTCACCAATCATATACTTTGCATGAGGTCAGTGTAGATATTGCGATCACTGTATGCACAAGTTCTTAATGAAATACTGCCAAACCTTTCTACTACTTTAAATGGGTTGTTTTTTGTTTTGTTTTTTAATTAGTTTATATGTTAATTAAACTAGCTTGAATACAACAGCCAAAATACTATATATTGAAATTTTGGTTTGTCTGAATATTCAGGTTTGACCAAGAGTCTAAACTTTTTACCAGTAGTGTTTTACTATTCTGTTGAAGCTATTGTGTGCTGGTGCAGTGTAAAATTATTTTTCTTTTTGAGGTGTGTGTTAAAAGAAATACTTAACTTCCATTTAAGGTTATTCTGCTTTTTTTATAATTTCAGTCTTCCACGATAAATAACATAATGTAGAAAAGCTGTACTGTGTTTTGAAGTATTCTCATCAAACTCACTGTATTGGTGTGCAAAAAAAACACATTTTAAATAACTTGTCTTCCCAGCAGACCAAGTTACCAACAGTAGTTATTACAAAAGTTACCACAAAACACAGAGCTAGTTTTACAACAAATCCCTGTATATTGTTTTAAATATGTGGCAGGTATCGCCATGTATTTCTTAGTGAATAATTTCTGTTTAGAAAACTTGTTTGTGACATATTGTTTGTGTTTACAGTGCCACCCCATTTTGCTGTTTTAAATCTCAAATGTGTTAATACAAATGTTTCAAAGATGTATGAGCATTGTTTGACTTGATTGTGGTCCTTATTGTATCTTTTATATAATGTGATCATATACACTGTCGGAAGCGTGTTTTCTTACTGTGTTAATATAATTATGCAACTTGGAATTACGGTATCATTTATATAACTTTTGTATATTTGTGGTTATCTTTTTTTATTTGTTTTAACAGATAGTTCACCAACATGTATAACTTAATGTCACTATCGTGTTTTTTCTGGGTTATGTGCAATCAATGGTGTAATTAAAAAAATAAAAAAAAAGATTTAATATAAATTAATAAAGTTGCCAAAAATAACTAAATGATGTATTGTTTTCTGGAATCTCTTGTTTATTTTAAAGTAAAGTAAAATCCTAAACTACAAACAAAGTTGCTGATGCTAACAAATATTGTTAGCTAATAAAACAGTATTATAATTTAATACTTTAAAAAATGAATTATTTTTTTCATCTTGTTGGACAATATTAACATAACTTAATTTATCAATTCAGCAGCTTAAATATATATATATATATATATATATATATATATACACACAAGTGCCCAATTATTTTTCTCCTCACTGCAGCAACCCCCCACACAGCTCAAGAGACTTGAAGGTTCAGTGGGTTAACCTCTTAACACCGAGGAGCTTAACAGCGGATATCGGCGAGCTATCAGCCTCTGGAGGACAAAGGCCAGGCCTCAGGTGTGCGCCGGAGCTACTTGGCGCCTGGGCGGTAGAGTACGCTGTAGCACGATGAGGAGAAACACTCCCTGCCAGTTTGGCCTTCCTAACTTGTGGGAGCAGCAATCCAACGCAATGCTTCCTCCGGAATCCCCAATGAAGACCAGCAGCATTGCATAGCCGGGACGCAAACCTGCGCTCCCCCGACTGTATGACACCCTGCTTTCACCAGGTGAGCCACTCTAGAACCCCAACTTTACAGCTTTCAAACCACTGTATCAGATAATTGAATCATTTCCCTTGTGTTGCAATGAGGTAGAGCTGTGCTTTTAAACTGTGTAAAGCATTCATCATACATTGATCTAGAACCCCTTTAACACATGGGGGAATCATATTCATCTGGAAAATACCAACTTCCCTGTGGTTTTACATGGTTCAGGAGGTAACTTCTTTGGTAGAGGTCAAGCCACTAATTGCACCTTTTTATATGGTTAGCCTCAGGCACATTTGTTCAAGTGTGTACTTTGACAGATTTTCCATACTCTATTTCTGTTGAACATTATAAATAGCAGGGGTGCTTATCATTCGGTTTCAGGGGAGGTTTGGCAATACGAGCCGAATCAGGTTTGCATACCTGGCAACACTGAGCTTTCAAAATAAGGGAGACTGCATGGGGAAGAACTTGAAGACAGGTCTTCACAGGCAGGGTTACCATATGACTGAATGGATATAGAAAACCTACATTTAAAGAAGGATGAAACTGGCTGTTGCAACGTGTTTCAGAATTCCAAATCATTTTATACTAATTTTTGGTTATGAATAGTTCAGTTTCATAAAAGTTGTCAATACATTTTGGGGTTCTTCATATTTGTTCCAGTTAGTACATTACCACAAGTTTGTCTACATAAATTGCTAGACTAACTTAGTAACCTCTAGGAGGGCAAAAGCAGCTATTTTGGGTTTTGCAATGGAGACAAATTAATATGCAGCTGGTGACCATCTTGAGCTGCTTAGTTCGTTGCAATTGGTATTAACTTGCATACTAGTTTAGTACCATCCTCTGTATTAACCACAAGATCATCCCCAGTTGGTGTGCTCCTTTCAGTTCACAGCAATTGACCCAAAAGGTCTATAGACAGCACATGCAATGATATATCCAACAGAGTCATCATGTGTCACAGCACCTTCATCAACTGAACAAGCAGTTCAATACAATGGTGGCATCTTTCAGGTCACAATTCATGCAAGTAGTTCAGCCAATAGAAACACAGGTCACCATGGCCTGGCCCAGGCCCAGATTGATTCAGGGATGTTGCGGCCACCCCTTGTCAATATGTTGAAGAACCTCCTCAAAAATATGGCTACATTTGTAAATACTAACCCTTCTAGTTGTTCAATAGGAGTTGACATAGAAGCAGAAAATCAAATCGATAGCATCAGACTGAAGAGGCCGGCAACTTACTGATATCTTTGACAATGGCTTCGACTACAGCAGGATGAGTAAATGGTGTTTTCTCTGGCACTATATTCAGCAAGTAGGTCAGGGGCGGAATGTAGGTTTCTGGTGTCTGGAGGAGTTACCTGAAAGAAAAGCAAGGTTTGTAGATTACCCCCCCCAAAAAAAAAAAGTCAGATAGCAAGCAACACATCTACAGGAACTACAAGATGTTGCAGCAATGGTCATGTAGGAAATGTTTTCAAAGGGCAATTGGATGGTTGAACAGGTGGGTTTTACCTTTTGCTTTACACTGGGGTCCTCAAATGGCACCTGGAGAGTGTAGGTCTTGGATCCACTGGGAAAGACATGCTCCTGGACATTACAACCTTTTAGGTTGCCTTCTGGTTGCTGGTCCAACTGTAATTTTTTTTAAAAGCTCCACATCAAGCAGGAATGGCCCCAGGGTCACATTGAAGACTCTGTCTTTAGGAACAGTGTCTGAAAGGAAAGCATGCAGTTCATGAAGGATATGAAGTAGAGCACTACAACAAAACGAACTTGTTTGCTTTACTGCATGTGGACAAGTTATACATACTGTTTGTGACAACTGGTGGCCGAGGTATGAAAGGAGTGGTTATTGGATGAAGTATTGTGTACTTGGTCTTCTCAGGCCTATCTTGCCAGGTATGCTCCAGCACTAGTTCAATAGGAGTAAGAGATTACATAGGTGTTGTCCAATACATGGCTCTGAAAGCACAGAAGCATTTTAGAGACAGGCTTTAAAATGAAAAGGATTTAAAAAAAGGTTGAACTTCTACATACTTTGTAATACCCACCATCAGCTCCCACAGGAATTTTTACAGCGATTAGCTGGGGACCAACATCCAGTTTATAATCTCTTAATTGTTGCAGGGTCAAGCTTGCGGCCATTTGAGCTCCCATTTGAACATCACAGGTAGTAATTTGTAGTGTAGGAACAAGGGGAGGTAGAACACAGTGAATGTTCCATGTAATCATCTGTTCTGTGAAAGCTGTACCATCTGACAAAAAAGGGACACCATAGACTTGGTATAAAAAATTCAGACTTCAACCTAGAACAGTTCTTGAGCACCGTTACCCTGCATAAGCTTACTCACCAGTAGGACATGTAACTGCAGTGTCCACCATCATAACCATCCATCTTTGCTTATAAAATGTGGTTGACCTTAGCACAGCCATTGATACAGTTTTGATCTGCTGGAGGGATACATTTACTACAACAAAAGCAAGACTAGTCTACCTTCTATAGTTTTGCATAAACTGTACTAGGAAAAAAAATTAAGCCTAGACTACTTGCCACCTGAGGCTGGCTTTCTGTGGAGTTGTATACAGCTCTAACCAGAAATCAAGTTGGTGTAATGTTTATTCCATTGCCATTTTTCATGGCCTGAGCAACAGTCAGAGCCTTCTTTCTATTTTCTGGGAGATGGAACACAACTTGTCAGCAGCAGTTGTCTAGCAGGAGAAAATCTCATTAGAATAGGGAGTTTGAACACAAAGCATCCCCAGTCTAAAGGATATGTCATAGAAAGTGTAATGTTTACTAAACATGAACTAAAACTGAAGTGTGAAAGTTTAAAAACAATGTAGCACTGAAAACAGTTATGTTCACTGGGCATCTCTAATGGAGGATTAGTAAATCCTCATACAAAACAAAGAGAGCCTTCGTGAAAGCATGTGGTGTCGATCATTGATACAGGCAGAGTTTACAGACATTTTTACTGGACAGTAGTGGAACTTAATACATCATTGTATCAAACTTTAGGACAATACCTGCATTTGTACCTATGCAGTCATCTTCATAAAAAGGTAAATATCATGACAACACATTTAGCTTGAAGGGTTTATAACCCTGCACATAAGTCACTACCTCAACGGTTGAAATACAAGGCTTACACACTGGCTGTGACAGCATCGAAGAAAAAAAAAAAAAGTCAAGAAAGGGTGAATTTCTCCACAATCAATTTTACTGAAGGAATCACAGAATACACGTGTACAGAGTGTGAAGCCAATGCTTCAAAAATGTCACACAATTCCTTTGGCAGCCATCTTGGGAGACAGGTTAGTGAAGGGGGCCGTTACATTTTGCTTCAACTAGATGACAGCAGAGTTGACTTAAATAGGCAAGACCAAGGGGACATAAATAATTCAAAAAGTTACATGATTATACATCAGGGTATGCAAGGGACAAATCAGGACCATCTTGAACAAAGTTTGGCTCAACAAGTGACACACCTTGTCTAATTGAAACCTACAGATAATTGAGATTAGTCAGGAATTAACCACCCCACAACCCAAGGTATAACAAACATTATCGAATCCTGACAACCCTTACCTCCATGTAGTTTCTTTCACACAGAATTTTCCTCTCGGCCCATGGAGAATAGGGGCATGCAATGCTCTTAACATAGGAGGAAGCGTAAGTCATAGCACTGTTTGATAAGACACCTTTCTGTACTGTCAGTTTGTAGGTCTCATCATTCTATAAAACAAAAGCTAGTGTTAGTCACAACACGTCAACATTAGAAACAAGTTTACAAGAAATTAAATGAAGAGACTTGCTGTGTTCTGAGCAAAGCAGCTCAGCACAGAAATCAACGGTAAAACTATATCCACACTGTGTGGCCAGTTCTGGAGTGAGGGAAACAAGCACCCCCTTATTGTCTATGGAAAGATAGAAATTCAGTTGACCATTTAAAGAAACTCTACATTTCAAGCAAGGTAGACAGCGATAACAAAGTTAGCACCCCCACTGCCCCCTTCCACCTACTTGTAATTTTGTAAGAACGATTTATGTTTGTAGAAATAAACACCCATTTGGAACAGTAAGTTTAGGGTAAATTTAGTGGGATCAGCAACATGCTTTTAAAGCCAACAGAACAACATTTCCTAGCATGCATTTTGCAAAAACAAAGCCTGGTTGATGCCATACAGTGCAGGAGTACTCTGAACTTAGTTTAGGTCATTAAATTACTAATCAACAGGCTTTGTACATCAAAAGCTTTCCATTCAAGAAAAATGGTCACTCAATCACATTGATGAGAATATTTTCCCACAAAAAGCTTATCCAACATAGGAACATTCTGTCCTCACCAAGCCTGCAGAAGACAACCGTACTTGAAAACACAACTGGCAAATAAATAGAAAAGGGCATTCCTGCTGAAGCTACCATTATCATTCCGTGTCCAAACTTCAGTGGCTAACGCTGCCAGCAGCAACGTTATTCTGCATTGAAACAAAGAAACACAAGTGAGAAATACACACAGTAAAATTTGCATTTCTAAAGTAAAGAAAAGATTTTAAAAAATTACCTTAAGGCAGTCCCATCCATGAACTTCTTTCTTTGTTCTAAATGGGGAGAAGGGGGGGGGAGGGAGGGAGAGGGAGAGGGAGAGGAGAGGGAGAGGGGAGGGGAGGGGAGGGGAGGGAGAGGGGGGAGGAGGGAGGGGAGGGAGAGGGAGGAGGGAGGGGGGAGGAGGGAGGAGAGGGGGAGGAGAGGGGTGACAGTTAGTAGTTGAATTTGGTGTTCCTTACTGCACAGTGGGTTTATAAAGAGGCGGCAGTGCTAATGTGAGCTACTTAGCTGCAATTGATGCACACACCTGTTTCATATTAGTCCTCTAATTTTCAATCAGTATGCTTATTAATAATAATAATAATAATAATAATAATAATAATAATAATAATAATAATAATAATAATAATAATAATAATAATAATAATAATAATAATAATAATAATAATAATAATAATAATAATAATAATAATAATAATAATAATACTTTTGAAATGATATTACAACCCATTTAGAAGATTTTACTTTGAATTTAAGTTTGGCAGGGATCCCTGCAGAAGTGAGGCACAAACTGAACTGTCACCTCAGTTTGACGGTATGATAATGACAGCTCGAGTTCTGATGTTGCCATCCACAAGTCAATTGTCCATTTTTACAATTTTCCCAGACTGATAGTTAGCCTAAGCAGACATTAAAGTATACACTTTATTTGAGGCCACTTGATTTAAGAAACAGTGGAAAGCATCTCTTTAACATGTCAAATTTGCCATGACAGGGGCAGCCCCGTATTTAAGCATAGCACGGGAATAGAATGACCAATGGAAAGTGCAATTTAACTTGAAACAGAATGCTCAGTATTGATTTAGAACAGACTAAACAGAAATCGAATAGTAGTTTGGAAATTTGAATTGTAATCAATTTATTTAAGAGTGTATGTTCCCAATTTAATTATTGAGATTAACTGAATTAATTATTTGATGTCTAATAATTAATTCAATTTGTGTGTTGTGCATTTTCAATTTGGCATATTGACTTCGAGTGTTGAGCTTCTATTTGACAGTTGTTTAAATTAAAATGTTGAACTTTGTCGTTGATGTTTGATGCTCCAGCTTTTGCAATTAACATTTTTGTTACATTTCACCTCTCATAGGTTTTAACACAAACGGGTTTATTTGGGAAATTGGGACAGATAGTTTATTGTGTATCCAGCGATCATCTGGAACTGATTGGTACAGTACACTGTTGCAGTGAATAGACAGCAAACGCCTGAGGGTGTGTGTGTACTGTACAGCTGTACATCTGATTCTGAGTAAAGTTTGTCGCGGAGTTTTAAAGGTTCCCATGGCAACTGAGTCAACAAAACAAACTTCACCAGGCATTGAGACTCAAGCTGTGGGCGAAAAGTAAATGGTAAAAAGTGAAAGCAGTGTGAGTACATTGGCATTTTGTTTATTTGATCAAATATTCACGATAGTAATGTCGTTTTCTTTAAATGCGGAATGCAATTAGCTGATATGTAAAAAGCATGAACAAATGAATGGTGGATATTCCTAACGCATTGGTAAAGTTTAGTATAGTGCAGGTTTTGTGTAGCCGCAATCAGGCTTGTTCTGTCGCCTTGATATTCTTTCTTGTGCTGAATAACCGCAATTCTACTTTTGGTTCTATGTGAACACAATTCAGATATTTTATTTAACATCATGTAATCAAAGAAACTACAAAATGATATCGCAAAAGTCTACCGGAAGCCATAATAGTAGTACAGTGTCATGTTAGATTTCAAAATGTTACATGTTTCAATTTTTGTCAGTTTTTCGTTAAGTATGTAAAAAAAAACTACACAGCGGTATGCAGTTAAATATGTTAACTTAACATTATGAAGCAAAATTAGTTAATTTTATATAGAGTGGTTCAAAACGTTTGGCCAGAGCTGTAAAGTGTATTTAAAATATGCATTTTGGAAAAAATGATAACTGAAAAAACACAAACAAACAAACAAACAAAAAAAATCTAATGCATAATGACAAGAGAAATGATAGCAAACTTTGATGTTTATCATTACAGCTTTATGTGGTACACTGAAGCAAATTTGCCTCCAACAACGTAACCAATGCTGGATTCCTCTCCTTAGGACCTGAAAACAACCAATTTAGTTTTATGAACAGAAGCAGGACCAGAAGAAGGACTGGTGCATAACAAATGAATCAGTTCCAATGGTACTGCATATTAAAGATGTAACAATACCATACACTTCAGAGTTAATACAAAGCCATACTTAACATACTTATGCAATCAGTTGTGTCTGTAGCTGCATAAAACATGTTTACTCAGTAGTGTATAATGGGAAGGAGATTTTACTTATGTATAAGAATGTCTGCACCGAATTATGAAATAGAATTATGAAACCCTTAATGTTTCTATTTTGAACCGTATGCTTTTAAAAAATGTAATTTCAATATGCCCTATCTATATTTTTAAATACACAAAATACCCATGTGTTTCTCAGCTTGCTTCTTTAAATTGTTTTAACACTATTGGTATAAAAAGATACAAGTAACGTGTGAGAGGCTTGTGAACAGTGATAGAAGATTTTGAAAATAAATAGCTGCATCTGTCATTTCAGCCTCCCAAAAGTGGAAAAAAAAAATCTCACAGCGCCAATCCAAGCAAAAGGAAAACGTCATCCAAAAAGCGCACTTTGAGTGGCAAATCTCCAAAGCCAGAGGTGGATATCCTTGGCCCTGTTGCCATGGAGAATCTGTATTACATCTCCCACAATGCTGCTGACTGCTTGGCATTTCGGGGGTTTGGGTGGTCTGGTTCACCTAAGAAGAAGGGAAAGAAAGGCTAATGCTAATAAAATTGCCAAAAATCACAGAAGTGCCCAACATACAGAAGAGTAAAGATAAGGTATTCTAACTGTACATAACTGTCTGAAAATAGCATCTATCATTTTTTCCCCCTGTAATTTACAAGGCATACATTTCTGTGATAGTGGCACAATAGCTCCTCACTATCTGTTGCAGAACTGCTTGAACACATCGGAGAATCACATGATCACAAGCAACTGGAAGTTCCAGAGGCAGCTGTTGAGAGATGGAGTTTGTTGGAACTAGCCTATATACTTCAGCCACCTTTGCATATTACAAGAAATGTGTCACCTAAGTCACGTATTAGATTTTCTTGTGATTCAAGCAACTAGGAATCAGAGCAACCAGAGTAATGTGTTTATATCAAGTCAGAAAATGTATTTCTTTACCAAGGAAACCCATTGCATTTGAATGGTATAATTAAGCCAAAAACATGTGGATTGTATATTCTAGTATCATGTAGTCCATTTCAATTCCTTTTTAACATCAGTTCCCAATTCCAATTCCCATTCCTTTTTAATCAATTCCATTTCAAAAGGAGGGACTTGGAATAGAATTGATTTTAAAAAGGAATTGGAAATGGAAATGGAATTGAAAAACAAACTGAATATACCCTGACCCTGGTAATATCATTGTTAACCACAATTTCAATAATTAAAATGCAGTTTTGATCATTTGAAGGTCAGTTTACTTCGTGTCCATTTTTAAATGTGAGAGCCATCTTAAATAATGTAATAATATTCTTTAAAGATAGAGCACACATAGTCATAATTTGTGTTTAAAAACTAGCAAAACTGACAAGTGATCCTACATGTGCCAAAAACAACAAGTGTAGAACTCATTTGTAGATACTGTATGCCCTTTTATGGGTCCAAATTGTGTAATTGGATATATATTTTTAGACTTTTAATAAAGACTTCTGGTACAATTATGTCTTCAACTTCAACTCATTTTAAAAGAGATTCCTTTTTAGAAAAAGGTGGCTATCATCTCATTATATTAGGATGTGTATTATATTACCCTGAGGTGTATATTATTTAGCCTTTAGATGTTGCTTTTATTTAAATGTTAAGATAATGTGGGGGACTATTTAATAATATTTTAATTGTATTTAGTGACGTTAGTCAGGGTGGAAATAAAACACCACTGGGTGAAAACACAAACATTTTTAACATAGTTACAAAGTGGCTGCACATGTCTCAGTTTAGATAAGCATATTCTATAGACCCCCCATATGCGTCAATAATTTCACAATTCAAAACTGATAATCATCTAACATAAGCATGTGTTTCTAAATGCATATCATTATACAACTGTAATAATACTAACAAATGAAAATAAAATATCAGTTAATTGTCCATTTCAGCTTGGAACACCAAACATAAATTCCCTGCACTCCTACACCATTTGCTGGTGTTTTAACATTAAACTAGCCTTTGTTTTTTAACAATGCACTGCCATTATGGTTACACTTTTGATAATTATTCTTTCTTACAAAGCAATTATAAATGTGCAGATGACATGCAAGTTTTTGTTATGGTTCGATAAAAAAAATAAATGTCCTAGATGTGAACTTTTTTTTTTTTTTTATCAAGCTCTAGATTTAGATTGAGATTGGACTACCGTACCCAAGGTTACATTATGTTATCCTATTGCTAATTGGGGTGTGTCAAACTAGCTGTAAAATGTCTTGGGTATGCTTGCCTTTATATCAAATCTGCTAGGAAATGCAATTATTTTTGGCAGGGACCATCAATGTGCAATGGTGAAAAAAATCACCTGATACCATCTGCAGGTAATGCATAAGAGGCTCCTAGTGCCTTCAACACCTTAGCCAATCAGGTGTCAGTACTGTAAAAAATGAGGTTTGCGTGTGGCCAAAATGATATGTCATCATGAAAAAAAAACTCGTATTAATTAATCATTTAGCAGAAGCTTTTATCCAAAGCGACTTACAGATACTAAGGGGTGAACTATGCTTCATCAACAACTGCTGCTGCAGAGTCACTTACAATAGGACCTCTGTTTTTACATCTCATCCGAAGCACGGAGCACAAGGAGGTTAGTGACAAGCTCAGGGTCTTAAACTGGGAACCTCCTGGTATCAAGCCCCTTTCTCTAACCTTTGGACCACCAAGCCTGAGAGTCATGGCATATACAAATGATAAGATGTTAGTAAAAAAAAAAAAAAAAAAACAATTACAAACAGAGCCTGGAGGCAGTTTAAAAACAACACAATGGAGGCTTTGTTCTTGCATGAATAAATACTTGACTAGAATTTCATAAGCCCTTACCCAAATGGCGCCTGTAACAGTTACGCCTTACGCGATGACGCAGTCCTGGTTCTCCGTGACGCCGTGGCCGCGCCCGGTTTGTGTTGAGCTCGCTTGCTCTTTGTCCTCCATTATTGCTTGGAGTCTCTGTTCCAGACTGTACGGCGCAGGTCCGCTGTAGCGCAGCCGCTCTGAGGTTAGTGCCCTACCGCGCAATCTCCAGCTATTTCAGCCCCGGCGCAGCCGCACCAACAAACCCGGCAGCGCTGGGGTGAAAGGGGGACAGGAGTAATCTCGGTGCGAACCGAGAATGAGGGGTTTGAAAAATAGTATTCTCCCATTTCGATAATAGACTGGGTTAAACCGCCAATTAGCCGGGATTAAGACACAAACACAAACCCGGTGCTGCAATAGGCCGCACTAGGCCCCGGACTGCTGGTTTAATGATCTTTGATACTGGTTGAGCTTCGGGTTCCAGAGTAATTCGGGCAGGCGTGGAGGATAGGCGGCACAGAGGAGTAGCATATTGGGTAGTAATTTAGCCACTTTAAACAAAACAAAAAACAAGTAGTCCTGTGCTTACGGGTAAGACCAACAGTTAGCAATATGGCAATAGGTTAAAGGCGTAAATAATACCTGCTTTGGATGTACGATCCGTTCCAATAAAGCGGGAACTGATGACGATATAAATACATGTACCAAGTACGTGAGCGTGACGTGTACGTTATACTTAACTAACAAAACAAAACAAAACAAAACCTCAATTCTACATTTTTCAGTTCATTTGCTTTCTGGGTTGCTTTGTGAAATGTATGTGGTATACTGCATCTGTAGGGGAAGTGCACAGAACACACAAGCATAAACAATGCGGTGTTATATTAATAATATCAGTGGGGAGTGTTTAACTTTGCAAACCGTATTTTCTATCAAAAAAGTGTGTTTGCTTCCACTCTGAAGTCCTGATCATTTTGATTGCATCAGAAACCTCAACAGTACTGTTTGTGTGTTATAGTATAGTACTAATAAGGTGATGTCCATTTGTTTGTTTTGGTACCCCATACATACCATATCGGAGCTATATTAGCATGTTACCAAGGTACCGTATAATGTTGAAAATATCAGCTATATATGAAGTTTCCTACAAAATGTTCCGTGGAAGACCAAAATGCAATCCTACTTAAAATATGTCTTTGCTACCTGAATAATAACAAATCTCAGATGTAATGTCTGACACATTTGTTGTTGGTAAACAGGTTTGAGGAAGCAAAACATTTTGTTGAGTTTATTCTCAAGGGCATGTTCTGTTGAGTTAGCATATGTATTTATTACTAACTAGGAATATTGGCCACACCAACATATGTGTTATACATTTAGAATAAAATCACACTAAATATGAATCTAAAGTGAAATACTTCAGTATAGTGATAACATATTGTTGGAATGATATATTTTAATAAGCAAACATGTTTGTTACAAAATTGTGAACAAGGTGTACCTATAGTACTGTCTTTAATGCTTTGTGAACTGAATGCAGAGACATAGTCTCTAAAAATGTATTTTAGATTACAAGAGGCCTTTTATTTTACTTTCAAAATATGACATTTCAGTGATAAAAACAGCATCCCACATGACCAGTGGTGGTATGAGCATCAGACTTTGTTCATTTATGCTAGTACAGTACAGTGTTAGGGACATATAAACAGGTATTATTGTAGTTCATCTTCATTGACACAAGGGGGCGGCAACACATTGACTTTTAAGACCTTCATCTTTGATACCGCAAACATAATGTTGTTTTGTAGCATATATTTTGGCAAATTGATCATGTTCAGTCTGAAATATGCTTGGGTTTAAACATACATTTTATAAAGTGTTTTGTTTCCTATTGCTTTTTGCAAATTTGGCTAGCCACCCATTATGTCACCTGATTACGCTGATTTTACTGATCTGCAGTTGACAGCTCTAATGCAAAACCTTTTCAGAAATGCATATCATGAAGTTCCTTCGTTTCTATCTACTCTGTTGGTAGAATGCCCTACATAATTTAGATAGTGCTGCGATGGAACACATGTTTGAATTTCCCCCAAGTAGGATGTGTTTAATATTTGATCAATTATGGTAGTACAGTGTGAGCTGTACACCCCACATTGCTGCACAGAGCACAACCAGCTACTGTAGTTGCAATTTCATTTTTATACATCTTGGAACTCTGACCTAGTTTCTGTTAGCTGGGTTTAATTATGACTAGTGTCTGCTGATTTTCCAATAAGGAAAGCAAAAAAGTGGGTTTTGAAGGTAAATTTGGGGAGAATTGAATCCTAAGAGATTTGTGAAAAAAGTAATGTAGTTTAAAATTTTAACATCTCCTTAAAGCCAACAATCATGGAAAAAAATAAGTAAATAAATAAAATATTTTTTTGTATGTTGAGACCATTTAAACCATTTTTATTTTCATACTTTTTTCACTAACTAAAAGTAACTTTACAGGCCCTCCCCTAAATTCTTAGAGAGCTAGTGTCTCATTAAAACTCAGATTACACAAATTTCCTCTTAACACAATTTTTTTTAACAATGTCCCGGCCTGAATGTAACAATATCTTAAACAATACTCCTTATAAACACAAAATCACTTGTATATTAGGGCTGCAACAAAGGATACATTTTGACCTTCGATGGTACTCCTTTGCATAATTTACTGGTAACGTCACCATAGCTACTTGTTTATATTTGATTGAAAATCCTGTTATTTTACAGTAATCCATATAAATGGAATAAAACATTCATTCATTTTAGTTTAAAAATACATTATATAGAACAGTAACTCATACTCTACCGTAGCACTTGTCTTACACTGTCTTGTACACTATGTATTCAGTACATATTTTACTGAAGCACATAGATGCATTCATTTTCAAATATAAGATCTATTTAAATTGGATTAAATTGTCGATCTGTATTACAAATAATCCTCTGTGAATTCTGCTAATTTCCAGGATGTTACCAAATCCTGTTATACCAGTTAAGGATTTATCAATGTACTGTATATACAGGGTAACAATGGGGTTGGTTATTCTAGTTAAAGTCACCTGCAAGAACTATGCATACACGTTTCATTGAATTGGTTTTCCTTCAATAACATAGGCCTACCAAACAATACATGGAAGTACATATGTATTTGTGATGTATGTAAAATCACAATAATGCACTGAACCATTACTGTTGAAACTGCAAGGAAGTGTAGAATATTCAGTATAGCACACTATGGTAAAAAGTTGACCTTTAAAGGCATCTGCAAGAATATTTTTCAAACATTTTTGCAGGTTATTTGTTGAGCCAGTGGAGATCCTGCAATAACTGCAAAATGAGTATTGGCATGTCACAAGTCATCATGCAAACTGAATACAGAAAAACTGAATTCCTTTTGGTGGAAAGCAAAGGAATAATGGTTAAGGTTAGAAAGTTCCATGTTTCTTTATTTGTCAAACCCCCTAAGTTGTAAGTAGGTATCAGAATACAGCAGTACATAGTAACATCAATCAAAACACCATGTAAACACTAAGGTAATGTTGCAATAAAGGTAACCAATTAGTTTTGCTCTTGCTAATGAACCCAATGTTGGAGAAAAACACACATTCTCAGTTGCTGTTAATGAGCTTGTTTCAAAGTCCCTGGTGTAATGACTGGTGCTTAGGGTTCCCTGTAAGAGCACATAGAAGGAGATTACCTGCGATCGACATGGTTTCACTTCTGACTACCTTTGTTAACCCCCAGTTACATTTCAATGTTGAATGGATCTACAGATTGTATTTACAGAACTTGCAACAGTGGAACTCATTTGTATTTAAATTTAAGATCACATTATTGTGAAGATGTATGGCAGCTGAAGTTCACTTACACACTTTACACATCTGTTTCAAACAAACGTATAATTATATACAGATACAGAAAAATCTAAGAAACCCTTTACCCCTTAAGGTACACAAGGAATTTTGCAGTTGTTAAAACAGTTTCTTAAAATGCATTTGATAGTGACTTAAGTATCACGAGGAGACTGACAAAACAGTACATTTTAAATCCTGTTTCGTCCACCTCATTGTTAAAAATATGAAAGTTAGTGTCATTTTATTTGCGGGACAAATATGTCCCTTGTACCTTTAAAGGGTTAAAGGCATTTTAAAATAGGAGGTGTTTAAATTTGAGCAGATACAGGAATGATAATTAAAACTGTCTGACATGACATACTTCTTTGTAACAAGTAAAGGTACATTTTTTTTATTATTATTATTTTAAAATAAAGCACCAATGATTTCATGACTGGTGCTATGTGCTTTACTCAATGAGACGTTTCCATGAGGGCATAAGGAAATACTCAAATGTCGTCTTCATGTATTCCAGTTTTGATACTGCATAAAAACTTTAACAGCACACACAAATAGATCTGATGTTACAGCTGCTGTATCAACGTGTGCTTTTATGATGCCGATATGTATAACATTGTAAAAACATATGGGAGGCTCTGTTTGGTAGTATGAATAACCTTAAACATAATTTTAAATACATATCATTTTTTTAAAGGCTTACATTTGCTGTTGTGCGCAGTGTGTTCTAGATTAGCATCCCCCAATGGAAGATCACGGAGTGGGTCAGGTTGAGCATATGGCCACCATCGAGGCCCATGCGGTGGCCCAGCAGGTTCAACAGGTCCATGTGGCCACCTACACAGAGCACAACATGCTGAGCGCAGACGAGGACTCTCCCTCCTCACCCGAGGACACCTCTTACGATGACTCGGACATCCTGAACTCCACGGGCACTGATGAGGTCACCGCTCACCTGGCTGCTGCAGGTACTGTAGGGCTGGAACATGAACTGGGTCATGCTGTCATGTAAATTAAAGGGAAATAGGTGGCATTGTACAATAAATAACTGGAGGCAATTATAATCAGTCTTTTAAATTCAACAATCTATTCTCCTGTGTATTACGCCTACTACTGAACAGCCTTGAAAGATAGTTTATGCTGTGTTAATCAAGGTTATAGTGATGAGAGATTTAGAGAGTTGATACTGTTTGTTAGATTAACTAATATACAAACACTAGCTTTGAAGACCTCAAAAGTCTTCTTCAGGCCTATGTGGAAATGCCTTTAAAGTTTCTTTAAATTTCCACATACGCATGGGGTTGAAAGACAGTGTTCGTGTATCACAGTTAAACCTAATAAATAGTAGCAACTCTTCAAATGCAGTAGATACTAATCTACAATATACTGAGGAAAGACATTTCATTGGAGGCTGTTACATCACCGTGAGGTACTAAATTGTGCCCAGCAGAGGGTGATATAGGACCATAAAGTACAATTAAACATCACCATTGAACACATCAGGAAAAATGTCATGCTATTGAGCAGATAATGAACAAAAATACAGAGTTTAGCACACATTTGTTTACTTTTGGAAGCATTTTATGCTTCAGTGAGTAAGGATCTTTTGTATTGGTTTAAAGGTTTGGAGTTGTCTCAAGATCTAAAAGACCTTGCTTTCAAATCCTACCTCAGCCCCTGGTTTACTGTATTCTCACCCTGGTGCACACTCTTTAGAAATGATAACATATACTATTCAAGAAAGTTTTATGCTTAAAATGTTTTGTTTTGTCTTCTGAATTCAGACTTATTAATTGTATCTGTATGGTTTGACTTTACTTTTGGGTGGTCTATAGCTTTATCGCTGCCACTTGAGCAAGTACTGACCAACTTTCCTCTGGCTTTGATTTCAGGTCCAGTGGGAATGGCAGCAGCTGCTGCTGTGGCAACCGGGAAGAAACGAAAGCGTCCGCACATCTTTGAGTCAAACCCCTCAATCCGCAAGAGGCAGCAGACTCGATTGCTGAGGTGAGAATGTTTGATCGTTTGCAGGAGCCCCTAAGTGGGTTGTTGGGGATTGAGACAACAAAAACAAAACAAAACAAAAAAATCAAACAATGAGCGTAATTATATCAGAATTATGAAACTGATTGGTGTGTCGTGCATTCAGAAAAACGCAATCTGCCCTTCTGGGTTCAAGGAACAAAAGCCTATACCTTTGTAATCCAGTAAGTGGAGGTAAATCTAAAAGATGATCCTATCACCAACTGAAAGCAGTGTGTTTGTTTTTCTAGGAAGCTGAGAGCAACTTTAGACGAATACACGACTAGAGTGGGTCAGCAGGCTATAGTGCTATGTATCTCTCCCTCCAAGCCCAATGCACTTTTTAAAGTGTTCGGGGCAGCTCCACTGGAGAATGTGGTAAGTCTCAAACAGGTTTCTTATATTTATCAGATAGCCAACAATATGAAATCTTCTGAAATGCAATGCCCAGACAACAAAGATGATAATAACTTTTTTTTTTAAATGTATTTTTATTTATTTTTTTAATTTTAGATGATGTCAAATCACCATACGTTTTCCAGATACTAAAGTACAATATGGACCTGCTTTATTTTAATTGCATTTTATACATTTTCTGTAATTTTGCCACTTAATAGTGACAAGTTGTTTCTGAGTTCCAGCTGTGGCATCATTCTTTCATAAATATGCTTCCCTCTTTCTTTAAGTTTCATCAGCTTGTTCATTAAGTCATTTTTGAAGGTGATTGCCCCAGCATCAGGGGGTGGGGGTGGTTAGGGTGAGTAGCTGTCTTGTTTGCAGCAAGCTCTGACGCCAGCAAGCACTCCCTCTCTCCTTTTTACCTGAGCTTTATGGTGTCCCACAGGTCAGGAAGTACAAGAGCATGATTCTGGAAGACCTGGAGACGGCACTGGCAGAACATGCTCCTCCGCCCTCAGAAATCAGCTCAGAGCTGCCGCCCCTCACCATTGATGGGATCCCAGTGTCCGTCGATAAGATGACGCAGGTGAAATCAATCATTGCAAATATAGATGTGCAGATATATGCAGAAAACATTAAATCACAAGACATCATAGACGAACATGAGACTATTCATCCATAACATAAAACATCATAAAACCTGTAATGATGCCAAAATGAAGTTTAGATAAAATAATGAAGCCAATTATTTATTAATTTTAAAATGTTTGTTTGTCAGAATTTACCAGCAGTCCATTTTAGTATAAAGGATTTATAAAATGCTTACAAATTTATAAAAACATTGTTAAATGTATATCATTTTATAAAAAATATATTAAATAATGCTAATACCTTTTTAAAAATATTTTAAACACCATTATGCTTTTAGGGTTCTTCATGGAAAGAATATCAGCTAGTGCTTTTTAGGGAACAGTGTTGGAATGAGGTTAAATAGCACAGTGATCTTGTGAGCCAAGGAGCACATAGGATAAAAACCACTGGCCACAAAGGCAGGCAAAGCGGGCAGAAAATCTGAATTGTGGGGCCAGCAAGCAGGTGTCAAGGCGTTCAGGTACAAGTTGTTTTTCTCACAAACAAATTACTATCTTCCATTTAATTGTCCTGTGCCACTTGCATCCCAGGAGCCCCACGGCCCCACACACCTCGTCAGGTAGTTATGGAGGTGTGGGGTGTTGCCAGGTGCGGCAAAGCACAGCATTCACCTTTGTCCTAAAGTAGCTGGTGCTTAACTAACGTTGGGGAGTGCAGGCTTGTCACTAGCATGCCAGGTGAAGCGCAGGCCTCCTTGTTCTGCTAATTAGCGAGGCCCCACTGTATTAGAGCTGTCATTGTTGATTGGCTCCCTGGCGGATTAGAGGGACCCTCTCAAGTGCCTCCAGCAACCCTGCACCTCTTAACTCTAACTACTATAATTGGGCCATCTGGTAAAGAGAGGCACATATTGAGAAGGAAGGAACAAGATAATAAACTCTTCGTTTAGCTTGCTGTGCTTCCTGACTATATTTTTTGCCGGTTATTCAGTCATTTAAATATGAAGTGGTTTGTTGAATAACAGTATATTCTTTAATCTAAAATAAATACATACTGTTAGCAGCTTCACAGGAGTTTGCCTAACACAGCAAATCAATACAAATTTGCTCTCGTAAATGATAGTGGGTTTCACGGAAAGAAACATGCATGCATTCATACTGTACATACCTACAAGCTTATATAAAAAATTTAAAAAAAAACATAGAAACTTCCATTCATACAAGAAAGCGTATAGAAACAACCTTAATTTTTCAGCGTTATTCTAAAACGGGGGGAGGGGGAGGGGTTACAGCTCAGTGCTGTTTTTTGTTTGTTTTTTTTCCAGAATTTCAAATAACACTTTTGAGTAATTTCTCCTGGGATGAGCTTCAGGTTTCATTTGTTCCTTATATTCACTAAGAAAAAACAGTGAGCAAGAGCAAAAGTAAATAGACATTTTTTCCACTCCACCTCTTTAGTGTGAAACCGCACGAAGCATCATTTAATCATTTCAAGAGGCCCTCATATCTGTTAAATATGAAAATGGGCACGCTTGGATCCAGAGAGCTTTCAAAGAAATTGTTTAAATGTTTCAAATTCTTTTAACGTTTCTCAGTTTTAGAAACAAGAATCTCTCATGATCTCAGATCTTTATGAACCCCTGATACTCCTCTATAACAGGTAAACATTTTAAAAAGCAAGCCTGTTCCTGACATTTAGTTGTGTCTGCTTGATAAATGAGACTGTAGGTCAGTTGGTAGCAGGGGTTGGCAAGCGAACAGTGGGCTAATAGCAGGCGATTTGTTTCTCCGATTCCAAATATAGCATGTGATGTCATGCAGCAGACGCTGCAGAGCCTCGGTGTGCAATATAATCCTGATCAGGCCTGCGAATTATCGGAGACACTAAGGATATGGAGCTTAACCCCATTGCTACTGACAGTAAACGACAGCATTTCCAGAAAGCAACCACTGTTTGATTTAAACAAACCTCCACCCTAACAGCCTATTATGTAACCCTTGAGGCTGCAGCAATCAGTTCCCATTGTAGTCATTTAACCTTGAGACTGTATATGGTGCAATACTGAAGGGTAGCTATGTAGTCAGGTGTAAGTCTGATATTTGTGTTTACATGCTGTGTAAAATTAATAATTAATTATCTGGAGTGGGGAGTTCAAGTAACATTTTACCACTTAATTAAGACACAGAATTAAGTGAGATTTTCTATAAATAGTTTGAGTTTTATGTACATATTTACCCAAGATTAGGGTCCTTTTCACCAACACTGTTTGGAGATTTATTTTTATGAATAAAATTCATGATATTCATGAATCTGCCATAGACTGTAGTTGTTAATCTTATGTATTGTCAGAATTTCTTAGATCTCACATTTTTATCATATGAAACACGCAGATATCATGGTAAAGGTGAATTTGATGTTTTAGTGGTAATTTATTTTAAGCAGTTAGTGAAGAAAATGTATAATGTTTGGTTTTTTATAAAGTTTTTTTTTTTTTTTTGAGAAATATACTTTTTTATAAGCTAAAGTAGAGTTGTCTAAAAAAAAAATGAAACTATAAATTGCCAATTTGTTTAAGAAATGCTATGAAAAATACTATTAAAACCAAGTACACAATTCACATAATTTGTGCATCTTTCATGTAGTAAAATATAAGATCTATGAAGTGATGGTAAACATATTAGGATTAGGTAACATTTACTGGAATTATTTTGTTAGCACCAGGTACTTCAATTGGATCTATATAGGATCTATCCTAAATCCAAGATTTCTATAATCGCTGCTTTGTAGAATAGGAGACTAAAGTATATTTATAATAGTAGCTAGGAGTCCATTGGTTTCTGTTAAACAGATTAGGATAGCTCTTGGATGAGGAGAATTTAAAAGGTGCTGATGTTTCAGAAGTTTAGTCTGGGACAGATGGGCTGTGGATTTTCCCATGATATCGAACCCTGAAATAAAGCGCTCTGATAGCTAATCTCAGATAAAAAAAAAAAATTGCTAATCTACTGTCATTTACTTAAATACCACCTTCTGGATATCCAGTGTTCTGAAGCATAAAGATGTTCTCAACTCTAACTGGGCTATGTCTTTCATGAGGTTTATTTAAACAGCATTTGGTTTGGTTTTTTAGTTTCAAATCGTTTTTATTGAAATGTTCCAGTAAAACATTGTTAGTATAAAGTAACATATTATGAATACTAACATGGATAAGTTGATAAGTAAGATATATGTATAGATGTATACATATCTATTTTAATATACACAAACAGATGTAATATTAGTGAAGGTAGAGTCTCTACAGTAGTACAAAAGTACAAAACTCTTTGAGCCAAACATTCAGTTTAAAAGGTTTACCAAAAAAGTTTGCGTAGGGATATTCATAGTCACACTCAACATTTTTCTTCTTTAAAACGATTCAATATGTAACTCCTGTTGATTTATATTAATCAAAAAAGTCTTATTAAAAACATGGTGGTAAAACAAACAAGCAAAGCGTTTCGACACCTAACGTGTCTTCATCACATTCACATGAATCACTCTTTTGTTACACACACACCTATCTATCTATCTATCTATCTATCTATCTATCTATCTATCTATCTATCTATCTATCTATGAATAAATAAATAATATATCCCACCCTGCCACTTAACCTCCTTGTGCTCCAAACCAGAATTATCCCGGGTTTAAAAGGCATGTCGTATGCAGACAGGCTAAAAGAATTGAGTCTGTTCAGTCTTGAACAAAGAAGACTACGCGGTGATCTGATTCAAGCATTCAGAATTCTAAAAGGTATTGACAATGTCGACCCAGGGGACTTTTTCGACCTGAAAAAAGAAACAAGGACCAGGGGTCACAAATGGAGATTAAATAAAGTGGCATTCAGAACAGAAAATAGGAGGCACTTTTTTTTCACAGAGAATTGTGAGGGTCTGGAACCAACTCCCCAGTAATGTTGTTGAAGCTGACACCCTGGGATCCTTCAAGAAGCTGCTTGATGAGATTCTGGGATCAATAAGCTACTAACAACCAAACGAGCAAGATGGGCCGAATGGCCTCTTCTCGCTTGTTAAAGTTCTTATGTTCTTATATAATGCACAGTTCACAGCCTACCTCTGTAAAGCGCATTGTGATGGCGGTTCACTATGAAAGGCGCTATATAAAAATAAAGATACATATTTTAATAATCAATGTGTGAATATATATATATATATTTTCACACATTGATTATCCATGCATATATAATTTTATATGTAATATTATATAGCCTAAATGTGATATTTATCTATTTCATCTAGATTTTGAGTATTGTGGTAAAACAGACTTTAGAAGTGATTGTAAGGAAGCTAATTTGATGTCTGCGAGTGAGTGTGCACAATACCAATTGCTCTGTTAGTTTCCATTTATTGACTCCAGTATTCAAAAGTTACATATACATATAGCTTGAACACTTTACTTGTATATCATTTACTCCTCTAGGAACAATGAATGGCTATTCTGAGATGTCCATTTAGCCAAGCATTCTTACATTTTCCATGAACCATTTTGCTCTTTCTGAAATGTGTTTAGATCTCAGGAAATTTACCTGTATTTTTAGGCTTTTCATTACCTATATGCTTCTTGATTGTTGCTTCAGGCCCAGTTGCGAGCATTCATCCCAGAGATGCTAAAGTATTCGACAGGCAGAGGCAAACCGGGTTGGGGCAAGGAGAGCTGCAAGCCCATCTGGTGGCCAGACGATATCCCGTGGGCTAACGTGCGCAGTGATGTGCGCACAGAGGAACAGAAACAGAGGGTGAGGCACTGGCTGGACAGTAAGTTTGCTCCTTTGGGTGTCTATTGAACTATGATGAGATGTGCCAGCCATAGGGTATGTTTGATGGATTGGTTTCAATGCATTGCATTTTTAAAGGAGTGTTAAGCAATGTATTTAAAAAAATGGATTGGGTTGGAACTACAACACACAAATAATTGGTCCCAGGAAGCAGAAGCAACTTTTTATCTGTAGCACTGTCTTTGAAATATATGCATATTCCAAACTAAAGTATGAAACACAAGCACCAAAAGATCTTCAACACAATAAAAGGGGATGGTGATATTGCTATTAATAGATAGATAGATAGAGAGGTAAATTCATTTTCAGTCCTTTGTTTGCACTCCTTTAAGTAACATTTCTTAAATGTATTTAGAGCAAACAGGAAATTTATGCACAATAGCTCCTTACACTTTTAATTGCACTGAATCCATATTTCGGTGAAATAGAACAAAGTATGCAAAGATTCACAGTTCGACTATCCACCCTAAATTATTTTAAATAAAATGATATTGGATATCAAAAGTGCTATTGTTCCAGTTTGTAAGTTTTTTGTTATGGTGTGTTTGTAGGTTTCTTGGACACAGGCTCTGAGGACCATTGTAAAGAACTGTTACAAACAGCACGGCCGGGAGGACCTGCTCTACGCATTCGATGATCAGCAGCCACAGCAGCAGCATATAGCGACTGCAGCCACACACAGCATTGCCCACCTCGTTCCCTCACAGACTGTGGTACAGACCATCAGTAACCCCGACGGCACTGTGTCTCTCATACAAGTGAGTCCCTGCAATTGATAGAGTCAAAAAGCTGCTGTGACCTGGGATTGAAGGCTAGACCTTCATAGCATATGTGTATCAATTTAGTTGATTTAATTAACACCTGTTCAATGATGAATAATAATGAATTAAAACAGAAATTGATCCATATGTACTCTCTATTGCATGCATTTGTGTTTTACTATAATGCCTCCTGCCTAAATTTAATTGAATTGGGCCCATAGACCTGAATTTCATATACATGGTTCTGCCAAGTCAACGCCAATGGGGCATAAAGTTGTCGTTAAGCAAAAGTGTGTGTGGGGAGTGCGGAATCAATCAGACTCTTGGAATCTAGGAAGTTTTTTCTATTCACTTCTAGGAAGTTTTTTCTATTCACGTGAGCCGTGACATTTCCCCTCAGGTATTATTTGTGCATGGTTATTAAAAAAACAGAAATGAATGGTGAAAATGTGACTGTCTGTAAATGATATAGTCTAACCTGTGTTAAAGACCACTTTAACATAGAGGATAGGCTGCTTGGAAACTGCAAACATTCCAGCAGTATGAAAGCAGAATTGATCCCACTAGGCAAGAATAAACAAACCCCTATCACTTTGTAAGTGTCTATGGTGCATCTTTTACATTAGATATGTCTTTGCCACACAAATCTTGGAATTCAATCTGAAATTGTTTTTGAGAATGTCCTAGTATAAACACTATGAATCGCTGTTAATGAGTGGAAAGGTTTTATTTGAGTCTTTCTTTGTTCCCCTTACTGTATTCGCAGGTCGGTACGGGAGCAACAGTAGCGACTCTTGCAGACGCCTCAGAGCTGCCAGGAACAGTGACAGTGGCACAGGTCAACTACTCCACGGTAACTGACGGAGAGGTAATGCTAAAAAACGTCTTCAAAAAATAATGTTCCCACAACTCTCTTTTGTTTTGCTGTTGATCTTTTTATTTTCACTTTGAGTCAAGTGAAGCCAACTTGCCCTACTACTTCCTGTGCTACAGGCTATAGAACCCCACATAGTTTGCTCTGTGCAACATATAACACTAGTGTGTAAAAAGGAAGTTAACTTATATTGTCATGACAGGAGAAATTGGCATGATTTAAGTCAAAGTGAAAATAAAGTTTGGGAAAAAAAACAGACCCTTAAGGGACTTGTGGGGATGTTGGTAAGCTAATGAGAGGTAAGAATTTAAAAAAAAAAAAAAATTTTAAAGGCCTTTTTTATTACCCTCTTTCAAAACCATTAGAGGCAAGGCTGAAAGACTTGGCAAAGAGATACGAAACCTTTTACAGGAATTGTCGCCATATTCCTGTAAAAGGTTAAGTTGTGTGATCATGGCTCAGTTCTTCTTGGATGGGTTGAAATCGATTGTAGAAATAAGGCATGAAGTAAATCTTAGCAGTTTAGCTAAACAGGCTGACTGTTAGGAATTGTGACAGATGCTTATACACAGCGCATTACAGCAATTTTACTAGTTCAGGGAGCTTCTTGCAAGACTTCAAGCAAACTGCCAATGCAGTCAACGTCAAGTGGTCCTTTTGTTGGCTGATTCCTCGAAAGGTACAGATTTTAGGGAAAGGGTTTGAGGAGCATTAGTCATGTGTGGAAGCCTGCAGAGCTGCTATCCTGTCTGCACTTACCTACTGAGAATGTTATCAGTTTCAGTTAGTGCAGTATAACTGAAGGAAAGGGTTCATGTTACACCGAACCGCTGTCTACTCCCCATATTCTTGCACCCCATTATAGACGATTGTATTATACTGCCAGATAGCAAGCTATAGAAAAGCATCAGCGGGGTTTCACTTCCTATAAGAGTATTAAGAACATTCATATGTTTATTTCTGTGTTCTGAATTCACACAAAATATTTCACTGCTCATCTGTTGAGTTTGCTTTACGGTAAAGCCTACAGTTTGCAGAATTGTTTGAGATTTTCATGAAACTAGCACTGTTTGGCTGTTGTAGCTATTGGTAAAATATACTCTGCAAACTGCATCTTTACAGTCAGGCTTTTTTTTCAGATTTTTCAGAAAGGTCGGCCTTTGACGTGCTACTTTGGGGTTCCAACTGAAAGATCCCCTTTAAGTCAGGTAGTTAAACTTTTATGAAGCTGTACAGTTAGTTATAAATGTTTATATGTTTCTGTTTTTGGAAGAAAAAAAATAGTACCCAAAAGGATGACCAGAGGAGGAGCGAAGTTCATGACCCTTTTCATGAAAAAAAAGGCTTTTATTGCTCCGTTATGGGTTGATTTTTAAATATTCATGCATCCTGCTGTTTAGAAGGAATGTGTGTTTATTATTGTATATGTGGTTGATCAGATTATCAGGGCATTATTGAAACCCTAATGGTGGTAGAGCAATAAAAGTCTTCTCTCCGAAAGCTTCTTTTGGGATTGTTTTTCTTTTAGTTGACTTGTAGGAAAATCCTTTAAATAATAAAGTCCCAAGAGCTGAAGCGTTTCATTCTTTCATTCCACAAATTAATGAGTTTCAATGTGTGCCATTCTGGAGGCTGGTGTTCTTTAAAAGTAATGTTGTGTTACATTTCCTCGCAAGGTTATAGCAATACTACCGATGCCATTTGCAATTACAATGTACAGATATGGTCAAAAGTATTGCGTCACATATAATTTTAGGATGGAGACATTAATTAAAAAAAAAAAAAAAAATAGATCTTTAACATCATGTAATCAAAGAAGCTACAAGATAACCAAAAGTCTACCGGAAGCCATAATTGTAGTACAGTATTTCATGTTAGATTTCAAAATGTCACATTTTTCAGTTTTTCGTAAAGCAGTTTTTTGTAATTAAATATGTTAACATAACATTATTCAGCAGGTTTCATTCGACTTTATGAAGCAAAATGTATTCATTCTATAGGGTGATGTGAAACTTTTGGCCATAGCTGAAGAGGCTTTCAAGTTGAACCCAATGCTGTCTTTAGACAGTCTAAGAATCAACCCTCCGTTCTGTTTGCAGTAGAATGTAGTTCACAAAGATGGCCCTTGCAGTTAATTCCAGGGCTGGGCTTTAAGGTGGTTGGGGGACCTCTTCCATATCCTGCTAATCTGCAAACATTTCCTAAGAGAATGTGCGCTTGCCTTTGAAAGCTGCATACGCTTTGCTTCTATGGCGTTGGCTTGTTTTTGTTTGTTTTTTTATTTCCCTTGCTGTCAGCGTAGTTAGGCATTCCCCATAATGTTTTTGTAAATCCACCCCTGTACTTTCAAAGCCACAGACTTCCTATTGGTAGAGTTATAGAAACACTTCAGGGAAAACTGACCTACGATCTAACCTAGCTGCTTTGCAATCTTAATATCTTGGGAACCGCTGTCTGGAAACTGATGAACATTAGGAGTTGTGAGCCATACCTGCAATGTGAGGTGGGCAGGTGGGGGGTTGAAATGCTGCTCTTCAAGCAAGCATGTAGGTAAATGGCATGTGTGTTCTACTTGTTGCGTAGGTGGAACAGAACTGGGCAACGCTCCAAGGAGGGGAGATGACAATCCAGACGACCCAAGCCTCTGAGGCCACGCAAGCTGTGGCATCATTAGCAGAGGCAGCAGTGGCAGCTTCCCAGGAGATGCAGCAGGGAGCAACAGTAACCATGGCGCTCAACAGGTACACAGGAGGAGGGCATTCTCAGGGGAATTGCCATACTTCTTAATTAAAACGGTTCTCTCAAGCTGCTTCTTGGGATACTGGCGTTATTGGCTCACTGGTGTCTTATTTTGTGGATTAACCCAAAATGATTTTCTCAATGCGTCAATTAGTCAGTTTAATACTAATATATTAAACTTTAAAATCGGCTAGTGAATTCCGGAGACAACAGAGTGTGCAGTCTTCATTCCTCTGGTCTAACAAAGGATATATAAACAAGCCTTTTTATACCAAACCAGTGGTTACATCATTCTTAAACAATTGTTACTTTTTGTAATTTTTCTTCATTGCAGCTAATCCTCTTGGTCCTTCTAATAAACATGCTCGTAATTCACGCATTAGACACACATACACCCTGTTAATAAGACCTATTACTACAAAAGATTGCAACAGAAGAGTAGACACTGGCGAATTTCATATATCATACCCAGATATGGAATCTGTCCTTATCAGTAATGTTCCACAAGCTTGCCTTTACATTGAATTTAAGGAAAACACAGACATGCATAGCAATATATAACATAGAAAAATATTACAAAAACACGTCATTTTGCAACATTGGCTGCTCGCTTGTTAGACTGTCTGTCTAGTTATGAAAAACAAAAATTGTGTTTCTGTGACAGAAAAATAAATCTCCTTTTTAAAATTAATTTCAAATCCAAATGTACCTTTTTGTACAATTGAAAAACATGGCCTCCACCACTCATCAAACAACCCTATATTGTTCTGAGGATTTTTTTATTATTATTTTTATTTCAAAATAGGGGTTGCTGTATAAAGTAATTGAAACATTTATATACATTTTCAATAAAAAAAAAATATAAAAAAAGTTTTTTATTTTCGAATTAAATTGAAGAAATAGAGAATGAACCTAAATGGTTTACTGTCACAAGATCCACAAGTTAGCCTTTCCTTCCAGGAACCTGTATTACATGGAGGTAACAGCATCCTCCACAGACAGCGCAGGTATGAGATTAATGATTTACGTGATTGATGCAACAGTGTTTGGGGATGTGGTCAGCACATTTTCCAGCACAGTACACGCTTAGTCCCAGCACTGTCCTATTACTGTAAACACTGATTGCACCACATGCGTTCTTCCCCTAGAGAGCTTGTTACTAACTTTGAAAACAGCTGGGTAGCTGTTTTGATCAGTCGGTATGATGTGTGGTCGGAAGGGTTATTAAAAAAGACAACGTAGCTGTATTTGATATATCGATTGTACTTGAATCCTTTCTATTTTTTTTTTTTTAGATGTAATGGAGAATATGACAAACGGACTACAGCTTTAATAAGTTTAATTTGCTTCCTAATGTTTTTTTGCCAGAATAACTCATATTCTGCATATGAAGACATCATTTATTAAAGGTAGAATGGTAAAAGTGATTCACTTTAAAGCATTTTCAGATAATGAGCACATATTTCTGTGACGTCGACCTAAAGAATACAAAATTTAAAAAGGTAGTTTGTATATACCAGGGGTGGCCAACCCTGGTCCTGGAGAGCCACAATCCTGCAGGTTTTCTGGGTCTCTTTAAATCATCAATGGCCAAAGACCTGGGAAACATGTTATTGTTGACCAATTAAGAAAATAATTGTATATATCAGGCCACCCCTGGTATATACAGTGAAACCTCACTTGAAGCCACCTCAGTACAGTGTTTGTAGACCTTCAACATCAAACCCACTGACTATTCAGGCCATATTTTGTTGGTCCCACTGTGAGGTTTCACTGTAATTTGCAAGTACATATGAGTTCATTTTAGTCCAGATGTCATCATCCAGCAGTATTCTTCTCTGTGGATGGATGTCAGGGTGTGCATGTGCGTGGCTCATTGTCCTGTCAGAGGCAAAATCCTTCTGCTCAGCTGTCTCCCTAGATGCCTTGTTAGGGATTGAAAGTGCACTGCACTTGTGTGTAATGCTCACCTGTTATCACAATAAAGGATATACTAATATTTAGGTTTTATATCAATATTTGCAGAAGCATTTACCGTCAGGCCAGGACAGAACAAGTTTTATAGAAGCTTTGTGATCATATTGTTAGCACACAATTGACAAGCAGGTGTTTGGACCTTTCAGTGTAAATAGCAGGTGTTTTGCTGATGGGTTGTGAGGGCAGAGAGTGAATCCTGGAATAACATTCTTTAAAGTTCCTCTCTGCTGTCTGAATAAACAGGCATCTGAGAGAAGCAGCGAGCAGAGAACGATGTGCTTCTCCTGTATCATTACTTTACCTTTTCGTAAAACTGCTATTTCCATTATGAAGAACACAGCCGATTTTGTAATTTTATTTTATGTTTCCTCTCCGTGATTCCTAGTTTGACTTACTGCATCAGCCCCACCTGTAACGTACCTTACCTTGTACCATATGTCTCCATTGGCTTTTTGATTGAATTTTCCTCTTAATAGCTTGTTGGTTCTCTGTGCTCTGTTTTAACAGTGCTGTGAGACCCAGGCTGGAAAAATCTGTAGCCTCCACTAATCAAAAGCTCAAAAGGGAGAGTAAGCAAGAGCTGTTTTTTTCTTTCTTTCTTATCACCAATAGGTACCAACACCATGTGTTGTTTGTTGCTGCCCTTGAAGATTGTTTGCAGTTGCAGAAAGATATAATTATTGATTTGAAAGACAGTGTTTTCTTTTTAGGTTGCTTTCTGTCCCTCATGCAACGAAAAAGGCCAATCAGTAAAATAAGAGTTACTAAGCTGCAGTTTTGATTTGCCCTTAAGGCCATGTGAGTGGTTCATTCATGTGTATTTACAATTTGAATGAGTGAGTTCATCACAGCTGAAAAAGCCTTGTTGTATAAAGACGGTTTGGCACTCCTCCTACCACACCCGCCAGCAGGACAAAAAGAACGAATTGTTAATGAGAAATAAACTCCTAGCAGCTTTGAAGTGAGCTTAGCACAGGCCAATCGCTCAGGAAACGAAACCACAGTAATAGCTTGGCTTTGAGAGGTTTTAGTAAATTTACTGTTTTCTAAACAGACTGCTTTGTGCGACTGAATAATAGGCCATCAAAACAAGTCCATATAGACAATATCACTGCACCACTGATGTAGTTTTGAAGGACAGCAATGTTTTGGTTTTTATTTGTTGACTTTGCCCTTCAGCTGCTCATGCTTCTCCTGTGTCTTCAGCTGCATTCCGACTCTTTGAAGAAAAAAAAAAAAAACATTTCCTTACTCGTATTAAAAAATAAAAGTCTCTTTGGTCCCAAAAGTAAAAGACTCAAAGGGATGGAAGGGCTGCACAGTTTAAACAAGCTTTGCTAAGAGTGTTTTTAAAATTTAAGCCAGTAGGCCTCACAAAAAAGGAGAGTTACAGATGGCTTCAATAAATACTATAATTATAATTTTTTATTCCCCAAATATTGAAAATGACTCAGATAATATTATGAGGACCACTGGTTAAAGGCAATATTATGAGGACCACTGGTTAAAGGCAACAAGCTCCTGTGTGTATCATATATTAATATCAGCCAGTCCCATGAGGGATAACATAAGCT
Organism: Acipenser oxyrinchus oxyrinchus; assembly: GCA_030684275.1. Lineage (NCBI taxonomy): Eukaryota > Metazoa > Chordata > Actinopteri > Acipenseriformes > Acipenseridae > Acipenser > Acipenser oxyrinchus. The sequence continues at coordinate 45,980,283 of CM060254.1, read as the reverse complement.
TAAGGATAAACTGCAGGTTAATCATATTCTATGGCCACATTACCCTAGAAATGCCCTTGGTTTTGAGACTAAGCCAACTGAAATTTCTAAGGTGGTAATAGTAGAGTGCTGTAAGGAGATGTATAATACATACTTTTTAGTTATTTTTTTCTTTATTACTTCCCACTAAACATGTATAAGGACACACCTCTTGCTCATGGCTAAGCTGGTCAAATTGGCATTCCAAATTCAGAAATACTGTGAAGACATTTTAGAAATTACCAGTGTAAGAGGGAGTTGTTCTAGCGAAATGTAGTGTGCAATTTATTGAAAGTTTAGACTTATTTTTTATAAGATGTTTTGGAACCATCGATGGAGTCCTTAACAGGATGATTTAAGGTTCTGCCGTTTTCACTGATTTATAGTCTTTTTACAGAAAATAAAATAAATTAATACATAAAAATAAATTATCAATAAAAAGCTTCTTGTGCTTCGATATCAAATAAGTTACAATAACAGATTTTGTTGGTGTTATACTTCCTTCCCACTAGGTGGCATTACTAAATCATCAGTATGTCAGTAAAATGGGTGTGTCATGAATTTAGTGGATTTCTCTAAAACTAATATAACAAGCTTCAGTGGACCATTTTCTTTCAAGAGCCGTGCTTTTAATTTGAATATAGTCTGCAGTTTTATTGAATAGCATTTTGGAGCCCCCTGGTATATGAATGGCCTTGTACATCATTTGGGAGTAGTCTTATAAACCATATTCTTTGTGGACTGCTAATTCAAGATATCCAAGTATTGTATAGAAATATGTTGTCACTGTCATAGTGGTTTCACTGACCCTGTGGAGAATACTACTGTACTGTGCAGTGCTGGCATCCTTGCAGACAGTATTACTGCCCTACTGAGGTCGTTTTGTAGGCAGTGACGGGTGTTTGTGTCTTTGACCTTCATCTACTATACTGGACTAGATGACACCCAATTGTACCAGTACTTGCATCTTCTTGCACTTGCAGTGAACTGCTCCATAGTTTGCCATATTCTACTACTGCTCTTAATTATAACTATTTTCTGTATCTTGTAGTTGATTTTACTCTTAAAGGTATCTGTATCCACGCTTTCTGTAATTGCTCTTACTTGAAATCGTGTTTAACCATTTATCGTACTTACTACTTGCTCTTAATGGAAATATCTTTATAAGTTTAACTGCTGTTAGTCAAATGCGCTCTTAAAGGTAATTATGTACTGTACTCTTTATTTTGCTCTTATTTTAATTTGATCTTATTTTCAATTGATTTTACTGTACCTTATAACTGCTTTTATCTGTAAGGTGATATTTTGCAATGTGATATTTTGGAATGTGATACTTTGTAACAACTGTAAGTCGCCCTGGATAAGGGCCTCTGCTAAGAAATAATAATAATAATAATAATAATAATAATAATAATAATAATAATAATAATAATAATAATAATAATAATAATAATCCACTGAGGTTGTCTTACTCAAGTTTCTTCTATGTCTTCAGCTGCATTCTGACTCATTTGAAAAAAAAAAAAAAGAGGTGGAGGAAAATGTTGTGATTGAAGGGACAAGGTGCTGAATGTTTTGTGAGACTGCACTGCTGTAGGGTGTTAGTCTGCCTCTTGTGTATCACTTTTGTAATTCCCAGACCCAGTCTTCTCTGTAGGTGAGATCTTTTGGTTCTGTGCCAACTCTAAGCTTAAAGCAATACAATTCCTTTGAATCAGCCTTGGAATGCACAAGTCTCTGTCTGCCACAAGCATGCTAGGCCTGATCTCTCCAATACCAAATCTGCACTGACATGGCAGGCGGCCTCGCAGCACCTGACACACAGACGTCAGGGCTTTTGACGCACTGCAGGGGCGTCCATTGTCCAGTTCATAACTGCCGATTTGCAATAACGTCCCGTGTTTAAAAATACACTGCTGCTGAACACAAATAAAGCTAAAAATACATTTCAGCACTGGATTATTTATAATCCTGGAAATCGGTGACTTGGGTAGTGCGTTCTAGCGAAGGGCTAATGATGTCCGGGTGATATCTCCTGGTTTTTTTGTGTGTGTGTGTGTCAATGCCACAGATTTTACTTTTTATTATACCTGCTTACTTTAATGTGTTTAGTTTCAGTGTGCCTCTTTCAAGTTACTTTTGAGTCCTTTTCACAGATGGTTTAGATTAAGTAGTTTTTCCACTTGTGTTTTTCCTCCTTGTCATAAGCCTTTGGACTACACTTTGTTTAACTTGATTAGCTGTGCTGTTTCACCTGCCTTTGCTTGGTGTATACATAAACATCCTTGTGCAATAATTGGTATCCAGCCAGGTTTCCAAGTATGATTCTCCAACACATTTAGCTCAGTATGTTTATTTGTCAAACTTTTCCTCAAGTAAATTCTGATGGAGATTTTATTTAATCAAGCTAGGGTCTCTCACACATTGTTAATTAACCAGTGTTGTAAACTAACTGTATTGCCTGGCTAATTTCTCTGCTTCCAAAAGTTCATAAGTGTTTGTGTGTGCTTTTCTTTTTTCAGCGAAGCAGCCGCCCATGCAGTAGCTACACTGGCTGAAGCAACCCTACATGGAGGGGGGCAGATTGTGCTTGCGGGAGAGACTGCGGCTGCTGTTGGAGCGCTTACAGGCGTCCCTGACGCTAACGGTACACTTTGATGTTTATATATTTTTTGTTTTTGAATTTACACAGCTGGTCTAGATTGTAAGACAAAACGCAATCTAAAGTGAAGTCTTGTTAGATGTTCCACAGTTTGACTTACAATTGGTCACATCCTGAGCCAGCAGTTTTTGTGTTGCAGTTGCTCCACTCTAAGCACACTGTAGGTGTAAAGCAGTAGCATTTTGAGACGGGAAAGGGCATCAAACAGGAAGAAACCGACATGAATATAAAAATGTTAGGAGTAAAAGAATGATAACGTGTTGTGAGCTGCAGTGCAAAGGGTCATCACAGGCCTAAACCTTCATCCCTATTACTGTACATCCTCCTTGACAGAATACTGCAAAGAAGGGGAGCATTGGTATCTTAAGTAATTATGTATAAATATATTTCCTTATGTGGGGTAAGGGTTACTGTATTGGTCTGAGGTTCAATAAACTACTGTCACATTGCATTGGAATTAGAGAGTTTACAGCCTTCATGAGTCACACCCAATCACTACACAAGGTACTCCCAGGTTCCTATGTTGTTTGAGCCTACCCATCTTATGGGTGCTTACAAAGAGGGCAGCAGTGCCCATGGAAATTCATGCAGTTAACCTGCTTCCAAAATAAACACAAAAAACCCTCTTTTACTACTAGGTATATCAGAGGGAGGAGCTACAGTATGGCATTGCTGCCATCAGCATGTGGCAATAGTCCAGTTTATGAGGGTTTTCCTCCTCTGCTGTATTCTGTGCTAGAGCAGTAGGTAATGGTGAGAACTGTTTAGAAATGCTGTGTATTATTTTATAATCTACTAATATTGGTATACCTACTAATATTGGTATACCTGAGAGACATGGGAGGGGTGTGTGCAATCAGAATGCTGTACAGAATTACAAGTAATTTATCACGTAGCTTCACATTCCAATTTAGTCAACTTGTCAAAGTAATGGAATCCACAGAGGGCATTGCAATACAAAACAACAGATTTATTGTTTTTCAAAATCCTAGAAAAGCAAGGATTTTTGTGGATTCTTTATTATTTTCAGACCATGACATTTGCAGTGGTTTATCTTCATAACCTTTTTTTCTGTGTGTTGGTGTTTCAAGTTCAGACACATATGTAGAGTTTTGTCTCAACCCTAAAACACTGTGCATAAACACAATAAGATGCCGTTGATATGCTTTGGCTGTTGGTCAATCTGAGACCTCATATTTTTTGTTACTTCCACCTGTTATGTGTTATTTATATCCATAGTGAGGGATGTGTGTATTACTAGCATATCTTATTTTGATTATCATTTTGTGTTTATTAAAACAAAATATTGAACTGGAGCTGCAATAATTCCTAACTCTACAGAATGGTGCAACAAAAAGTTACATGTCCTGCTTTTCCATTAAATGGATGCACTTTATGCTCCTTTTATACTTCGGAATTTTGACTGATTCCGTAGAATGTTAAGCCATACCATAAATAAAGAACATTCTTAGCCACATAATTGCTTTTTCTAACACGGTTATCTAGGTCCACTTATAATATGGCTAGATAAAGGAAACATTGAATAGAAATGTGCTGAATACCCAGTTTGGAATGTGCATTATCCAATCAGGTCGCTGGATAATTCTGAACCATTTTTATAAAATATTTGATATCCCACAAAAAAAGTGAAACAATGGAGAAACAGAGGACAGTATATACTGTGCAGCGCCTGGAACTGAAATTGACTTGGAATCTTTAGCTGTAGTAGAGCCATAGAACTGGAACACCCCATTCAATGTCCTTCTCTTCTCCACATACTGCCAATTCCCCCCTACGATCGTCCCTGTGAGGTTTGTAGCCCCCACAGGAACCCACCTAAACAGCTTTGATCCACTCCATTATCAGTCCATAGACTAATCACCCTACCAGCTGTCACTGCTGATACTGTAGTGGTTTAATCAGGAGGCCGCCTGCACATCACGTGTGCTGAATTACGGGAATGAACAGGAACTGAGGTTGTATTTAAAAATTAAAGCTGATTAGCGGGTATTAAAACTACATTTAAAGAAGTGGACATCAGGACCCCTTGTACCATTAGTGCAATATGTGCAGTAGTTTGCTTAACCCCCAAAATATGTCTATACAAATATTCTTATACCAGCAGTAATCTATGTATATTGCAGTGTCTTCTGGCTCTGGATACATTTTATAGACAGATTATTCAACAAATGTGATATCTGGTTCACGCAGCAGCATTAATGTCAGTTCTGCCATAGAAGGACCATCCAGACTCCTAGAAAATATGCAATTTGTGAAGGTGGGTCTGTGATGGACTCCTGTTCACAGGGAACTGGCCATAAACCACAACAATCAAACCCACAACTACATTTATTGTAAAAATATTTTTTAATCAATTCTATAAATGGAGATCATGAAGATCTGTGCAAGTTGTAACATTTATATAAATGTTTTCTGATATTCATATACCATTTACCGGTTACTGTTTTTTTTCTTCTTTTTTTCCCCCTAATAACCCCTGGCCTTGGTCTGCTGCAGAGGGCAACTGTATCTGTCTCTTTGCTAAAATCTTCCAGTGACCTAACCTTAGCCTGCGACAGCTTGTGTTGCTCTAAAGAAGCTCATGTGACTGCAGTAATCCACAAGCAGTAAACAGCTGGGCTGGAAGCTGCCGGCTCAATCGCACGATTGCTCCGCACTGCAGGCACGGTCTTGTTGTCAACATGCCCTGGGCTACTATCTTTGATTCAAGACAAACTGCACCAGTCGGGACAGCCAGTAAACTATCAAGTCATTACAGAAGTTATTGCTTCATAACCATGCGTCCTGTAACTTTCAATAAAAAATAGCAAGTTGTAAACCTTTTTTTGCTTTGCATAGTGATGCATGCATTATCTGTTATATTCCTGAAATACTTTTTTTTTTATCCTGCACATGTTCTTGTTAGTTAATTAATATTTTTATTCATCAGATTAAATCTCTGTAGCTCATAACATTTTTCAGTACTCAAAAGTACTGTAATTTTCTAAGCATTTCTTGTTGTGATTACATTCTGTGTGTTTTGATGGTAATAAAAAATCACTGAACATTACTATCCCTGTCCTTAAAAAATATATCTTAGATTACTCTCAGCCCTGCTAGGTGTGTGCGAAATTTTCAAACTTATATTCGATGAACATGTTAAATAAAACACTAACATAATATAGTGTGTGTATTAAGTATGCAGTGTGAAATATGTATGCAGTACACATCGACACATCCTCATTGGTTGATGATGATGGTTGCAGTCCATTGTTGTACCTGCAATGTATGGTGTTGCAATGTGCAAGTGTCCTTGTTTTGTAAGAAAGAGTTGTTTAAGCTAAACATCTAGTAATTGTTAAAAACCTAGGAGGCTGGTACAGTAAGCTAGTGTGTGCTGACAACATACTGTAAAACATTAGTTAAAGAAAAGGGTTAAGAACAGTTTTGCAATAAAAATGAATTGGTCTGCAATATGCACTAATTAGAGAAATATTAAAACAAGAACATTCAAATTTACACTAATCATTTAGGTGTGAGGTTAATTGGACCTGGAGAAATCCTATTGCCCTGTTGCTGCCACCACAGACTGTTACATAGTTCATAATAATAATAATAATAACAACAATAATAATTAGTGTATTGATGCTTAGTACTGCATTGAAATTTCTAGTATTATAGCAATACAATAAAATTAATTAATGACATTAAAAAAAGATTAGCCTTATCGTAGGACTTGTCAGACCAGATGCAGATGAAAGACACCCTTGTTGAATCTGTGCAATTTAATCAATGATCTAAGAGGAGGAGATTAACAGTCTGCATCAGCAAAGAGGGATCTGTAGTGGAGATGAAAACTGTTAGGGGAGGGATATTGGTCAAATGTTTTATTTTTAATGTATTTTCAACCTATGTCTTTTCCTAATTAGCAGTAACAAATAATACAGAATATTCCCTTCAAGCCGTGGGTTTTTGTCTGCACACAGCGATCAGGACCAAAGGAGATAGTGTGGAATAAATATACTGTTCTTTATATAATTTCTATGGATTTATTTGTTGTGGTGTATATCCTTACTACTGTGTGTTAGAAAACAAAATTGGTTCACCAGAAGATAGTCCTCTTAATGTGACTGGGGGCTGCCATGAATAAATGGTTAATTATTCCCTATGCCAGGGATTCCTATCACTGGCAATGGGGATATAGTAGCGATGTCCATGCATGTATCACTTCATTGTTTTACATGTAACTATAGGACTGCTTATCCAATTGTGATAAAACTTCCTAAGCATGCTATAGGGTGGCGTTGTGTATGTATGTATGTTACTTACATTTTTACATCCCTCTTGTTCTTGTGTGAAGGGGTCCAGATAACTGTGTTCATTTCAGGTTATGTATTTTAACATTGTGGAGTAGCCTCTTTTTATTTGTTGACCTGGGGGGGTCCGAGGGTTTCTGATTTAAAGATCAGCAAGACTTTGTTCTACCACCTAGGATAATGAAGGAAAGCTTTTAACAGGTGTTGGACACCTTCTGTAAATGTATTTATTTTGTATGTCTTTTCAGGTCTTGTCCAGATACCGGTGAGCATGTACCAGACTGTGGTCACCAGCCTAGCCCAGGGAAACAGGCCGGTTCAGGTTGCCATGGCGCCTGTCACCACCAGGATAGACAACAACATGACTCTGGATGGACAGGCAGTTGAGGTTGTGACCTTGGAACAGTGACATCTTGTTGGTGCAGAGCAGTGTAACTTCCTTTCTCCCTCCCTAGAAGTTCCAATGTGAAGTGGTGCAATCATAGAGGATACAGAGGTGTTGGACTAAAGGGCTTCTGGTGCAGGGTTTTATAAAGTTTATTAAAAAAAAATAACCATGTGCAGGGTAACAGAATTGTCATTGCATATTGTTCGCTGTGTAAATAATGTTTTTTTTTGGTGGCTGAATTTTGGCAGTTGTGGAGGAGGTTACATATTTATTACTTCATGTATGCATTTCCTACCTGTTCCAAATAAAACTAAGCAAAAAAGTTAACCAAAAAAAAAAAATTATGTATGGGCCAAGCTAAAGAAATTGTTATAAAAAAAGGAATAATCAAGGGCCAGATTTTAGATCTAAGCATATTTACGACAAAGAGCAATTTGCATCTATTTTGTGAAAGAAAAATAAAACAGTTTATATTACAGAACTAGTAACAGACAACTTGGGTACATCTTTGAGTACTTTCTTGCTTATTTTTTTGTATCATTAACAGCTTGATTTTCCTTTCACAAAAAGTAGTTCAGATTGCCCAAGGCTTTTCTTTATTATTATTATTATTATTATTATTATTATTATTATTATTATTATTATTATTATTATTATTTTATTATTTTATTATTTTTATATATTAAAACAGTTCTGGTGGCTATTTCGATTTTCAAGTGAACAAGGGTTATCATAAGAAGGTTAACCAATCACAAGCAGAAAAAATGAACTGTCCACAAGGAACAAGAAGGGTTTATTATTTATTTTCCCCTGTGCAAATTCAACATGACTCACTCAATAACAGTTAATGCAGAATTTGCAGCTCCTTTCTTCTCTCTGTGATCACCTGTCTTTGAACACCTTGCTCAGGGACGGCACATTTATTAGAATCAGCTTCCACTGGAAAGAATAGCTCCAGATTTTTTCACTGCAGTCTACAGTAATAATAGCGAGTCATTTCCCTTATTCTTTGTTGGCACATTTGTTGGCTCTCCATTGTGACTAATAATGTTCCATATCTGCAGGAATTACAGAAGCTGCCAAATAAAATAATAATAATAATTGAGTATTGAAAAAAAGTGCATTACATTTGTCATTTGATTTCAGTATTTGTCTACTGGTTTTATGTTGTGGTAGGTCAGCCAGACAAAGAATAATGGTATTTTATTATTTTTGTACAGTTAGTAATGAAATTCAATGGGATTTGCTCATTTGCATTTTTATTTTGTAAGTTTTGTTTTTATAAATGCAGAACCTTTTGCATCAGATTGCCTTAGCCATCCCTCTACACACTGTGTATATGTAATTTTTTAAGTGATCAGTTCAAAAAGTAAAGTGTTGTATTTACTGTTTTATATTTTAAAAAATGTTATTTGTATACATTTCTCTGTCTGTGGAAACGTATTTGCATATATAATAGGTCTTGCCAATAGAAAACTATTATTATTTTTATAACTGATAACCTAAGTTTGAGTTAACAGTTCATGGTTTCCTGTATTTACAGTAAATAAAGCTGTTTAGAAACACTTAAACAGCACAGATACAAAGCATGCTGAACATGTAATACACCACCAGTGACACCTTTGATAATAAATTGCTACTTGGATGAATTGTGGGAATCTTGGTTTATTGCCGCCTTTATTTTAAAATATGTATTTCCTAATGTAAGCCTTGTCACCACCAGCCAGTATTGGGGACATAAATATAGTACTGAAATACCTTGTCTTCATTGCTAAAAGGGTGAGAAGGATGTATGTGAAATGTCCATGTCTTATGACATTGTCATCCTAGTTCCTCATGAAACATAAGCAATCTGTGCAGTGTTGGACACACACTGTTCAGCACCTACAGTAGTCCTCTGTCAAAGTCTATCAGACCAGTTGTCTTGCTCATCGTGACTAGTAATTCTTCCGTCAATGTATGGATTTACATGGTGCATAGTTTGTTTCAAAGCCAAGGCCTTGCTGAGAAGGTGTGCCTCACTGCAATGTAGCAGCTTCCTGCCTGAAGATTTTATTTCACCTACCTTTGTATAAAATCGATGTCCCATTTAACATTTCAGCATGCCTTTATAAGCCGTACCTAATATCCTTCTTGTTGTAAATTTGTAACAGGATATATCTCCTGTAACCCCCTCCTTTGTATTATGACCTGTGGTAGTAGTTTAAAAAATAAATAAATGTGTAGTGTACACACAATTGTGTTCAAATACAGTTGAATTAGTGTCCCAGATATAATGTAGTGAACATTATCTAACCAGGGATTAACTGAATTCATGCATTATGGTATCATTGTGTATGTACTATACATGTACACAGTGATTTTATAAATTGTGAATTTGGTTAAATTACTATACAGTGATTCCATATGATTTTGGATAAATTATGGCTAGCTACATTGACTAAAATGGTTTCATATGTCATGAAATAACGTGGAACAGTATTTGAGTTACCTTAAGTGTGTTAGGTATTCAAGTCTATAATTTTAGAGACTTCACATATAATAGTCTTCAAATAAATTAGTACTTGGTATTTAAAAAAAAAAAACTAAAAAAAAAAACCTACAAAAGAGAGGTGGCGCAGTCTTCACAGAAACGTTAGACAACTAGAAAATGTGTACTTCAGCTTTGTTAATGATAGCTTTGCAGCAGTGGCTTCTGGGAGAGGCTTCCTCTGGCAGCCAGTGTGTCTCCATGCTTAGCAGTGCGGCAGCTGTGTGTATTCTCTGACATGAAGCCAGTCTGACCTGAATCCATTTCATCACCCCCACCACCACCCCCTTCCTTCTCTGCAGCCTGCTGTGAGGGAGGGGGATGGGAAACTTGTTGCATCATAAGCTCAGATCCCATCCCAGTTTCTAAACCTAGGATTTAAGCTTGCAACCCTTCTGGTGCAAAACATATATATTTTTATAATCCAACATGCATGCCTCATTTACTTTGTTGGATAAAGAAAGCCACACGTTTTTATTCTTATTTTTATTACACTGTTATACAATAACATAATATTAGACATCAGGTCAAACTAGGTATACATACTTTTATTAAAGGTGTTATATACTTTGATACAGCAATGGTGTTTAGCATCAACATGTGCATTCCTTACTTTCCTTTCACTCTGCCACCTTGTACTTTCAGAGTTATTTTTTTTTAAATACTTGCTGTATACTTCTCCAGTATACCCTTGTGTGCCAAATCAGAATAAATCAAATATTTAATGTGAGATAATTCTCTTAAAGCAGGCGTAATCTGTGATCAATGAATGGAACATAGCCCAGGACAGTGGGTATTCTGAGTGCAACAAAGGAGACGGGATCCAAAGCATGTTTGACCATTGTTCCATAGTGGAATTTCTGTATTCTTGTGCATATTTTAGCCTTTTAGTCTTGTTCCCCTTTCTTAAGAGGTATTCTTACTGCAACGCATCTTTTAAGTCCTGATTTCATGAGTGACCTTTGTACTGTTCATTTGATGGACAATGACACCTGTGCCTTCTGCCAGTTCTGTTGTCAATTCAATGCTTTTCTTTCTATTCTTTAAGGATATTCAAGTATTGCTCGTCCTGCTTTTTTGGGTCTTCCAGTCCTGGGTTTGTCAATTACAGATGTTGTTTCTCTGTATTTGTTGATTATTCTTCAGATACCACACCTTGAAACTCAAGTGATGCAAGCTATTTTACTCAATGTTTTTCCTTCTTATGCAAGTCAAGGTTGTTATAATAGTAAAATAAATAAATAAATAAATAAACACTAGTGGAGGCTTTGAGTAAATTGTTGATGCTCATAATGCATCAGAGTAGAAAAATGCAACATGTCTAAGACTTTTGCAGTCCAAAGGACTAGCACCTTTTGAAACTTGCTAGTCCTGATGTAAACTTGCTAATCCATATGTGAAGTGCCTAAATTGGAATCAACAACAGTTGTGGTCCCTAAAAATAGGCTTAGCTTTTATTTTGCTAAAAAAATAAAAAATAAATAAACACTTATAAACACATATCGTTACTGAGCGACTAACTGTACTGTGTGCTGTGAAACTGACGCTGACAGAACCAGACGGGATAATAGGAAAAAATTCTCTCAGCTGTGTCACCTTGTCGACCATGAAGCTCCGCCTGAAACTGACACCGATGACACAAATAAAATGTTTATTTTTTATACATTAAATGTGTTGCTATTTACAAAAATGCCGTCTAGCTTTGAATTACTATCTACAACAATTAATGTACTCACATACACATGCGATTTTCACTAAAGTCCCAATTTAAAGACAGTACGTTTCACTGTAGCCCTCGGGATGAAATTGTTAGCTTGGTGGCAAGTAGGCCTACAGTAGAATATGGCAGAGATGACGGACGCTGTATCTACTAGGTTTAGATATTAATGAGAGCATAACAAATACAAAAAAACAAGAGAAACGCAGATCTTTTCAAGAAAGCTGGGCGACTTTGTATAAATGGATTTTATATTTTTGAACTATGCAATAACAGTTCTGCTTGTGAAGCAGCCACACTATAATTTGACAGAACCGGTGATTTATTTACACTGTGCAGAACCTTATTTCCCCTCATTGGTGTCTTGAGCCCCGGATCGCTCACAAAATCACCGCCTTTGCACCTAAAGCCTGGGTTTCAAACGAACCAATGCTGTATTGGTATAAGAAAAGTGTGTTTTAAAAAAGTAATTTCAGGTTCCAATCACTTAAAATATGCTGACGATAATGTAAACAACACCAAGCTAGACAGCGAGTCCCAAACTCTAAACGTGTTACTGTTTATAGATAACAACGCAACTTTATTATGCATACATTGTGTTATTATGTTTAAGCAACATACTACGATAATGTTCGTTATGGTAATTGTTTGTTTATTAGTTTTGAAATGTTTAGTAAAACGTGACCTATTGCTTGATCTCGTTAGTACAACAGTTGTCACGTCATTTCCTGGTAAATCGCCGAAATTGGTTTACAAACTACTGCGCTTGCGCTGGTCACGCATGCGCAAATTATTTTTTGACTGAATACAGGGACCGCCCATTTAAAATTATGGTACATTATGATTTTTTTTTTAACTTATTATTAACTATAGTAAAATATAGCCAATGTTTAATGTTGGCCTACTCGACGGCTAATAAAAACACATTCAACGCGTTGTTGTAAAGTTATTTCTGATTATTTTTGTAAATGCAAGCGAAATCATGCGAACGTTGCTAGCCTACTACTGTTGAGAACAAAAAAAATGTCCTACCAGAATCGCATTGTTTTTAACTTATTGTGATACTTATACAAGTATCACAATAAGTTATACATTTTAAAAAACGTTTCTGGCTCAGCTCTGTTCTCGGTCATAATTAACACGGCCCCAGCCCGTGACAAAGAATCAGTGAGTAGTATCTTGAGTGTTTATTGGCTGCTTGAAGTGTCAATCAATATACCCTGTCCAGTTGATGATAAGCTTTCTTTTTTAAATTGAAACAAGCCAATTGTCACACCAGAAACCTGTGACGTATAACGGTACATGAATTGGATTTTAGTGCAGGGGGAAAGTAGCTACATAAAGGAGAGCAAACTTCACGTTGCGGATTAAACGCTTTACGTGGCTGTGAAATATCTAGGTACCTATCTACATTAAATTATATTAAAAAATTTTCTCTCCGTTTAGGTATTTGGTAGTGTTAACAACAAAAACTACAAATGAACACTAGAACCGCCAAGGCTGTCAATTTGGCGGTTTTCACTTTTAAAATTGAAATTACTTTGCGTGTGTGAAAAATACGCGGTTGTCCGTTCTTGACTTTTCTGAAATACGTGTATTTAAAATTTAATACCCTGTCGGCGTTTGAAAGGCAGGATCGCAAAAATGAAAAAGTTATAATCCCCTCCTACTTAGATTAACCACCAGACGCTGTCAAATTGACGGCTACATAGAAAACAATAGTATTTCGCTTATAGTATTATTTGTTATTATTTTTTATGTATCAGTCAGGACCATGTCGGCGATGTATTGAACTGATTAGATCAGTCTGCAGCCCTTACACAAATGAAACTGAATACAATGAAGTATGGAGTTGACATTTTAGACCAGGTGGCATGGGGTATTCATGCTTTTATTCTTTTTAAAACATGCACAGGCAATAATAACTAGGAGAAACTATACTGTGTATACTGTACAGCCTATTGCAGCTTGCCAAATAATCATTTTGTACAGAAAAGTGCAAAGCATGTATGCGCTGAGAAGGTACTGTGTCGATCACATGGTCTATTTTCTAAGCATCTCAGCTGCGTAGCCTATACTGTATGCACCTTTTAGGTCTGTACAGGTATATAATATAAACCCATTTTATTTTCAATTTTGTGTTACTTATTTACAGAGTTTCGGTTGTATAGTATAATGTCTTCAGAAACATTTTGTACAGAAGTAAAATGCAAAGCAGGTGTGCGCTAAAGAAGGTACTGCTGTATCGACCCTTGTGCAGGCCGACAAATGCAAGATGGTAAGAAAACACTTAGCTGAGCCCAGATCGTAAACAGACAGTGCACATGCAGGTATTTGATTGAGGAGAGCACTTTGGCTTCTCTGAGAACATGTTGTGATTGTAAACCCCATTCCTTTTATTTATTTATGTTACCGTATTTCAATTATGTATGAAAGCAGTTTTGTCCAAATGTTATTTTATTTTATTTTATTTACAGTTTGTTTGCATATACATGCTTTTTTGTGTCTATAGGTTACATAAACATTTGTTTTCAAATTTATTTCCCTTATTTTGTTTGTACAGTTTTGTATAATCATAATATACCTGTATATAGACGCATTTCTGTTCAAAAGTGTTTTTTTGTTGTTGTTTTTTTACGCCCTGCCTATAGCCTATATGCGCGTTTTAGGACTGTATAGCAATATAAACCCATTTATTTTCAATTTTGTGTTACTTATTTACAGCGTTTCGGTTGCATAGTATATCATATACGTGTATATACAGTCATTTCTGTTCAAATGTTTGTTTATTACTTTTTTGCAGCTATACAGTGCATATGTAGTTTGTATGCAGAGTAAAAGTGTAATTTTCTGTTTAAGAAATCGCAAAAATCATTAATGCACAGACACTTTACCAAAGATGTCAAATGTGTAGATAAACACACTGGCTAAGCTTCCATTTAGTAACATTTTGAGAAACTTTGCGCTCAGTTGTATTTTAAGTTTAAAACTGCATATATTTTAAAGTGGTATATTTTAAAGTGTGTGTTATTTTGTTTTTACATTCAGTGTGACGTGTTTGGGATGGGCCCATCTGGACTGCATTTCCAAGCAAGAAAAAAATCACTACACCTGTAATAAGTGCTGATAGAGTTCAGTCTAGGGTTGTGCCAAAGCTGTAGCATATACAACAAATATGTATAGTTGTAGATATTTGTTAAATTATAAATGTTGTTTCTCTTTTTTGTCCTCATTCTATTATAGCACACTGTGCACATGCAGTGTATAAAATAGTATTTGAAATGGAAGCACACTGTGCAGGCACATCTGAAACACCCATCATCTACCTTTTGACAGTAGTAGAAACACGTACATGCATGAGGAATTGTTTAAATACAAATGTACCACTTTTTGACAACAACAAAATACTCATCAGAAACTGGTATATGCATGAAAACTGTTTAAATATCCTGCTCCTGATCTCAGCAATACATTAATCAGCAGGTCATTTTCATTAATCATTAATTTATCATATCCAATAACGTTTCTGGGCATCTGCATAGTCAGCTCTCTGAAGTCACTTCAGTTGGTGAAGTAACCTAATGTATTATATTCTACTTCAGAGTGAACTTTAAATGACCTTGTTTCCAGCCAAGCAGTGTCATTTTCCATGAGATCCAGGGCATGAGGCAGCCGTTACATTAGCTTAAATCATATCTTTAAAAATCAGTACAATTAAAAAGACTAGCCAGCACTATTTCAATGTGTTGTCTGCAAGCTTTTTTTTTACATCAACAGTTTCTGAAATTCACAGGATGACCTTTTTTGTACTGTGTTTGTTCCTGTTTTGAGTCCTGACACATTCAAATCATTTTTTCTTTCTTTAAAACTGAAGCAAATTATGGTTAGTTGTGTTGCTTGTTTCCTGAAGCCGATCACTTTGTTTGCATAAACTATAAGATAGGAAAATATTTTTCAAATTTACAAGAACACTTAACCTAAATTGTCTATGTGAATATATTAATAAAGAAAATATTTACTAAGAAGTTGGAAAAAACAATTAGTACCAGTACGTAAATATTTTTTTGCTTTTTCGAAATTGCTTCTGTTCATTTTGTTTTCTATTTTTTGTTTTGTTATTGTTTTTAAATCAAGCTTAGCAACCAATGTATTATACTGACAATGGGGACAGATCACTGAATAATATACTGCAAGCATTCCATTAGCTAGTTCCATAGCTTTAGGCAATAGACTGCACTATGTGAAGAGCCATGGAGATTTGGAAGATTTTGTAAATGAACCCCACATAATCTGAATGCACTTTGTATCTAGTGCCTCTTTTCCAATGATTTGCAAGACAATTAGACTGCATACATTTTAGCCATGAACACTAAAACTGCTGTATTATGCTACCGTCCATTCCACAAACAGCGTTCATTTTAGTTGTTAAACTAATAGACATACTCTGTAGTGACATTATTGTTGCACAAATAAAAGGGTTTTTACAGTGTATTGAAAGATACAACTCAGTAGTGCTGTTTTTGATGGTAATACATCAATCCGTTACTAAAAAGGGGAGCTAATATTGATCCTCTGGTGTTGATCTGCAGCAACACTCAACCCCCAGCATGGGAGCTCTTCTTCTTGACACAGACCCAGCAGACGCAGGAGAAGGGCTTTAATCTCTGCTAATCGTTTCTTAATACGAGAGCCTTTGCCTCCATGCTGTGGCCCTTGTCCTGCTCATTGGAGCATAGTGTTTAATCCTAATTCCTGCCTCAATACGAAATCAGAGATCTAAACAAACAAGAGTACCTTAAACATACCTAGGGCCTTCAGCACAGATAAGCCCCCCATCATTTAAACATTTTAAAAGCTATAGTTTTATAGTATTTCAAATATGGTGAACCAATACATGGGTTTATATATTAGATACCAGTTTTTTCTTAATTGGTTTATACACACACACACATGGACTGGAGAGGAGGCTAATAGTAGGAAACTATGGTCCCAAGGGAGGAACTATAGTTCTTCCCAGGGGCCTTTAGTTTCCCACTATGAGCCAAGGTCTGTAGTCTGTAGTTTGTTTTATGAATCAGTCAAGAAAGTAATGTTTTTAAAGTCCATAGCGCATAGTTATTAAGGTTTTTGGCATAGAACTGTCCTTCTGACTTTCCCACTGTGGCATAGAATTGTCGGAGGAGTCCGTTGAGTTTGTGAACATCTAATTTATTTACATCGTTGAGTTGGATTAGTTTGAATTTTACGAAGTCAGAAAACACTGAAAGTGATGTTTTTATGATGATTTTAGTGTTTGTAGTCTCTTATGTTTTGTAGTATAATTGAAATTCATTTTCTGTTATGTTACAAAGTCGCTGTCCAGGAGGTCCAGATGCGGGTTTGTCCACCATTTTGTAACGTTGAGTGAAGAGAGGAAGGATGTAATTTGAGGGTTTGTAAAACACTATTGACCATAGGCAGCGTCAAAGGGACAATATACCCTTGGGGGAGCAGAGTGGAGTAGTGGTTAGGGCTCTGGCATTTTGACCGGAAGGTTGTGGGTTCAGTCCCAGGTGGGGGACACTGCTGCTGTACCCTTGAGCAAGGTACTTTACCTAGATTGCTCCAGTAAAAACCCAAATGTATAAATGGGAAATTGTATGTAAAAAAGTGGTATCTTTTAACAATTGTAAGTCTGCTAAGAAATAAATAATAATAAATATAACTGGATCTATTTTTGGTCATGTGATGAGGTTTTAACCAATCACATGTCAAATTTTCTAAGGAATGCTTCATAGACGTATATATATATATATATATATATATATATATATATATATATATATATATATATATATATATATATATATATATATTACTGGTAATATCACAAATTGGGGAACTACAATGAGCCTGCTAATCTTAAGATTACCAGCACATGGATAAAGTCCAAAATGTCATACTTTCATATGCTAAACTTGAAATCGTTTCTAGCTGTCATATTCCCAAGACACACTGTAAAGAAAAAGGTATGTTAAAGGAGTGTTTACAGGCACCTTATAATCCATTTTACTTGCTTTATTAACAGCATTACTGGCTCCACTTTTCTTGTGCTGAGAATCTTTTCAGGATATACAATATGTTCACTTCAATGTGATTCTATAGATAAACTTCGAATACCAGTGTCCTTTATTGAAGGGGATATGTTCTGATTACAGCTAGACTGATGGAGTGAATAAATAAGTACCAGGAAGCAGCGGCAACTTTTCAACAGTAGCATTGTATTTCAAATATCTGCATATTCCAAATTAAAGTAGAAATACTGAAATGCCAGTTATAGATTTATAGTAAAGGATACCTGGAAAGTGGGATCACTTGTGATTTCTGTGCAGGGTTTATTATTCAACTCCCCACTCTCCTGGTATTAAGTATTAAGGAAATATTGCAGATTTAATGATACAAACATTGCAATGTTAACAACATTTAAAACTGACTGCACTGCTTACTGTAAAGTACATGTTTATCAATTTGTTCCAAATAGACAACAATTTACAAGGAGAATGATAGGAAATGTAGTTCTGAGAGGTCTGTGCGGGTACATGGGAAGCTATCTTGAAACAGGGAATGTAATTTAAAAGTTTAAAAAGGTGGTCAAAATGTGAAAACAAAAATTAAAACAATACACACACCTTATGTAAACAGTTGTAGCAACACATGGGAAAATGTAACACAACAAAATAAAAATGTCCTTTAAGGTTATAACTGAAATGTGGACTTGTTACCATGACAACAATTCAGCTAGTTCTTGGGATAACTCCATAAATATTCTAGGTGGTGTTTACTGAAATCTAAAATCCCCTGGGACTTTTCTTTCTTCTTTCTTACTTTGCTTGGGGTGCCTCTGGGGAAAGGGGGAGGAGTTTTCAAGTCATTTGACTCCAGCTTCTCCAAGCCAGGAATTCTAGCACCACAGAGAAAAAAAAAACAACCAACTCCATTCAGCTCACGAGACAAGCTTACAAAAAGCACTGCTGTATATAGTCTTTACAATTTCCTAACTGTTCCATGCTGAGCAGGTCATTGTTCCACTAGTATCAAGTGATGTTAAACCAGTCCCCTGAGTGCTCTAGCAGATGCTTTCAGACCTCCCTTTAGTCTCTAACGATTCCAATGTTTCGCTTGTGTGAGGAGAGTGTCGTAAAACCAGCAGGACCAGTTCCACTCAGACTCACAACCTCCAGGTTTTTAAGCATGAACTTAATTAACCATTCCAACTCCACTCACCCACTAACGACTGTATAATTGTGCTGGCTAACAGGAGGTCAAGCAGGTAACTGTAAAACACACACACACACACAAATGTGTTTCTCACTATGTGAACTCCAGTTCATTAACATAGTTCACTCATGTGCTCTGTGTTCTTTGTCATATGTTCCAATTAAACAAATCAAACATATGCAGTTTTTAAGGGATTGTCAATCCAGAATGGAACATATTTGCTCTGTATGTAAAGTAAAAAACATTACACAATTGAGCAATAACTGTAGGTCCCTTATGCATACTGCAAGGCACTAGCCGTAAAGATTGTCTATTTGTTTTATCTGTAAGTAGCTTATTAGGTCATTTGATTGTATGCTTATCATAAAACAATTTCAATAAAGGGCTCTGTAGGGTACAGACGTCATAAGATTTTGAACAATTGGCATTAGATCTCACATTTGGGTCTGGTGATCAAGTGATGTCTACGGAATTTATCGTAAAGAATCCAGACTACAATAGTATAATCTGTTACATTAACTCCAGTGGTGCCCCTTTTCTATATGAACCAACAAATGTGGTGTATGGTAGTCCTGTACCCTGAGGTCTGCAGCTTCTTCAAATAGCGCTTCTCTGAAACCGAAACTAAACTCTGCTTTTATACAGTTATGTCAATGTGCTTGATTAATAATTCATAATTAGATCTTCCTCCTCTAATGACCTCCATCCATTAGGAGTTGAGGCCAAGGAGAGCGACTGACAAACACTCCAAAAAGCAATTGGAAGTTATTTCAGTTGCAAGTGCTTTATAAAGCAAGTGGAGAGGTGTTTAATGCCATTTTAAAAGGGAGACATCAAATCTATCCCTGCTTAAACAGATATATTGATAAGAACAAGAAATATCCTTGTGCAATTTTCACAGTGAAGTTTTATTTTTTAGATATTGCTGTATTCAATTCAGCAGATATAGAATGTAAGAAATATTACAATTTAACCAGACATATTTAATATATTGTGTATATATATACACACACACAGAGAAAGAGATATAGATACAGATATAGTTATTTAAATAAATAATTTATTAAACTATTATAGTTTTATACTTTTTCAATGTCTAGAATATGTATTCTCAAGATATTTATTTATATATATATATTATATATATATATATATATATATATATATATATATATATATATATATATATACACAGTTGCAGGTATATAATTTTTAATGCAAGTAAACTTTAAATAGATTTCAGATGCAGAAAATCCGTGCTTACAAGAATCTACTTGAAATTCATAATTTAAAAAATCATTGAAAAATGAGTAAATACATAAATAAACAAATAACACTAAATAACTAAACATGTTAATTTGACTTGCATAATAACATAATCAAACATACTGACTGAAAGACATAATCTTAGCATTACATATAGCAGCTACAACAGTATGCAGACCATTGATGTAAATATAATAATGGTACAGCGATGTCCCTTTGGTTATAGCATTGCATTGAAAGAGTGATATCAGTCTCCACCAAGTATTTCTAGTTTTTAGTTGATTAAAAGCCAAGAAGGTACACATTTCCTTAGCAAACTTACTGATAATAAATACAACTCCACATTCTTGGACAATTTTGAAGACTATCACAGTGCATATATTTAAGGCTTTTAATAGAGATATATTCATTTAAAACATCACACTAAATACTGGACAAATATAAAACAGCAGTATGCTAGACAGATAATACAGGCTGCCTGAGCAGACACACAGACACTACACTGGTAGATATGCTTATCTGTATCCCTTTGAAATACAGTCGTAAACTCAGTAAACACACAAACTACCACGGCAGCTCATCGTCACGGCGACCAGAGGATCCTCCATCAGTATGTTTAACACCTGTGACCACAGATGTGCAGGGGACATTGGATTATCATCCCTTTCTGCACAACCCACAAGCCACTGACAGGGAAAGTCTTCAACAAACTCTGATGCTTTCCTTTCAATATCAAATCTCTAGGGACATTTCTCCATCAATGCACCTCTGGTTAAATTCGGAAGAGCTTCTGATGAAAGCACATTCTCAAGGTCACGGCTGGAGAGCAGAGCACAGTGGCAGGTCCCTCGTACGTGGAAAGGGCATTGCGTGCAGGACTGCAGTGGATATAGCTCTCAGGAAGTAGTTGGCAAGTCTAGAACCACCGGATCCAGTAACCTCACCAGTGTGAGTTCTACCATTGCCAAACACTGCAAGACAGCCAAGCATCCGCCAAGGGGACCTCTCCTCCATTCGGTCCTTCAGGAAAAAAAAGGCTATGCACTTTAAAAAATAACAACAACAAAAATAATGTTACATACCTTTATGATAGTCATTTTTTGCAGCAATATTATAATTGTATTATTATTTGGTAGGCTGTAAACATCAAAATCTGAGAAATACTGCTTATTAAATTGTAGTTTGGGTTCAGTTTTCCATGGTGTTGGTTTAAGTGGATTTTATTATTTCTCCACCTTTACTTATGCTATTTATTATTGTTAGACTGTTGTCTGAGTTGGGGGGTCACCTCCAGAGCTAATCAAATTGATGTCTTCTACACTCAGAAGCTCTCCCATTTTGTACTGCTGGCTAGAGGAGTTCAAGCTGCTAATGTTCAGTAAAATAAATATGAAGAATTACCCACTTAATCCATCATTCAAGATCAGTCTATTCAAGGATTGAAACCATTCACAAGCAGCGCAGTGCAATAAAACCTCGTCAGCTTGTTTAAAGAGTCAAATATCCATTAAAATCTCAATTCTCAAATCCAAGAGCTCCATTTTTTTACTGGCAGGTGACCAACAATAGAAAATGACCTCACCGAGTGTATCAATCAAACTGATTTCATTTTCTCTTCATAATTTATCAATGTACAGCAAGAGAATGTTATTATCAATTAAATATGCATGCGGGCAGAATAGAAATAGGG
Source organism: Acipenser oxyrinchus oxyrinchus (assembly GCA_030684275.1). Classification (NCBI taxonomy): domain Eukaryota; kingdom Metazoa; phylum Chordata; class Actinopteri; order Acipenseriformes; family Acipenseridae; genus Acipenser; species Acipenser oxyrinchus. The sequence goes on along the minus strand of CM060254.1, from coordinate 45,958,439 downwards.
GTGGGAAGAAATTTGCTTGCCTTTGGCAATTCTGGTGCACGATATCATTTATACCAGTACGCAGTCTGAGACACATTAAAATACCGTTTTTTCTTTCAAACCTAATGCAGTGAACATTTGGTTCTGTTATCTGCGAATGGATAAGGAGTGGCAAGTCTTTATCTATTGGAAGTGGTAAGTTATGTTGCTAGTGCAAACCTTAGTAATCTCTACAATTCATCATATCTACATTCTTCTACGTTCTTTAAAAAAAAAACATCTTTTTTGTTTTCATTTTTTTTAAACCCTGCAGAAGATGATTGACAGCAAAGGTATTTATTCTGAACAATCAAAGTAAGGGTTTGACTTATCGACATCTTGGAAAAGATCTTCACTAGATTTGGAAAAAATCTTGACCAGACCAGTGAAATTGCCAAGTCACAAATGGTGCAATCACCAGGCCTACAGAACAGCTCATAATCATCAACAAGACATGAACATACTGGTGATACCAGTGGGGTTTACATGATAAGCACCCCTATTCATAGCTTTAGCACTTCGTCAAGCAGTCAACCATCCTTTCTGATAAAAAAAATGGAATACCTTATTGGCCTTACAAATCAGTTGCAACTCATTTCCAGCAGGCTTACCAGAACCAGCCCAATTAAGGCATATTGTAGTTTGTAAGGACTGCAGTATTCTGAACGAGCTACAAACCAAACTGTACATGCACATAATTACTGACCACTAAGTCAGCAGAACATTGTATTAGCTCAGATTATTGTGTTTGACAAAACACCAAAACTGCAACTACATGGAACATCCCTTTAGAAATAATGGGGAGGCAGCATGTAAGCAAATATTGAGTAGTGTGTATAAAAGAATGGGTTCGTTGCTGGTCTGTCTTTTCCTATATTGGCACTACACATAATTGCTCAACGTATATATACAAAAGCAAAAATGTGCTAGTGCCAAAATGGGCAAAGAAGAAAGATGTACATGTAAAGATATGCTGTATACATAATGTGAACAGGCTAGAGAGAGAGAGACAGTAAAAAAAAACTGGTGTAGCCCATGTGGTTATTTCTCTGCTCTGTTTATGGCCCTATGGTAATTCACTGATAGTTTGTTTTCACAGTGAATTCTACCAGTGCCATACACAGAACAGGAGTCAGTATCACCCCAGCTAGCCACTCAGAGGTAAAATATAGAAAAAGAAAAGGTTTAGAAAGTGCACCTTTTGATTTAAAATATCAGGATGAATGAGACCCATAAAACAAGTTATCTAACATACTGAATAGCATTTGGGAAAACTAGTACCTTGGACAGCTTCACAACAAAAAAATGTTTTTATGTGCTTAACAAATAATGTTACAAAACAAAAAAGTAAATACATAATTATTGGCCTAATACACACCTGTTTATTGACTATACATTCATATATTAACAGTTTGGATATGCAAGAAAGTGAAAAAGATGCTACAAAATACAAAAATGAGGGGTGCCAATGGTATACCAGGTCTTTGAAAGCCAGCACATTTGCAAAGCAAACAGAGCCACTGTGTCAACCAGCCAACAAGCATATTATACCCATGAGTGGCCAGCAAACCCCAGGATACTCCAGACAGCCTCAAACATCCCAAACAGCTCCACATCCAACATCATGCAACAGCCACATAGAGTCGCCTATGGGGATGTGTTAGACAAATAAAAGGCAAATATATTAGGAGATAAAGCACTGAAAAGAGGGAACACAGGACACTGGCCTGTAAACTCCAGAATGATGGAAAACCAAACAACCCAATAATTAGCCATTCATTTACTGTATAAAATAGTAATAAAAACGTAACTGAACTATGCCTCTGGTTTTTCAATTGCCCTCTGTACCTAAATATTTTTTTTAATACGTGAAATGGATCAGAAAGAAAGTTTGCGTTTCTTCAGAATGTGCCACTTACTGAGGGTTACCTCTCACCTCTGCCAGCGCCTACCCAGAGGTTTTGAATGCCTGGATGTACATTCCCCATCAGGGTCAATCATAATTATCTCTCTGTCTACGGAGTCAGCTGTCAGCTTCCAAGTGCTGTATCCATATCATTTTGGAAGTAGATAGGACAGTGTTCTAACACTGCTGGAGCTATTGATTAAGCCTGTGTGAATGAATCTAATAAAAGCCTTTATTCTGTCAATCTGCGCAATACGTTTTAGAAAGCTAATTCTGTTAAGGTTGGTTTGTAAATATGTAATAAACAGACATTTTTACAAAATTCCAACAGTTGCCCAAATCAGCTTTTTGCAGAATGTTCAGAACTAATTAACTGTCACATGAGTGACAATTGGGCTTCTGCCATTAACCCTTTCCCACACTCGAGCGGATTTAATTCAATGAATACTTCAATACAGCGTAATGGTATAATTAGCAGGACAAAGTGCACCTGCCTAATTGTTTACTTACTTCTTGAAACAGGAGGAACACTTTCATAACTCCAGGGTATTAAAATCTCTTGAAGCAGGGAGTTGTAATCAGGCATTTATTGTCATTTTTATAGGATGCTGCAGCAGAGTGTAAACATTAAAGAGCGTGTTCTACTAGGACATAACGAGTTATCGTAATATTTTGGAAAATTAACTATAGCCGAGTTTTTCCTGTTATCTTTCAGGTATATTTCTTATCATGTCACCTACTTATTAAAATCTATATTTCAATCTTTTGAGCCATCTGTCTAAAGCTGCGGCTTCCCTAATGGCACAGCAATGCCGTATTTTACAGTCACCCCCTCCCTGAACCTAGCAGACACAATGCACCATGATCTCCTTCTCTCCGAGTCGCGCAGTATGGATTTGAACTCTGAAATGATGTTCTAAGTGATTTTTAGACTCCCAAATGGCTCCCAGAGCTGCACTCATCTTCTCGTTTCCTGAAGAAATCGATACCTTTAAAAAGCTGCTGAGGCAGTTGGGTATATAGGGGACAAAAACCCATCAACTAAAATCTACAGTGGCTGTCACCCCTCGCTCCTTTAAAACTCAAGAGCGAACCTTCAAAGCATCATAAATAGGTCATTAGGATAATAATATTTTCAGTACTTAAAACTAATATCCTAGATTAAAGGCAAGCGTTTGGATAAGACTACCATTACTATGTCTCTAATTCAAATGACATCATAGTTGTATTATGACCCCTTTGTATTTAAATTTCTGGCATAATATTAAGTTTAATTTTACAGCAAAACATTGAAGCTTTTAGAAATAATATTCCGAATAATCATCAGCGCAATGTAGGTCTCTATATATACTTATAGTATCTAAAATGATACTTAATCTACCCTGTACGGACAGGATACAGATCATTTACAAATCATAACCACACACAAACACATATATAAATTAAATACAATAATGATACTAAATTGTATGTGCTTTAAATGTATTTTATCTGAATTCACATTTAAATAAAACGCACAACAACCAATAATACGATCAGCTAAACGTCACTATCTCATTTTGTATGCATAAAAAGTTCAAATGTGTTCAGAGATTTCATGTATGCATTTGTTTGAACAAAATTTACAGATCGTGTCATACTATCGCGTCTTAGAAAATGTTGTTCTTAGTGGAACATCATTTCATTGGCTGATATGCATTTCCAAACAAAAACATTCTTGGTATATTAACGCGAGTGGTTCCAAAACTGCAATAATTGTCAAAATGTGTTTAAGAAATTAATTAATTAATTAATTAATTAAAGAGTATGCCTATATTTATATAATCAAACTTCACAGGGATTTCCATTGAATAACACGTTTGTTGGTAATCCAAAGAGACATAAAAAGGGGTTCCATTGAAGTATAGTAATATTTTGAATTGTCCTTATTTTAATAGGCCAATTATATCATAAAGATACTGAGCTAAAAAAATAATAATAAAATCTCAAAATCAAGCACAACCAGTGAGATGGATCTTTAACCTGCAATAACTCCAGATGCAAAATGTACGTATTTGACTATATCCTCACCACATTAAAATGCCCTGCGTGCGAATGCATATTAATAGGCTACAACAATTGAATCTAAAAACCGAAATACAAAAGCACAAGAAAAATAATTTGTCAATAAATCCGTCAGCGACGTTTACAAGTCTTTGCATAGTTTCGTTTGCAAATGCCAATAAATACATATTTCAGTGTATAATGATTTCTGTACCAGCAATGTACAGCAAACCTATAAAGTTCATTAGTGTTGGTGAATTTGGGTTTTATTACAAAATCTATACGGTGATATTGTACTTCCTGAATCCTCCTCACATGACAGGTCAGTAAAATCCAACTTTACTGGGGTCTTGCGCGTAGCAGTAATCGAAGGGTTAATTCTGGTCACCTGTCTCTAAATTACCCTCAATGACGGTTGCAATGTTCCTGCAGTTAATCATATTACACTGTGATTACAAAACCTGCAGCCCTCCAGATTAGTTATTTTAGGAGAGATTTAGATGGGACACGCTGCCATTTGGGCTGACAGAAAAGGGCATTACGCTGAGTTCAACAGGCTGTTCTTTTGTTTTTATATGTTTATAATAGAATATATTATTTTATTACTATTTAAGTATCTGTGTATCATTTTTCATTTTAAACAAAATACAATTCCATACAAAATTGCAATGAACCTCATAACATTTCTGTTTATAAGCCAAAAAACCCTACCACGATATTTTGGTAAATGCCAAAAAATGGCAAAGCTGTTTTCTTGCTGGTACGAAAAAATGTAGTCCAACATTTTTTAAAATTAAAGAAAGAGAGAGAGAGAGAGAGAGAGAGAGAGAGAGAGAGAGAGAGAGAGAGAGAGAGAGGTGGGCAAACTAGACGTAGCCTATATCATTGTAAATGGTTAAAAAAAAGTAGCTGCAAATTATATTTTTGTAAACATTATCCTCATTCGTAAAAATGTATTGATCTATTTCTCCATTTATGTTACAGTTTTTGTTTTATATATAACTTTGCGTTTTCATTCAGTAGTCCCTTTAAAATGCAAGAAACACGATTACTGTGGAACACGCGATACACATTAGAAGCACCGCCACTAATCCTCTTTATTTGAATCTGTAGCCTACTGTCAAAGCAGAGACGTCACAGAAGGCAAGGACGTATGTCTACTGTTATTTTAATTATTTCACAGATTATTATCAAAAAAGAGCAACATTCCACAAACCGTCAATATAAAACAGTTCACAAAATGTGCGATTTGACAAAGCAAAAGGGTAGACGCTTTGCATAGCTCACGATCATTTGTTTGTGAAATGTATTCCAAATAAAACACATTATTCAGTGATTTGTATTAAAGGGTACAAGTTCCTAATTTGAATATGTATTTTTGATTATATTTGCCAGGTTTTAATGTTGTTCGGTTGCTCAGGCTATAATGGTCCCTGAACTACCCTTTCTTTAAATGACAAAAGCTGCATCGTGTTGCAGCTAAAAGAATGGTGTGATTGTGAAATGATTTTACCTGCTGAAAATGCTAAATCGGGAACAATTAGATGACAGCCTATTGACTTGATGCTCACTTACAATCTAACATGTAACAAAATTAAATAGTAAACAAAAGACAGCGGTGTATTTGGTAGCATAACTTGATTCGTAAAATGTGGTTGCTGTTAGAATTTTAAACTATGAAAAGTATGCACGTATTATAGATGAAAAGAAAACTTTTTTATTATCTAATTGTATACACATTTGTTTCACCGTTATCGGTGAACGTATAAAGCAATACAGAATTGCTTCCAATATATAAAGTACTTTTGTATTAAAGACTTACCTTTTGCCTGGAGGGGATATGCAGCTCCAACGCCATAGTGCAGTGATTTAAATTATAAACGAAAATAAATTATATCCTTCTAAAAAATGATCGATTCTTATGTCGCGAATACTAAATAAATCAAGTGCGTACTGGACAATGCAATGCTATATTTGGCTCCCCACAACTAATTATTTGAAGAGAAGACTCCGGCCTCCAGTTCCGTGTGCCTCTAGCTTTTCTCCCAATCGTGTATTTCTGAACAGGCAGGTAAACTCACCGAATAAACAAGTAGGCGGCAATACTCCGAGACAAAACCATTTACAATTGCATCAAAACATTTACATGAGTGTCTGCTTTTCTTTTTCTTTTTCTACAAATCAAAAACTCAAATCGAATCTTGAAGTTACATGCAGGGAAAACATCAATGGAACAAAGGAACCCATACTATATGATCGGTGTTTGCTAACTTCCTGGGTATCAAATGACAATTTCAGCTCACTGGCTTTTTCTCCCTCTGCCTCTCATTCGCTGTTTGCGTTTTACCTGCAGAATGAATTAAACCGAGCCACGACTGTTGCGCCTCTGGAAGAGTCTCCTCCTGTTGCGGATGGACAAGTCTCCATCTCTCTCTCTCTCTCTCTCTCTCTCTCTCTCTCTCCCTCCTCTCCCAATAAGCAGCTCTGTCTGGTAGGGCTGCAAAAGCGGGGATTTGCCAATGGAAAAATAATTAGTTTGTAAGCATCTTACCCCAGTGGAGAAAGAATAATCCAATCCCTCCTCTGCCTCTCCCGCATTTTGCCATGTCACAGACTCAGGTGCTTTTTAAGGTGGAGCTGGGCCAGAGGCTGGGCCACACAACACTTGCTCCAGCCATAAATCCGATTGAATGGTAATATAAGCAGATAGCAACAGCAGATTGGCTATTCTGCAGTTAAATTGATTTCGTGCTGCAACTTTTGGTCCACCCTCTATTGTCTCGTGCAAATCCCGAGACATATATCTATCTACCTATCTATGCATATTTATATTTAAATGTTTATATTTATATGCTTAAAATGGGTTTATATTTATTCAAAACTACTATCATTCTAGTAATAAATTTTCACTAAAAAAACGTAATAGATTTCTGCTCAATCAATTGTGTAGTAGATTTAACATATATCAAATGCAAGTATGTTCCATTTATGAACTGCAGAGGATCAACATTTAGTTGATTTGATGATAAAAGCTCATAATATTCTACTCTAATAATCACAGTACTTCATTTTGCATTTGCTTAGGGGTACAAGCACCTTGGACAATTTGTAGCATTTTCAAGTATCTTAATCTCATTCAAGCACGGCCAATCAGTATGATTTAAGTTCCAGACTGTAATTATATTAATGGTTTTTAGAACGATTGTTCTTTTAATTTCAACGGCTAAACAAGCATGAATAGGCATCTAACTAAGGGGTTGATATGATGTTATAATTAGGTCAGCCATGTTTTTATTCACTAATTTGTCTTTTTACCAAAAAAGAGGTTTGGAACACATTTGCCAGGGACCTGAATTGTTAGCAGAGCGAGTTCAAGGCTAGGAGTAATGCTACGGATTAAATCATCACCTTTAAATGAAACACGTTTTCAGCTTTACTTTGAACAGTACTGTGTGTCATTCCCCCTAAGCTTGAGGCTCTGAAAAAAAACAACCCTTCCTGCCTGTTGTGTTCTGCCAAGGCACCGCAGACAGGTGTACCTGAAACGGTATCAGACAAAGAGCCCCTGTCTGCCCCAGAGAAAACCCAGCAGCGCATGCTGCTCACTGCAGCGGCTGGCCCCTCAATGGATCTATTGACGTTTAAATGCAGCATTTAAAGCGTGGCCTTTCTTTCCTAAACCCAATTTGAAGACGAACTTTTTTTTTGGATTTTAAAAAGACGACTGAAATACAAGTAATCACCGTCCCAAATATTTTTTATATACAATGTAAATTGAAAACCCATTTAAAAACTAAATAGGTCTGAAAAGTATATATTTTTTAAATCACAACAACAACAACAACAACAACAACAACTACAATTATTATTATTATTAATAATAATAATAATAATAATAATAATAATAATAATAATAATAATAATAATAATAATAATAATAATAATAATAAGGGGACTTTAAAGATATAACATTCCTTTTAGGTTAAATCTTAGACGTAAATTAATCGAAAACGTCATATTTTTAAAAGGAGAACAATAAGAGACAACTGACCTGTTTTCTTCATTTTGTGAAACTTGTTATAGTAAAAAAAAAAAAAATGGAAACATTTTATTTAGACCGGTATCTTTGCCGCACTGCGATTGCTCTCGCTGTTTCTATAAACTTGCTGAACGTTTCATTTTATTATTTTCTTCTTTGATCCTTCTCAGGTCTAATGATTACATTTCGTTAAAGCCATTCCCTAAAGCAACAGAAAGCACTAGGTTTCAATTGTGTATCGGCAGAAAACGAATTTTAAAAACGCATTAAAATGATGCATTGTGTAGGCAGTTTATTTCCATTTTAGTGTGAATGTTACTTTAAATGCAGTCACTAAACAATAACGTTTAATAGAATGTGTTCATCGTCACCATGAATACTGTAAAGGCCTACCCCTCGCCTGGGTTTCCTAAAGAGTAAATTTAGTTCCTGTGCTGAACAATGTCGTAGGATCAAATAACCTTATCCAGATGGTCTATAAAGAACACCCTCCACAATACTATTTCATGTACTGTCTACCCGACAATCTGCCATTTCTGGGCTTAGTGCAAGTTGGAGCTACCTCTCATCCTCTCTCCTGGCTCCCCTTTGATGTAGGTTTCCTGGTGCATGTAATGAGCTTTTACAGTCTCTCTCTCTCTCTCTTGTATGGGCCAAATGTATTAAATGCATTCAGATCTAAAATACGATAATTCATTTTCCTTTATTTCGTTTTATGGGACGGCTATTGTGACATGGTATTTCATATAAATTATAAAAACATGAAAAACCTACACAACAAAATTAAATTATATTTTATATAGGCCCTACATTAGATTCTACATGTTTTGCTATTCAACAACAACAAAAAACTTACTTAAATGTATTCGTTTAGAAAAAATAATAATAATATTTCAAATGCAATAACAATCCTTTCTTTTCAGGGGCTTAATCAGCGTCTGAATAATATAACACTGCAGTTATAGGCGGCCTAGTATACTTTTCACTGAACAAATGACTGGACAATAGATTCAGCATCATTAATCCTCTTATGCTACCTGATTACGGAGGTTGCGGCGGAGTCCATGGAAAGCTCGTGGATGTTGACGTCACTCAGAACACCTTTCGCGTTGTCCTTGTTGAACTGTACCAGCGCCACAGGAAGACTGAAGGTAAGCACCCTGACCAAAAAGCACACAGCTGGCACGCACCCAGATCAGTGCGAGCTGCAGTGGTTTGGGGGTCTTTCATTTCCAATATATACAGGTACAAACTACCCATACTCCTCTCGGTTGGTTTCCATGTGTCCATTTACCTGCTGTTGATAATTAGACAGACACCTTTGCGAAAGAAAGGAGACAGAGACCCCCTTCTCCATTCCAGAGCTGATCCAGTTTCACCTTTTCAAGTGGGACATCGGAAATGAAATCCAACCAGGAGGTTTGATTGTTTCCACTGTGCGTTTTAAAATTTCATCAGTATAGAGATCAACCCGAGCAAGCCTTCAGCCCTCCCCTTTATTATCTCCTTGAAGTTTCTAGCTGATTAACTTTTGGAGAAGTTGAAACATTAGCTGCCAATGAGATCCGAATGAGGCCAGACGAGTGTAGTTGAGCAAACCTCATGAATATTTAAAATTTTCATTAAATTCGGCCCATCCAGACCAGGTCCAAATGACGCTCCCGCGTCTGTCAGGAAAAGATTGCGGTGTAACACAAGCGCACCTGTGGCACGATATCTCTTTTGTTTGGTCGTTAAATGATACCTTTGCTATGAAGAATAAATGGGGTAGAATCCTTTGCATTAATAATAAGATACCCATACTTGTTTCGTAGGGTTATTTTATAGGAAAGCAATTAATTCTGGAAATAACATTCTGTTATACATTTTCTATATCTTATACAGGATAATTTTGTGGTTAATGAATGGATGGATCTATATCTATATCTATATCTATATCTATATCTATATCTATCTATCTATCTATCTAAATATCTATCTATCTTTCAATTATATATATATATATATATATATATATATATATATATATATATATATATATATATATATATATATATATATATATATATATATATATATACTGCAATAAAATCCCAGTACAAATACGCAATTGTGTTTTGCAACAGGCTACAAAAGCTCAGTAGGCCTACGACCCTAAACAAATGGCAATTGTTCAATTATAAAAATGTGGTTCATATAATCCTTATTTCATAGTGATTGTTAATGTATCATGCTATTCTGATCATGCTATTTCCTGCTGTGTTACCAGCACTACCGAAAAGCTTTCCATCATATTTTTAAAACACATTTATAATGTAGGCTATATAAAATATATAATAACGTATATACGTTAATGTATATTCGTTTAATCAGTTATCAATAAAATAAAAGTATGCATATTTTATAAGACCGTTTTATGTTGTTTTAAATAGAGCACCTTATAAACAGTTTTGCAAGTTGATCAACCATTGTACAATACAGTACAATGGTCTTATTTAATATTGAAGATGTGTGCGCAAATTATGGCTATTTCACTATTTTCCAAAATGCTTTATACTAGTATGGTTACATTCGTAAAACATGTGATCAGGAGTCTACTTTATACTGCTCTTTTTCAACGTTTTTGTTCAAATAACATGGTGTAAAATGTATGCACATTGAAAAAGTAAAATGCACCCCGAATGTTGCGCTGAATTACTATTTCACTGAATTCAGTGAAAAAAACCGAGTCTATAGGTATCAGAAAACACGTATTCCTGTTTTCGAGTTGGTTATGGGATATAACAGCACAAGTGTTTTATGAATAGGCTTACTTATAATAGGATTTGAGATAATCAACAATACCCTTACTGCCGCTTTCATACCCTATTATTATTATTATTATTATTATTATTATTATTATTATTATTATTATTATTATTATTATACGTATGTCAGTTTTGTTAGTAATAGCGTTCACAAGGTCTGATAAGTGTATTCCTGGTCATTTATCAATTGACCCCGACATTTGTCAGTTTAATTTTTGAGAAAAAATGACGTGGGCCCATTGGCTATCATCGCTACTTACACATTATCTATCGCTGTTCAAGCTTATCATAGACCATAGTTACAAATTCAAATCCTCTACTGAGTTATTGATTTAGACATTTGTACCTTTCTCCTGCCCATTTGTAGTGTAACCAAAACACATCCAACACAACAGGTAAATATATGTATATGTTTATGAATAATTACAGCTACCAAAATCTATAATCGTGATTTTTTTTTTAATGTGTTAAAATATCTTATATCATTTCATATATCAAATAAAACTTAATATAAAAAGTGGAAATCATCAACTTAAAGAAGTTGATCTTTATAGAGCATGAATAACAGACTGAAGCCATTTTTCAGGAAACGAGTGGAAGTGGGAAACAAAAAATGCTACAATAAAGAAAATTCTGACCGGCGAGAGAGAATCGTAGAAAGATGCTTACAAATCTTTGTAGTCGCAGCAGGAGGACGTTCTGTCCACAGCACGTGCTGGAAACCTGCTGTATTCATCATAAGACAAAGCAGGGACGGATTAGTGCTTGAAACGTAATGAAAATGGCAGAAATAATTAACACTTGCAGTCGATGAAAAGAAAACCATTCTTGATTTTGAGCAAAGCAAGTGCAAAGAAGCCTATTGAAATGAAAGAATACAGTGCAGCCAGTAGTTTTGTTAACATCAGTCTGTTACAAAATCACTTTTGTATAAATACATTGAACAGAAAAGACTAAAAGAATGATACAATATAAACAATATAGTCTGATTTTTTAAAACAAATTCTAGGAACCGAAAAAACTAATTAAACCGTGTGTATCATTTGCATTATAATATATTAAGTATTTAAAATATATTATACATCAACAATGTATGTATGTATATATATATATATATATATATATATATATATATATATATATATATATATATATATATATATATATATATATATATATATATATATACACACACATTGTTGATGTATTTCAAAGTCAATATCCAGGACGTTTATTTACATTTTTTTGTTTGTTTCCCAGTTAAATTAAATACGTCATGCAGTAATTTTACATCATGAGAAAATGGTGCATAGCAACAATATCACGGTCATATCAACAATATCAAGGTCATATCAACACGCTAAAACCATTTCAAAATCATTCACTCAATGAGCTACTTCTTTCTTGATTATAACATGTATTAAATAGTTTTCTAACATATAGCACCACATGGGTGCACTCAAATGCATTGCAATTAGGTCTAAATATACGTATTAATATCATATTTAAAACAACAACAACCAAATTTACAGTTCTGTTCGAAGCATCTTATAAGTCTTTTATAATAATATTTTGTGTATAATATATGTGTGTGTGTGTGTACGTGTGCGTGTGTGTAATCAGAATATCACTTCCTCGTGAACGGCGATCTTAAAAAAAATGTTACTGTCTTAACAAACAATGGGAGGAATTGCCCTTAATCTTTCAGTTGATTGTTAAATTAAGCGTTCTGAGGAAATGCATATCAAGGTCAGGTGTATCATAAACTAATATTCTTTGTAAGTTTTCAAAATATTTAGAAGCTTAACACCACACAAATGTTTAACCTCCCGTTATTATATTGAGCAGTATTTAAATCCTAAACGTCTACATTACAATAAATAAATAAATAAATAATAATAATAATAATAATAATAATAATAATAATAATAATAATAATAATAATAATAATAGCATCAAATACCATTTCAACCTGTTTTAAAATACATATAACTACCTATTATATATTTTGTTAGCCTAAATGCATATGTCGATTTTTTCTTCTTCATGTAGGCCTAAAGTTTGGTGGGCAGATGGCATAAAACTTACATTCCTATCAGCGTTAATACACCACGTATTATTAAAATACACTAGTAACCAAATTTGACTGGAGTAGGGTTACACTAATTTATTTATGAAGCTGATTCACTGTTAAACAAGAACTACCAAAATAAACAGTGTAAAGTATATAAATACCAAAAGGTATTCATAACCTATACAGGAAATCAGTACCTGCCCACGACTAAATAAATAGTGAAAATAAGATTAACTGAAGCATCAAATTCTATTTAAAAATGCCTTAAGAGAATTCTGTTTACCAAATTTCACAATTCTGCATTATATTTGTTTTGTCTTACTTAGAAGTTTCAATTTCATAAAAGGAGCCAGATATATCAGTCTGTAGAAACAGCATATTTTGCATGTTAAAAGCTATGCACCTTAAACATTATATTGTATTAAATATTATATTGTGTAAAACATTATATTGTATTAAATATTATATTGTGTAAAACATTATATTGTATTAAATTAAGGTTGCCATTTGCTCAGTTTAGAGATGCTGTCACTTACAATGTTACACCCACACCAGGCTTATGGAAAAAAAGATATCAGTATCTTTCATGGGGATTTAATTGCAGCCTGGTGTTTCTGCTGCTGTCAGATACTGATGATGATGCAATATTGATGCAGAGGGATTAGGAGGTTGCACTTATGATGGATTTTAAGCAGAGAGACAATCCATCAACACACCATTTCATCTCGAAACCAGTTCTAGAAAGCCTTCCTTTACATTGCAGTGCAACACAGAGTGGCGCACAATGGGTATTGATCCACTCAAAATTTTGGGGGGGCATAATCTTTTTCCTTGCATTTCCATTTAACTGTCAGATGGCACTAATACGGACCTCTAAAATCTTTTTTTTTTTTTTTTAAAAGATAATTTGGTTTTCCAAATCGACGAGCCATGTAGGATTTAGCGTTGTTGCCTGCACTGTTACAAGCCACTGCCTCGCCCATGACACTGATGTAAGATCCTGTTGTTTGGTTGTGTGGTTCTCCTGGGCATTGCATCAAATGCATACAGCAAATTTCAGTTCCCAGTAGAAGGAGGACTGGCGAACGCAGAACCTGCAAACAGAGACACGCTGTCCAATCAGACGATGAGTAGAGGTCTTGTGGTTCTGTGGTTCTGTTCAATCAAGGCAGTTCTTTTGTGAGATTTTAGGCTGATCTAATCAACAGAGGTTACAGAAACAAGTTAATTAAGGCATACAGCCAGTACACTAATCACTGTATATACAACGCTGTTCTTCAGTGCATTAGTCATACCTTTAAACAATCAACTGTACTTTAAACACCTTCAAAATTTTTCTACTGTAGATTTGTATTGTATTTGAAGTTGCCTTACCCAGGGATAATTAGAACCCATCCTGCCATGTAATTGATAGGCTTGCATATTAAGTAGCTAGGTCACTTTGTGTTGTGGAAAAAAAAAAACCTTCACTGCAGAGCAATGGAACTTTGCAAGTGGAGCCCCACCATGGGATGAGCAATAAGAAATAAGCACTATCACCACCGGTCATAGAATTTAATTAACTGTCTATAAGTGAGGACTGTGTAAGCTTAAAAACTGCAGAATGCAGTAGTACACACAACTTAGATAAGATCCAAGTCATTCATACATGTTCATTTTTCCATAGTAGCAGTACAGAGGCCTTAGAACCACTCCTTCCAGCTGTATATAAGTAATCTATTTATTGTATAGTTTTTTAACTACATGATCTGTTATACCTTTGCTTGATGAGTACATGCTTGTGCATATTTCTATAAAATTAAAAATATATATTTAAAAAATGCTTTATAAAAAAAATAAAAAGCCATCCTGTGACCAAGGGTCCCTGAATCAGAAGCCTAGTCTTTTCAAGCATCTTGAAATTGGACCCTCCAGTCTCGGTGGTAAGACCAGCTGTGAAGTGTAGACCCTACCAAAGAAGAGAGGGCTTTTGCCCCAGGGGCTGGAGATACAACATGGTATCGTTTCCTCTTTTCACACAGCTGTTGGTCCTTGTATGTACAGAGCACCATGCTTTGGGTGCTTTGGGTTCTGGGGGGAAACACAATTCATTCTGCATACAGTCAAACCTGCTTAATCATATACAACTGACCACCATATACATTTGGGAAATAAAAGAATAACATTAAAAGGTTGACTTAAAATAAATTGCTCTTAAGAATTTAAATGTTCCAACAGACATATAGAACACAGCGATGACGGAATTTACCTATAAATGGGTTTCTCCCAGTTCGGAGTGGACTCCACACCTGTCTTCCAATGTTGTGTGGAGTCCACGAAGAACTGGTAAGAAATGCATATTTACAACTTTCTTACAACTTGTTTGTTATTACACTGTGTTGTGCATGTACAGTAAAGTAGGCTGAATAGGAGGCTGTGTGGTCCAGTGGTTAAAGAAATGGTCCTTGTAACCAGGAGCTTCCCGGTTCAAATCTCACCTCAGCCACTGACTCACTGTGTGACCCTGAGCAAGTCACTTAACCTCCTTGTGCTCCATCTTTCGGGTGAGACGTAATTGTAAGTGACTCTACATCTGATGCATAGTTCACACACCCTGATCTCTGTAAGTCGCCTTGGATAAAGGTGTCTGCTAAATAAACTAATATTGAACAGAATTGGGTGAATGCTATTAATGAACCAAATTTTAACCAACGCAAACCAGGCAGTACTATATTTTAATTCCACAGCAAAACAGGCATATGAGCTGAACAGACAATTAGTGAATTACTGCCTTTCTTCACTCCCCTTACAGGCGATTGACAAGCAGCAGGGAAAAGCAATTGAGCTAAAAAGCCCCTGAAAAACAGGCATTTAAAAAAGAACTGGTGTATAGGTCTGCACTGAGCACTTATCAGTTCAGTGGTGCTGTGTCGACCTCTGGCCCGCTCCTCCTGGCTTGTTTTAATCTGTCAAGTTTATCCATTTTCATATTTCTGCTTTCTTTTCAATATGTGTTGTCACTCAAGCTATTTATTACCATTATCAAACATCCAAAGTTCAAAAGCAATCCATTTTTAGTTTTTTTAGTTAAAAAAAAAACAAAACAAAAATTAAATGTTTGTATAAAACAGAAATTATCAATGACATCCAATTGCTTGGTATTGAAACAAAAATTCCAGGTTACGCATGAAGGTTTGTTTTTGGTTTCTCTAAAGCCAGGGCATTGTGCTGAGGTCGTGTTATTTTAACGTATGTAACGGTATAAAAACACATTCATTCAAGCGTTACAGAAAACGCATGGGGGTCATTTTATAATAATAATAATAATAATAATAATAATAATAATAATAATAATAATAATAATAATAATAAAAACAGCTTCGAAGTTGCTCATACACCAGCGCACTTGAAGAATCGTGTTTAAAAAACAATCACACAACATATAAATATACTACACATTGTCATATCATACCAAAGTAGGCCCTACACCAAACACAAAGGTTAAACGACACAAAACGTTTAAGAAAATACATTCTTATTTGTACCTTTTATTGAATTTTAATTATTTAAAGAGACAATGACCAACAGTCTAATCCTGCCCTTCTAGTGCAGGCATTCTATATCGGCATAATGTTGGGGTTCTGACCACATCCCTTTTGAAATGAATGTTGTGATACCCTCAGCAATCTGAAAAGCTGACGACGATGGAATCAAAACATTTACCGGCAATTGTTATTAGTCTTTTTCACGTTCTTGAGACTACGTAGATGTTAAACTAATGTAACCTAGCCTACCCGCGACACCAATAAAGAGCCAGTATACGCATGATACACATGGGAGGGGTCTTACGCAAAACACACTCTATCATATAATAATAGACGTATCCCCTCAATTCAACACCACACGACCAGCATGACAGTAAACATAGACAAAATGAAGCGTTCTTACCTTTGTATAAGTTAGTGATCAGCAGATGTGTCAGCTACACGAAGAGCACAATGTGTGGTTTTCACTAACTCTACTGTACAGAATAATTTTTTTTTTTTTTTCTATGGGTAAATATCGGGACTTTCTTCCTATGCGGGACGCGGGACATGTGCTAGGAAATCGGGACTGCACCGACCATATAGGGACTGTTGGCATGTATGCTAAGGTAAAACATCCCTGAGCGTTACATTTCAGGAACTGTTTGATTTGATGCCGTTAGGGTTGCCAACTCTGAGGTACAAAAAACCGATACCACCGAACAGAAGGGTGGTTTTTAAAAGTATAAACTTTCTTTACAAATCCTATATTCATCCAATAGGATACATTGATAATGGACCCTATTACTACTATAGTAGTATTGACAGCCAATTAATATTGTGTGCCTATTGCAGTAAAATTATATACCGATTAGGTATATAACTTGGGCACAATTTATGGTACTGGCATTTATTGTCCTGCGAAGACATATCGAATTCCCACAAAACCTTCATAACTACCGGTAACCCATAACCTTCACAGCAGTCTCTTTCTAGCTTAAAACACTGAAGGTCATTGCTAGGATTTAATAAGAGTTTCACGATTTTAGAATCTTTATAACACAACACATAGATGCAAATTGATAAACTGGTTGTATTATAACTCAATAACTTGGTGTGAATAATTTAAAAATATAAACAAAGTCATGTTTTTAGGTATAAAT
This sequence comes from Acipenser oxyrinchus oxyrinchus, assembly GCA_030684275.1. NCBI lineage: Eukaryota > Metazoa > Chordata > Actinopteri > Acipenseriformes > Acipenseridae > Acipenser > Acipenser oxyrinchus. Next base: position 45,940,886 of record CM060254.1, on the reverse strand, counting down.
TACAACAGAAACAATGATGAAGCTAACGGTTAATGTCAACAGCATAAGAAAAGCATGAGCTATAGGCCAGAAGACCTTTAATGTAAATGCTGATACATTTTGCCTGTATAAAAGTGTTCAAGCTGTCTTTTTTTGCTTTATATAAGCATGCATGTTTGGATGTACAGCAGGGATACAGTTTTTTCCTGCATTCTGTCCTCCTTAAGCCAAGTGAAAGAATACAAAAGCTAACGGTGGTATTTCAAGCTCTTTTAATGCATTGATCTCCCGCAGTAATGGGTCATGTGCTTGTTGAGCCTTGTCTTGACCAATTAGAGTGGGTGTCTTGAGATTCACATTACATCATGCAGACCTGCGGTCCCACCTGATCAACGCAATGCGGATAAACAGCCCATAAATATTTCATTGAAAAGATCAGATTACTTTAACCCCAGATGAATCCTTGAGAAAGTCAACATTTTAAAAACTGTCAAATGTAGATGAACTCTCTGTTTATCTGCATAAAACAGAACTGAAAGAAGAAAAATATACTGGCCAGTAATGGACTGTCACGGACAATCAAACTGATGTTGCTAATCATTTTTGTTTTAGTAATATCAAATCAGAATGAACCCAATGTACAACATAGGCTACATACATAACTAGCTCCAAAAAAAAAAAAGCTGTACACTGAAATTGTAACTGCAATTTTAGAAAACTGACAGCAGTTAAACTACAGTTAGAACGATCACATCAGCTGATCATATGGCAAAGTCAGGGTGGTATGGTGCTTGAGAGTTAATTGCAATCTAGAGAGACGTAGGGGCCACTTCTCAATCAGCTTTTTATTGACTGCTTTTTATTCATGAAAGGAGAAAAACACCTGGTCTTTTTATAAACTGCTTTCATAAATTGTTTCAACTGTGTTTCTGCTTAAATTGGGCCTCATTTTGAAGCAAGTGCAAAGACTAATATTCAGTGAGAAATTAAATAAACTGAACAGTATAAAACTAACAAGAAATTACTCAGAATAATAATTGAAACGCCTTTTCCTACAGCTAGGTTGTTTCTTACTTGATTTATAATGTTCCTTTCTCTTTATTCTGGTTTTAAAGTAGGGCTTCTGGTCTTGTAAGCTTTGTACCCCTAATGGTGAAAAGCTGATGTTGGAAAGAGAAAGAAGGGAGTCAGTCTGAAGCTTTAAACTGAACTTGAAATGTGAGAAATGTCCTCTGTGGTTTCTGCCAGAGCAGACCGTGTCTTCTCATTGTTGTGATATTTGCCTATTTATTTATGAAAAGTATTTGTATCTTACCACTAAAACTAATCTGATCCTTAGCCCTATATTTTTCAAGCCTGGAAAAAAAAAATATTTTCAATGCTGTAAAATACAATAAAATGTTTATGGGAAAAAAGTAATCCACACCACACACACAAAATATGTAATTGGTTTATATTTTCATTCACCAAAAAAAAAAAAAAAAAAAAAAAGATATATAGTTCTGCTGGATTGTGTATTTTCCCAGGGCAAGGCCAGATTGCTGCATGATGATAAAACATGCTGGTTGAAGATCAGATTAAATTGCCTTATTCAGTGATTTTATAGTTTGAACAAGGCTTGTTTTATTTGGTACTGCAGGGTCCTTGGATCAATAGCTCCCCCTTCTGAAGCATGAACAAACTGCACTTAACAATTTATTCAAAGGAATATTTGTGGCCATTTTTTTTACTTCCTATTAGCATTGTCACTGGTCCCCTTGTGATGAGAATCAAAACGAATATCATTAATTTTGCATCAGTTACATCAATACAATACAATACTGTGCAAGGTGCATTTGTTTTTCTAATTTAGGAATTCCAAATGCTACGATGCAGATAACATCATGTCAAAGTAAATTCATTTAGATATTTAAAATTAGCTTTTAGTTTTTTGTGTGTTACTTTAAACATACAGACAGAATATAATTGCATTGCACCTAAATACTGTTGACTTAAAATATCATATTTAAATACAATCATTCTTTATGAGAACTAATTTTACAGTCTGTGATCCAAAACTATATTTGCATTACCAGCCAAAATTCATGCACTTGTTGGATCAAATTTATAAGAAAACTAAAATTGGACTCATGAAACATTATTTTTCATTAGTTCTCTTGCACTGTGAGTATTATTTTAGTAAACCTGCATAAACCAATAACATACCATGCCCCTCCTACTTCAACTGCAAGCTTTACTCATTATTGCATAAAATATGTTGTGTGTGACCCCTTCTGGACAGAATCATGAAAACACTTCACTTTTCTATATACATTATACACTAAAGACGCAAGATTTAAGACTTTTTTTTGTTTGAAAATGGTCCACATTAATGTCTCAGTATGGTGTCCTTAGGCATTGCTGAAATCTGTACATCGATGGGCATGCTTCTAATGATGCAGCAGGTGATGTCTTGGAAGATCCTGTCTCATTCTTCAGTCAGTGTAACACCAAGCTCTCTGATGTCACGTGGAAGATTACAACGTTGACGAACACGACGTCTTCCAAGGTCCCAAAAGTGTTCTATGGGATTAAGGTCTGGACTTCTTGCTGGCCTGTCCACAGCCTCTATAATCTCCTGCTCAAGATAATCCATGACAATACTGGCAGCATGACAACTGACATTATCTTGCATCAGAACAAATTCAAGACCAATTGCACCAGCAAATTGTCTTCCTACACAGGGTCCACGTACCGTTGAGCTGTAAATCCACCCCTTTGATACACTTCAAAGCCCCCTCAAAAACGGTCATACTCAACGGTATTGAAATGTGTAAATTGTTCTCCTCGGGCTCTCCATAATCAAACATGTTAATCAGTAGTGGGCAGATTAAATCTTGATTTATCAGTGAACAAAATAGGTGCCCAATGACAGAGCTAAGACGGTTCTGGTTATCAGTGTAATAATCAGCAATCTCTTCACATTGTGGGTTCAATTGAGGAGCTGTAGCTGGTCTTCTTCACCTCAGACCAGACTCATGCAATGTGTTTCTCACAGATTGGGTGCTTATGGTGACCAGCTGCTGTACTGAAGTGGATATTAAGACCATGTGCAATGGAATGGCGTTTCCTCAGTGCCATTGTGTGGGGCGTGCTTGACCTCCCACCACCTTATCCATGACGTCTAGTGTACAAACCTGTGGTCTGGAAACAACAGAATGATTTAACACCGAATTGACCAGCTACATGTCTTTAGATATCCCCAGATTCAAACATCTGAACAGCTCTAGCAGTCTGGACTGCAGTAAAAAAAAGGTCTTCGTTTGTAACTACCTAGCATCATTAGAAGCCAAGATTCCCAAACCAACAGCAACAAATTATGTTATCAAGTTAACAGCCACTTGACTAATGATCAAATCTGAAGTCTAAATGGAGGTACCTGATTGTAATGCAGGCAGCTGGTGCAAAATGCAGCTCAATAGCTGTCACAATTTATTGAAGAACACGTAAAAGTTCTACTGGTGAATGCCTGTACAATGTTTTTAAATTGTTGCCATATTTAATGTTTGCTCCTTTAATTTTTGTAGTAGTGTACATTGAAGCATTTAAGAATAAGGCTATATTTTCATTGTCTTATTTATTGTAAGTTGATATAAATTGACATTGACTGTCAAGTGTAATTGTATCACCCTCTCGTAGCGGGGTGACACTAGGCTTGTGTAGGAAGAAGTTTCGTAAAACAGTTGTGTCTGATGTCTTTTTCTCTAAAGATGTGTTATAAACTTTATCATCTTTACAGTAGCTTCAAAGTAGATACATGTTAGAAAAACTATAGCAGAATACTACTGCGCCTGCTCTCCCAACCATTTATCGTCTGATTTGGTAGTGTAAGATTAGTGCCGGCTCTTATTGTTCTCCTTTTTTTAATGCATTAGGTTTAGATTGTAATGAAACACTCTAGTAGAGCTAAGTACAACACACGGAGCAATCAAGTTGTTCTGTAGAGTAGGAGACTGTTAGTAAGGCTAACTTGTACATGTGATTCCTCTGAATGCTTACATTGCCATCTTGTGTTGACTAGCTGTAATTACTGCGCGGACTGTATGTGGGGATGGGGGTAAGGGGAGGGTTATACAAAGGGTTATACTGTACTCGTAGCGATCCCACCCTCTCTCAGACTAGCGTATACTAAATAGATTAAAGAAGCGCTGGACAAGAGAAATGTTGTGTCAGATATCAAAGTGGATATGAGAACGGCAGTAATGAAGCCAATTTGCTTGAAAACATTAAAAGTAGACCAGATATTTCCATCAATGGATTTAAAAAATGTGGAATTGACGATGCGATCAGAAATCCAGAGGCGGTGTAAACTGCTACTGTAGGAGGACTGTTCTTTTTTATGTTAAGCATTTTTGTGTTCTTTTTTTCACAAGGGTTTAATTAAGTAACAGTCATAATTGTTTGTGTCAGACTTGTTGAAAGTCTGTAACAAAATGGTTGAGTATTATTGTCCATGCGTTGTAGATATGACAGTTAATGCAGGCATCGTGCAGGTATCTCAAAATCCAGAAACAAAACAAAACGTTAAAACGTTTTGCACCGTATAAAACTGAGGTGATTTTGCCAGTGCTTGCTAGTCTATTAACCAGTTTGTAATGATTTCGAAACAAATATCGGCTTTATTGTTAAAGATTTTACACGTGGCAATACTGTCCTACAATTACTGCATGGTACAACTGTGCTCTCCACTGGGTTATGTTGTGAACCACAGTTTTAAAACTGAGAGACAGCAAATGCTTCTCATAAAGGTTTACTGGTTCTATAAAGTAAGGGGCATATAAGAACGATAAATACTGTAACTGATTAGAAGGCCTTGCTGCAGTTACATTGTAGATGTTATAACGAGTTACTGTAAATGCATACATGCCAACAGTTTCTGTATGGTCGGGACAGTCCCGATGTATAGGAAGAAAATTCTGATATTTACCCATAGAAAAAAATCATTTATTCTGCACAGTAGTTAGTGAAAACCACAGGCTGTGCTCTTCGTGCGGCTCACACATCTGCTGATCACTAACTTATACAAAGGTAAAAACGGTTCATTATGTCTATTTTTACTGTCAAAGATGGTCGTGTCGTGTTGAGTTGGGGGGAGCGGGGAGATACGCCCGTCCCCCACCCCAGAGACGAGCATCCCGCTGAACAGTTTCCAAATATTGGCAAGTATGTAAATGAGATACTGTTTTAGCAGACATGCTGTGCGTATAAATCCGCCAAATTTAATACCATCCAAAATGTCCTGTTACACAGTGTATATTAACTTAAAACAAATCTTTATGCTGACACCTCCATGCATGCCAAAGTTTGTAGATGGCGCTGTGCATCTGACTGGTGCCTTTTAAGCTTGCATATTTTTGGATGAAGTCCGCTGCCATCTGGTAATGTATGCTGTTTATCAGCTTACTATGTAGTAAGCGTTGGTCACAATCGGTAAACTGTAATTTACAGTGTTAAGTTTGCTCTTTCGGTCACACTTTATTTTAAGGGCCGTTTTTGTTTGTTTATTAACTGTTAATCAGCTAATAAACATGTAGATGTACATTATTTATTTTTTTGTTAACTGTTAAGTTAATAATATATAATAAGCCAGCTAAAACTGCAAACACCAGAGCCATGGCATGTTGGATTTCCTTTCTTTTTTTAAACCAGTATATGTACGAGGGATTATTCCTCCCAATGTTAAACTCCCAACAGTTATTAATAAAAGAAAAGGGTCTTAAATGGGAATTTTGCATACAAGCAATGGCCACAAATGAAATATTTCTAATGGAGTGGTTTCACCTTTATTGGAACTACCATAGGGTATTTTTCATTTCTGCACTATATATACCCTGTGGTAGTTCCATTACTACCTCAATAGTAAATATATCACATTTGGCTGCCTTATGTAGACAGGATGCCCTTCTGTAGACCCCTGTGCTTTATTATTCAAGGTTACCATTTACAGATCATTTCTTCTATAATTAACCGATTCCAAGCATATGGTGGGTTAAGACACTAGTGCTGCTCTCATTTATACAAATACCAGTTTCTTGTACACCAGTTCCCATAAACAGAAGTTAAGCCATGTGAACTGAAATCAATTCATCTTGGCTGATAAATCTAAATATCAAGATCCTTTTAGGTCTGTAAAGCAAAGTACATAACTCAGACGCCATGATATATACACACATTTAATGTTTTTATTAAAAAAAAGTTTACATTTTTTTTTTTTAAATGTATTTATACACAACTATTTAAGAGGTTATAATCCTACAGATAGGGCACTGGTCTTTGTGACAAGCATGCCCACTACAAAATCACAATGCAAAGGAAAAGGGAAAAAAATCAGCTAGACTCAAAATGGAATAAAACACCCTTTGACTTTTCAAGTATCACACACTAGTTACCAAATAGTAAAAGAACGGCCATTTCCCATGCTACACAAACTCCTGCTACAGTGCCAGCAGAACTCATATTAAACAAAAATAAAATGAATGGGACATGGTTAAGCCCCAAACCCCTCTCTCCTGCAGTATGAGAAAGTTTATTGAACTGTGCAGCCAACACACCAGTGAAGTGGAGATACAAATCGGAGTGTGCTTTAACACTGCTGGTGTGAGTCTTGTGTTTCCCATGCAAGTCACAGCTCTGTCTTTGGACTGCACTTCAGTGAGAAGAGCCTGAAGCCAGATACACGCTAGACACTGCTATTTCTGTCTACGGTCTTTAAAATGAGTTTTCATGCTCAGCCATAGTTAACTGTAGTGATCAGTGTTCTAAAAGGATATTGCTGCCAAGTGGGAAAATGAAACTCCTAGACACATACAAGTGCACTGTCACATTTTCTTTCTTTATTAATTCTAAGGGAAGCACATCCGGGGGGGTGGGGGGGGTGCAGGGCAGGTCTAGCTTTAAAACAAAACAAAAATCCTGAAAAAGTATTCCTACTGTTTGATAGCACAGCACAGCATGTCTTTCTTAGGGGTCACATCTGGCTCAATGCAAATAAGACATGAGGTGCCTCCATGAGCATTTCTTTTGCTTTCAGTTTGTCCTTTGCATGTAATACAATACTGTATCCATTTGGAGATTACATTTTTAAAAATCCATTGAAAGACTCAATAAACAGTGTTTTATCACTCAGCTCCAACTTCAGTGTCCATGAACTAAACAGTTTTTTTTGTCCCAGTAATTATATACACTGACAGCCCAAAATCTTGAAAAATTTGAAAAGCAAACTATTTGACCCAAAATGTAGTCAGTTTTGCATGTTAGGCATGTCCTGTTTTATAGGGTAGCAATTGCAGTTTCCTGATAACCTGTCCCAAAATCAACTTTGAATGCATCCATGTACAGAACTCCAAACTGAATGTAACAGATTCACTTTGACAGTTTACATTTCCAAAGCAATGACCTATTTATGTTCAATTTATGACCATTCAGCTTTGCTGCTTTTAACATGAGTTTACAAATTAATCGTGTTAATGATTAGACCTCAAAAAGAATACTGAAAACAAAGTTATCCTTTCATCCAAGGTGGCAAAGAATTTTGTACACACACACACATATATATATATATATATTATATATATATATATATATATTATATATATATATATATATATATATATATATATATATATATATATATATATATATATATATATATATACACACACACACAGCAAAAGAAATAATAACTCACCCCATATTATTCCCAGGCCTTTGACAAACCCAAATAACCACAAGAGAATGTGTTATTTGTCTGTACGCCAACGCAGAGGCAATTTAGCACTATAGTTTGACATACCACAGATTTCTGTTTAACTACAATTCTGTAGCAATTGTCCAAGGAAGGGGCAGGGATTGATATATCTTTGGAGTAGTATTTTCCAACCACAGCTTGAACTGAATGAAAACAGTAACCTTTAAAAGGGTCCCTTATTCAGGTTATTCGCTCAAACAAGCTACATCTATAAGTATTAAAATCCATACACATTTTATTTTGAAAATCACCACCCAGCATACTAACTAGCCCTAAAAAAGTCAAAACACAAGCGATAGGCAAGTTGATAAGGTAAAGCAAGTTAAAGGACCAGCAAAATCCCCCTCCCCTGCAAAGTACCACATGCTCCTTAAGAGTAATCAAGTTTACAACTACATCTTACATACTTAACTCTATCCTTCCAACAGAAGCCACAAACGCTAGATTTTTTTTTTAAAGCATACTAGCTCACCAAAGCCCTACATAACTGTGAGATGTCACAATAAACAAAAGTTTTAAAAAAGTGTATATATATATATATATATATATATTTTTTTAAGAAAACATGCAAACGCAATCTGAATTCTACTTTTCTTAAATAAATGGAACCAAAATGTTTTGTGCTTTATATCGGATACTACTGAATATTTGTCTCCCATTCTCTTTTTGTGGCTAACAAATATTTAAAATATTCAAATTATAAAATGACTGAAATTTTAAAAAGTGCGATGTCACATACTATTTAATTATTTTATTTTATTTTTTTCAAATGTTAAACTCTTATACCACGATTCTCAACATCTTGAGGAGCAACTTTGTCAGACTGTGGGGCATTTTTAAAAGTCTGAATCCACCTCTGTCATCCTAGTCCTGAAGAAGCCTGAAGACCAGCCAATCTGCACTCCCAGCTGGGGTCAAATACATTTTATTAAGCTTTAAAAAAATAAAAGGAAAAAAGAAATACAAGGTACAACTAAAAATACAAAATATTGGCTGGTTAATGTTTGCACCATTTTACTGCTGATAGAAACTGTGGTAAATTGTCTGACACTGTCTTTTGTCAAATGTTTATAAAACTAAAAAAACTAAACTTTTGACAAACATGGATAGATGTGCTGGCTACCATATATATATATATATATATATATATATATATATATATATATATATATATAAAAATGACACACACATATATGATATATACTTGTGTTCAGTCTGCAACTTCCTTCATCGGTAGTTTTTAACCATACCCCTTAAATAAGACATGGGTTTTAAATCCTGCCCAGATTGGTAAATATAAAAAAATAGACTATTTTACACACACTGGTAGCTTTTGACAAGTTTTCAATGGAAGGCAAAAAATCAGCTTTATAAAAATGTTCTTGAAGCTAGTTTCTCTTGAACAGCAATCACTGTGCTATAAAACAGCCATCAATTGCAATTAGTCATATGTGCAAGGCAGCAACCAGCTATGTTCCTACCTAACAGTGTTTAATTACCCAATCAGCTTTACACAATTAAGGGTCTTATAATAATTAACTGGAAGTAAACTTCACATATTAATAGCCATGATGTGACTACCAGTAACAACATCCACATATCTCTTGATGCATTGGTCATACAGGAAGGGAGGCCATCTCTTGGCCTTGTCTACTGAGGAGTCCATTTTGTTCTACAGAGTTCGGTCACACACGATTTAGGTTGACCAACAGGATACAGTGATCATCACATGCATTCAGGCAATGCAGCTACCAAAGTGGAATGTGGGAATGCTATGCGCCTTAGGTTGAGAAACAACAAATGAAGAACATCTAGAGGGTGAGACATACGCCGATGCTATATCCATAAAAATCCTTGTTTAGTAATAAAAAAAAAAAAACATTGCCTTGTTTAAATATGAATATTATAGTCTGCTTCTCATGGTTAGGAAATCATATAGTCTCTGTTCTGTTAAGGGTCTCTCTTTTTACTACAATTCCATATCCTGGGCCTCATCTTCTGAAAAGTCAGACATTGAGCTCTCGGACGAGCTGTCCCCAGCACCCTCCTCTTGCTCCTTCAGGGCCTCCTCTGTTGCATATTTCTGGATGTATTCTGGGGAAGAAACAATCACAAGACAATTCAAATGAATGTGATCAGGGAACACTCAAGGAACAGTGTTAGGCTGTGAAACAGGCATCTGAGAGGATATCAGCTCAATATGTCTGCATCAGCATGCAAGCACCAGAAAACAATGTTGATGTGAACAGATTAATAGTGGATCCACTCACTGGCTACTATAGATACTGTATACATATATACATGGGAGCCAGTGATTAGCATCTTCCTTTGGACAATCGTGTTGGAATCGACCTGATGACCTGTAGATAGAACTACCCAAGAAGGGAACTGTCCCCATGATGAAAAGGTCAACAATCAAAACAATGTTATCATTTTAAAATGTACACTATGCATATACATTTCCATTACACTCTTATATATCCAATAAGAGGTTTGTTACATAACGTATTAAAATAAATGAAACATTCTAGTTTTCTTGTTTAAAGACTCATGGGTGTTTTCAGAGACATCTAGGTTTTCTTCAATTGAAATGTTTCATACATAATTGGTCATTTATTGTTTTCCCAATACCCCATGTTATGATAAAAAAATGCAATGTTTTCAGTTCTTGCTTATACAATCAAAGGTTGAAAGGCTCCAAAGACAAATACATATTAAGAGCATGTGTCGATATTTAAAAAAAAAAAAAGATAATGAAACTAAATGTGTGTATACATGCCCTTATATTAGGTATGCACTTTAAATTATTGTTCTTTATTTTATTCAGTGATAGAATATTTATATTTTTAGCACCAGTTTTCTGCCTAAACTTTTAATATGAATCTTGAGTGGATTTTAATTAACTGACTTCTTGGTGTATAATAAACACAATAACTTCTGTTCTGAACAACCACACTGCAGCTTTGCATTTAGATATGTAATAGTATAATAAATGCAAAATGAGTTTGGTCCTTCCCTGAAATGCTAATGCTGCAGCAGAATACAGTTCTGTAGTTGAATGTTTCTGAATGGACTTTAAAAAAAGTACTTGTCTTCCATTTACATAGAATGTATATACAGAGGCAATGGATTAATCTAAAAAAAAAAAAAAAACCTGGAGTCTTTCTCATACTTGCCTTTAATTTTTTGTTTGTATTCCTCTGGTCGGTGGAGGTACATGGCTGCAGCATCCCCATTTAGAGGATCTATAGGATTAGGATATGCAAGCAGCTGGGGCAGGAACGATTCAAATATATTGGTCAGATCTAGAATATAATAAAGGAAAAAAATATCGTTATTGACTTTACTGTTCTTTATTGAAAACAATTATACAAAGGGCTTAAACATTTACGGCTGTTATCACAGACCCTAAATCAGCACTAACTGGACTAACCTTGCCTCTGGCAACATCAGGTAGTCGAAGATTTGTGCTGATCAGGGTGTGTAAAACCAGCCATTAATCTATTAAACATAGATTTACAGCCACACTTAAATCATTGTTACTGACATTAACCCATTATTAACAATTGAATTGCTTAATGCATTTCTAACATTGCCTTTTCTTCTTTCTTTAAATTTGGTTTGATACACTAAATGAATTAATTTTCAGCATCTCTCATGCAGCACACACATTGATGAATTTTTCCCAATTATCCCAAGCTCTGACTAAACGGTCGTGCTCCATTTCTCCCATTACCAGCATGGCTTTCTGACCGTGATCTTTCTAGGAATGACCTTGCAGTGTTAACGTACAATAAGAGAATTAGATTATGAACTGAACAGAGGGCTAGAACTGTACTGTTTATACAGATCTAACAGTTTATCCGAAATTTTCACTTTCTTTTAAAACCCCTCCAAACAGTGAATAGATATCCATTGTGTATCGCCACTGCTTTGTGAACACACTGAATTACAATAGTAAGGTCAACTCACCATAGAGTGCTGTCCATGTTTGGTTAATTACATCTAGACACACAGTTCCTGACCTGGAAAAGAAAAGAGCAACATTTACAAATCATACTGTACGCATCCTATTTCACTTTTGAAATAGCAGAACACATTGAACTGTGTCCTATACAGTATTCATTATTAATTATACTCAACTACGCAGGATACGTAAATAAACTTGAAACAATATCAGGAAATACTGCATTTGCTTCACTGCATGGTTATGGAACAATAGTAAATCAATGCACATTTGGGAATCAAAGAGTTAGAATTGTATTTCCCCATTATCCACTAATATACCAAAGAAACCAGTAGCCACTTAAAAACAATTACAGACAAAAGGGTTTATTTTATGTGTGCACCATACAGCTGATTTGCATAGATTCTGCAAGTGCATTTGGCATACAAGTCTCCAGAGCCATAATTCCTTAAGCCAGTCCACATATGGAAACCTCAAACTTGTTTAAATTGTAAACTACCTCCATTTGAATTTCACATCCTTCAAATACCACTCATTTGTTGCCGAGACAAGCAGTCCCTGAACGAATATATTTATTTGAAGGATTATGTAAACTGGGTTAGCAAAGAGAGAAGAAACAGGACAGTAACCAGTGCCAATGGATCTTGACCATCTGCAAAGCATTCAGGATCTAACACACTTGGGGATATTAACTGAAATTTATCCCCAGGCAGAATTCATCTGTAATCTCCGATACAGCGATGCGTGTGCTAGCCAAAAACAGACAACTATAACTTAAAAAGCTGAGCCAACAGTTAAATAAATACACTGAAAATATATTTGTAAAATAAAGAGACAAACAAATGAAGGAACAATAAGCCACTACAGTACTGTACAGGACTTATCCAGGTGTTTACTCCAAAGTGCAATTTTCATTATGTATATATGACAAGTAAACAGCTGCAAATGTCAAGAGTTATTTAAATATTTGTTCTGCTATTTATTATCTAAAAGCTGGCCCAATGAACACGTACATTGTAGAATTTACTTGAAGAAAATATACTTACGCTTCATCAATGTTGGGATGGAAAATTTTATTCATAAATCCTGCAACAAACAAAACAGGTACTGTTAGCAGAAAAAAAGGTTATTTCCATACCTGCTTTTAACTCCAGCACAGGTTAACTCTCAATGACACACAGGCCCTTGTTTGTTTGTTTTAAATCAATATTTAATTGCAGACAAACACATTGTGATAAATTACTTTGGACATACAGACACAGCAATACAATTTGCCTAATTCTAAACAGACAAAGCAATTATTTAAAAAGCGAGTAAAGCGCCGAGATACTTTTCTTTTTGCTGTACCACAGCAGCACACAATGAATGTGCAATAATATAGTAGGAACTATGTTCGGACATATTCATGAAATGTATTTTTTGTTTACGACTGGAAGTCGCCCTGGGTAAGGCCGTCTGCTAAGCAATAAATAAATAATAATAATAATAATAATAATAATAATAATAATAATAATAAATCACAACAACAAACCGTGACCTGCATTCATAGCCATTTGATCATTATATGGAAATGAATTGCATCTGCAAGCCAGAATTCATAAGTAGGTGCATAAGCAGGACACCATGACCTTTGACACCTTCCAACACTTGTGCTAAGGAATGCCCACACTAACTTTAATTCTCATGGTATGGATATCTGAATCAGTCTAAAACTGTCAGTTTGACACAAACGTCTGTACAGGTGCCATGGGGGATAAGAATGGAAAAGCAGTGTGGTTTTTGTCGATGCAAAAAAATGTGATCAGGCTACATTCAATAAAAAAGTCAAATGTAAAGTAAGCTAAACTCACAAGCTAAACCCCAGTTCAGTAGATTGATTTACAACCTTTCCCTTAAGAGGACTGGGGTTACTGAGCAGAATATTGGAAAAGACAGTACCTATTTTTAGACAATTAAATTTTTGTTTAATCAGCTGTGCAAACGGATTAATCGGATAACCCTTACGGGAAAAAAATATATGTCAAAATACATTGGCATACAATATATTGTAATTTCGGTAATGAGGTTTTTACTACTCTTAAATGCCTATTTGTTGTTGTTTTATGCACTTGTATGAGTACTAACCACTTACCAAACATATTCAAATAAAAAAACAGGTAATATAACAATGTTTTATAGACTGAGCATCAAAAGAAACGCATCAATATTTGAGCATCAAAAGAAACTTATCACTTGTATTTGGATAAAATTCACTAGATGTGATCAAAAATGACTGTTTTAGAGCAGGTGCAGTGACTTTTTATTGTGCTGATTAACAAATGAAATCACAAAGATGCTGCAAAATGATCTGTCGATCTTGGGCAGGTGTTGTGACTCTTGGTCTCCCAGTTCGTCGCCTGCCATTGACAGAGTGTATCTGATTATACCGTCTTGCCAGTTTTGAAATTGCTGGCTGAGAGCACTCAAGATGGGTTTTTCTGTGATTTTATTTATTGCTTTTATTCAAGCTTGCAATTCAATAGCTGAAATCACTCCATATCCAATGTCCAATCAACTGTCTCAGGTAGGTGATTATGCTTCAGTCAATCACTCAAGCGTGTCAAGGTCAAGGATGAATGATCGAGTGATTAAAAAGAAACCAAAAACATTTTGTAAATGTCCATCACTTATATACTTTATTTTTTTTCGAAAATAAATGTGTTATAATAGTGATAAGTTTTTTTTGATGCTCTGTATATATTGGGCAATACAATGATTAAACAGCTGAGTTGTGTGTATTTTGTTAGTGTGACATCATTGCTGCTGCACACCCCAAAAAAGTAGTAGGCTATCACTACATAATCATTACAAGTGATTAAACCTTGCATCAAGACCACATGCAACCAACTATGGGGCTGCCATAGAATCTGTGGCAAACCCTTTTCACTGCAATATAGCTAGTTTTTTTCTGGCTAAATGTGATCTCCAATATAGTAAAGTTGTGCCATCAGTAACAGATACATACCTATAGATGGAGATTTAAATGGATATTTGTCAGGTAGGTCTACTCGCACTTTCCACACACCCCCTTCATACGGCGCTAAAAGGTTGAAGAAAACAGAAACAGATAAACATTGCTTGGAAAATGGAAAAACGCTAGAAAATGCTAGAAAAACTACTTGCCCTTCTTAAAAATCTACTTGCCCCCTCCCCATCGCACAAAACACACAAAAACATAGAATATAACTTGTAGGATTTTGGTTTTATTTAACAGTGAACACAATCAATCAATTAGTGATTAACAGGGGCGGATCTAGCCTTGTAGCTTTACTGGTTCACTAAATTCAAAGATACACAAAAGGTTCCCTGTGACCCCACCTCTGCTCAACACATTTATAACACTTTAAAAAAACGTTCCTTTCAGTGCAGTTTGGGACACATTTGCTAGTAAATTTAAGTAACATGCGAAGCGTACAACTATAAGCAGCAATACTTGGAGTTATTCAAAAGTAAAAATAGTACACGCTTGACCACAAAGTAGACTCAGAACTAATTTTATGAAATACACAACACAATTTTTTTTCTAATCCACTAATTCCTTAGAAACCATGGTGTTTTTTTTTTGTTGTTGTTTTTTTTAAACTTTACTAGATTGCTGCATTTAAATGTGAGGTTCATGTATTAAGAAAGCAGTATCACTTATTTACTAATTTACAAGAAACGTAAATACCTTAAGTTTAAACAATTAGTCTGCCTTGCCATTTCTGGGTTCCTTTGTAACCAACAAAAGATCAGCTTTTTCCACAGTTAGCCAATCAGAAGCGACAGGGGTGGGATGTAAACACTTTATGTTTGTGTGAAGGTGCTAGACTTCCACAATTCAGTTTTCAGAAACTTGTGTGGCTCTCTAGAAATATACCTGGAATGTTTTTCTACCAACAGCATTAACATAGGAAAAATAAATAAAAACTTTGTCCAACGGGCAAAGTAAAACGGTAAAACTTTTTGTCCCTCACACAAATCTTGTCCCGGGCGTCGTGCGATATGAATTGCACTCCTCAGAATTTATTTACATTTTTCAAAAATGTTTTAGGCAAGTGATTAAATCTTTTTTTTGTACAAACACCACATGTGTAATAATCATTAGTAACAACACTGGAAACTTATTTAATGAAACAATTTTTATACAAGATTTGAGCTTTAATAAATGCTGTACCTGTGGTTGAAATAGTGGTTGTGGGGAGATATTGTTATGAAAAAAGAACCAAAGTCCTAATATTACTATTTTGGTCTATTTATTAGTATTTGACACCAATTCTAGATTGGAGACAGCTGTTTCCAATGTAAACACAAGTTTGTTTATAACCACGTGTAGTAGCAACAAATCAATTAGGTTAATTGGGTGCTTGTGACATAATGACTGTGGTGCCCCATAACTGCCAATTACAGTCTTTCTGCTTTGGGTGTATTTTATTTAATTTTTTTCTGTTACACCCATGAATATATGAATATATATATATATATATATATATATATATATATATATATATATATATATATATATATATATATATATTCCTAAGATATGCTGGATAAAGTCAGGAAATAGCTGTGTGAACACACAGTAATCCAATGCTGAAACTGTGGTGACACACTCAAGCTGTGAATCAAAGTTTACTTCATTTAGTACTCCCTTCCCCACCAAAGTAGTAGCAAGACCTGTAAAATTGGAAATATACACTTACTTCCTTGTGGTCCATAAAACTTCACTACAAATTCATTGAGTCCTCCCAGGATGGTAACTTCATGTTTACTTTCAATACTGCACAGGAGTTAAGGAGAATGAGCTGGGCGTGCATGTATTCAACTTTAATGCACTAATTTAAAAGAAATTTTAAAAAATGGAATCCTTCATTTAGAATACTTCATTGTGTCTTAAAGATCCAGTATCTCAGTTTAAAGTGTTGTACACGCATTCTCTTGTCTTACCTGAAAATGTTTTCGTGCACTGTTTTGACGTTCTCGCTATTTCGGAGAGACCTGCCTCCTGTTGGGTTACGTAAGTGTATTTTAGATATACGTCCTGAAAATAAAATTCCACCTCAACATGCTAGGTGAAATAACAACTTGTTTTCAAAAGACTGCAGGAATCAACATTTTACTGCTCACCGCAATAAAAGTAGCATGTCAAATACTGCCACCTGGAGGAGAACGACACTTGGATTAGCTTTTTTCTAAAATGACTAGTAACGACAGAAGTTCTTAGAATCATGTTTGTTATAAACATTTACATAAATTCAGGCAAAATAAAATATTTAGATAGTCTTGTCTACACATACCATACACTAATCAAAGTTATTTTAAAAACTGCTGTTGTGTTTTATATATTGCTGTCAATAGACAAAAATATACTTTTAGGGACTTTCAGAGTTGGTTGATATTTTACTAATTCAAAAGGTTTGCAAGTCTTTTTTCTATTACTACAGTAATGTTCCACCAACATAAAAAACGAATGAATGAATGAATGAATAAATAAATTAAATTAAATTAATAGCCTATTCAAAATGCTGGAACGACCGTTCAGAAAGACCAGGCTTGTGGTTAAGAACAGGGCACAAGATGACAACTGAACACTGGTTCTGACCAGTGGTCTTGGTATTTCATTACTGTATACAATTACCGCTGCAGTTTGCATTTTACAAAAAAAAACTAAAATTACATTTTATGGTGTCTAAAATTACAAAAATAAAACATTTCTAAAATCCACTGAGTTCATTCATCCCAGATGACACAGCTGCACCTTAGAAATGGACACTGCAGCTTCAATGCAAGTTACTACTGCAAGCTTGCACAATACAACCCACAAGGCGTTACTTGTACCCGATGTCACGTGCATCAGTCTGGACAAAGTGATCCCAGTGCAGATGGCACGCAGGCAGGCCTGTGAAAAGGCATTGGCTGCCAATAGAGAAGTTTGTTTGCGGCAAATCAGCATTCCAGACGGTTTTTGCTCGGGGCCCTTATTCATCAGTTCATGTACATTTACATAGTCAGGGATGCCAAACTGTAGCCAAGCTCGGAGTTGCCACCTAAATCTGGCACCATGTTCTCGTCCCTGGAATCTGTGTACTGGCAAATCAATGCCAAGACATCATGAGTGCAACACTCTCCATGCTTAGCACAGCTGAGTAAAAACACAAGACAATACTGACAGGGTTTTCTTGTCTCACTGGTTGCTAAAGAATTTATATTTTATCTGACACAATTTATTTTATTTATTTATTTATTTTTTTAAAGGCTTTCTATACTTCAGAAATAAACCACAACCTCAAATTTATATTTACAAAAAATGAAAAGAAACCTCCTCATCCTAATCTGATTAATGCAGCGTGTATAAGAAGAAATTAAGTTAAATTAAGTGAAGTGTTCCATAGTTCTAAAATAATCTGAACTTGGCAGGTTTCACAAATATTCTAAAAAAACAATTGTGTGGCAAATTCTAAAATCACAGTGGCAAGTAATGGAACTGGATTAGCATAATACACAAAACCAAAACAAACCTGCAGAGTATGCAGAAACGGCCTCAACTGGCCTAGAGATAAACTTCTAAAGATCTTAGTCAATTTTATAGCTGAAAAAAATTCTATTCCCCAAAAAAGTTGCTCCTTGGAAATTAACACACATCAAGCAGCTAACTAAATTGTTATATAAATGGCATTGGCCAAAAAAAAAGTGTTTTCTTGATCCCAGACAGCAGACAGCAAGTACTGGTTGGCCATGATGAAATCATTCCATATAGGAAAACTAGGTATTAAAATAAATCTGTTTTAGTTGTTCAACCACCAAGCTAGCTCCATCAATTATTCTGATACAGTAGAAAGCCAATCATTGCAAATGGAGGAAGGGGCTGGTATCTTCAGTGCATCTTTACCTTCCTGAAGCAATGCCCAGTCAAACTGGCAAATTAAAAGACTAGTCTACCCTGTATGCATCTCAATCTCAATCCAGGACAACAAGACACCTTGCAGCCAACAAACCAACTCACAAATCACATGGAGACCTAAAACTGCTCTTCAGCTGGAATGCAAATACATAAACAGCTCTTATTTCTCGGAAGGAGCCTCAAGTTTCCGCCGCTTCTAAAGGGTTACATTTACTCAGAGCCTGTATGAAACTACTGTACAAACTAGACAGGAAATAGGCCTCCTTAATGCAGAAGTTTCAAGCACTTTGAACAATGTGAAGCTCTTAAATAGGAGCCCACATCTCGATGCCTCCCTGCACTACAAGTGGAACAGCATGAAATTCAGTAACCATCAGAAAAAAATACTGCAGCACCATGGCATCAAGGCACCATTTTTTGTATAGAAAAAACAAACTTAAAATGTTACTGCTAATAAGCAACAATTAAGGTACCAAAACAAGTGCTCTGCCTCAGGGTTTTATCCATTGTCTCTGAGTGTTAATGAGTTAGGTGATCACATGACCAAGCACAGACTCAGTGCTGAAGTGGCACATAGGGATGTGCTGGATTTGTTTTTATCTTTGCATATAACAGTCTATATATAAATTGAAGCTGTGCAGCAAAAAAAGTTTAAAAAAATGTTTCTGACTATCACTATAGCCAGCAAGACAGACACATTATTATAGAAGATAGCATTTATTTAAGTATGGATTTATATTTAGTTGTCCATATCCACCTTACTGGTAAAAAGGAACATTATGAAAGCATTCAACAATAGTTAAAAGTAACAGAACAATATATAATTTAGGATTGTTGTAAAGGACACTTGACAAAAAAAAACAAAAAAACAATTTAAATAGATAATATTTGGCCTATAGCTGTTTAACCTATATTCACCTCACATTCATTTATAATTGAAATAAAAGGATAAACACTATAAAAACCATATTTACAATATGTGGAACATTTGCAGAGAGGAACAGATACAATTGTACAGCATGTAGCTTGAGCAACTTCCATATTTAAGAATGTATATTCAGTGTTTGTGAAATGACTTCTTGTAACAGATGTCCAAGCTTAACCAAGTTCAGCGAAGCCAGGCATCACAAAGACTTAACATTTAATTTTGCTGCCAGGTCGAGGGTTGTGGCATGCTGAAAGGTCAGGAAGTCAGAAACCTCAGGGTGGAAAATCAAAACAAAAACACAGACCCAAAATAAAACTTTACTGATTTGAAGTCTGTCTCCCTTTTTAAAACCAGCTAGAATATACATACATTTTCTTAACTGACTTCCTTTGAGAAACACCTGGCTGACATTCTTGGATACAGAAAAATATGAATGTTGGAAAAATAATAAACCAGAGAATTAAAGTGTAAAATGATTTTTACACTGCACCAAGTAAAAAAAAAATATTTTAACATGCATCACCCACCACGAAAGTTATATAAAATTATAGACTGCTCAGGATCTTTCAGCCAATTAGAGGTCACGATTCACCTTTTGTATTCCACGACAAAACATGGAGAAAACCAATTCATGACATCAGCTGTGGCACTTCCAGTTTTTACCGTGATGTATTCTCCACATGACCATGGTTGGCGGCACCGGCTTTAAAAATCATACTTGAGGCACCATTTTGAATTCCATTCAACTGCAAAGCCCATTCAAAATGGTGACATCACGATCGTCCAAGTACTTCAGCCACTTAACAGTATTCTCTTCATCAACCTTTTCCCTCTTTTCCATGACATTGACAATGGACTACAGTAAATAAGGGTTGGTAACGATGAGAAAATAAATATGGTCTGATTGTACTTCTTGTATATTAATGCTAAAGTATATAATACATTTATAGGAGTGCAAGCATCTGGGTTATACTGACATTTGCAGCTCGTAACAGACCTCGTCTTTCAGTCTCCATCCATTCATTTCTACTTGTGCCAACATAACCCACATACACATCGCCTTCCTATAACCCTATATTAGATCTATCAGAAATTAAAGTAGCCCTCCACTGTATGTACACATATGAATGTAGACACATTCTGCATTGTATCCCCAAGGGACCATATTTGCCAGGTTCCCTTTTTTCGGACAGTTGTCCAAACACTTTTAAGCCCAAAGTTGGACTACTGCAACTCCCTTTATTCAGGCCTCCCTGTGGTCCAGCTTAATAGACTTCAGAGGATTCACAACATGGCAGCTCGCCTTGTGTCTGGGACTCTGCTGCACTCCCACATCACTCCGGTTCAGAGGGAGCTACACTGGCTCCCAGTCCGTGAGAATAGATTTCAAGTTCCTGTGCACTGTTTATAAAGCATTAAATGGAGTTGGACCAGCCTATCTTCAAGCCTATCTTCAAGCTGTAGAATCAATACCAGGAATCTACGTTTGAATGGTTCCCTCCATATTTCTCTTCCTTTTCTCTCGAGTTAATTTGGGAGGCCGCACCTTTCAGACCAGAGCAGCTTATTTATGGAATTTGTTTCTTCAGTTTAGAAAGCACTTAAACCTAACTTTATCAAAGAACATCTGGCTAACTTTAGAGAGCTCCATGATTTGAAAGTGTATAATTTTGTGCAATATATTTACATTATACTGTACTGTGTGTTTTATATATTTATGATGTACAATGTTTTTATCACATGGTACTATATGTTAAATTATTTAATGTCTTTTGCCTTGTACAGCGCTCCGATGCCAATTGGCGCTACATAAAAATGTTAAATAAATAAAAGGGACAATCTGTTTTTTGCATATTGTAAGAAAATGTAACAGTTGTAACAGATTGTCAGAACCTGTGTACAGTACACACAAGGAGTGTTGCCAGTTAATTCTAACTCATTTTAGTAAGTCTCCTTTATCTGTACTGTATATTTTAGTACTATTTATATAACAAGATTCTGTACTTGCATTCCTTTTCCCATCATGGCACAGTTTTTTGCATCTCAGTCTGTAGACTAGTATTTTATTGTAATTTCCTGCTTTACAACAGTCACTTTAATATTCTGAGTGAATCTGCAGCAAAGCCAAATGAACTACACATTCTCCTCAGAATAAGGACTGCTTGCAGCTCTGGCTTTTAAACCCCACACATAAAGGGTTGTTTTATGCTTACAGGCTTTGACAGTGCATCAAAAAATATACAAGAAACAATTTGTCAATTCTATTGGACAACTGATTTGATGCTGCTAAATAGGCCACACCTCATTGGGATTTTTAAAATTTTAATGGTACCAAGATATTTTTCTACTCGCAGCAAAAAAAACAGTACCAAGTTAGTTTTTTCCTTCTACTTCTGTTGGTAATTCCCAATATTCATCTTGTTTTTGTGTGTGTGTTTTTTTTGTCTGCACATTTAACGCAAACAAACCAATACACTTATTTTACCAAGCACTTCCAATTAACTACAGCCGTACAAATCTTCACTGGTGACTACAAAACACAGTATCACTAACTCAGCTCACAAGCACAGAGAAAACCTCCAACTAAATTGATAGCACACCACTTGTAAGGCACCTACTGCAAAACTTGTTTACAAGGGTAGGGGGGAGGTTGCTAAGTTTTGCAAGTCTTCTTTTTACTCAACCCTCTACATACGTCTGAATTTCACAATGTGGACTGCTGGCATATTGTGTTGATTAACTTCCTCTAGAATGCTAAACCAAACCACAAATTATATTCTAAAATGCTGGTTAGGGGTCCCCCTTGTCTTCAATGACCACTAATCAGAGGTCATGAAACACGTGAACAAATAAAGCTTATATCTTAGTGTTATACTTGGATGTGTGCTTTTGTTGGTAGGACATGTAAGCACAGCAATGGATCTGTTTCAGCCTACATTAATGTAAACACTTTTTTAGAAGTTCAAATGAGTTTTAGAATGCAAGAGTTACAGTTGGCAAGACATTTCATTTGTTTAGGATTACATTAATGAGAAAACCAAAAACCTGTCTAGCATGGGTATGGTTGTCTGTGCCATGGGGTTAGGTTATGACTAGTGCAGGCACATACAGAGGATCCTCATTCATTATGCATCCAGTCTACACCAAACCTTTATTTTATTATACACTTCTAGCTTGTAATCCATAAAGGGAAAAATGTTTAGTCGCATTTGCGACCATTTTAGTCATAGTCTGGAGCCCTGTACCTAATAGTACAGTGGTTCAAGGACTGAGTACAATGTATTGGTTTAACAATTACCAGAGGTTTATTTATTATTTATTAATTTTTATCCCAAAACATACATGTTAAGTTTAGAACAGAACCAATGATAAATAATTTAAGAAAAAAAGCATGGCCAACTGAGTAAACGCAGAAATATTTATAATACAACCAGAAAAGGGTTACAGCTGTGTCATCAAGCTGAAATGTGCCTACCCACAATTACAGTTTCATCATTTCCTCTGTACAGTGTGTGACACATTCTTAAATGTACTTCAGTACACACCCAAGAACACATTTTGCACCCATCAGTCCAACCAAAGCAAAACAATCTGAACCTTGGAATTTCTGAAACCCAATAGGAGTCAAGAACATTTACTGGTACTTTAATTGTCCTAAACGCACAAAGTTGGCCAACACTACAGTAACCAGACAGGTATACTATGGAGAAATACCACTACAGTAGACTAATGTTTCCCTATAGTACTGTATAATAAAGGTGGTTTTCAGTAAAGTCTAAGCTATTTTTTTATATGTTTCTCTCTGAAAGGCAGATCCTACTGCGGACCTGGTTTGTTTGTGAATATAATAATAAAAGGAAAAGTTGGAATGAAAAGTTGTTGCATCTGTTAGTATTATACTTAGCCTAGTCCTGCAAACCTCGGGCTGTCAGTTAAGCCTCAAAACAGCAATCGATCAATTGGGCACACAAAATATAATCGTTAGAATAAATATCAATGATTGTACCGCCCACATACATTTTCGCTGCACTCCTCTCCTCCAATGTCTTCGTTGGCAAAAATGACAAATATGTTCATAAACCATTTGATATTGGGGTATCTGGTTTATTTTACTCCCAATAGATTTATTTACAGTGATATGGTATCAAATGAACCTTTTGTGTTCCACCTAATTCAAATTAAAAGAAGAAAAGTGCATGTTCATCCCAGCACTACCTAACATTGATTAAAAAAAGAAGGATCTCCTGGCTGGGTTCATTCACAGCTCCGTAAAAATAATTCCTTTACATTCAGAATGACATTTTCCTGAGAAACTACAATGCATAAATATTATTGCTGTTGTTTGAAATAACAAATAGCATTTCACTTAAAAACGCTTAAATCAATATCAATAAATGGCCCAAAGCTTATGTGAATGAAGTGGTTTCAAGATGCTGCAGAAACATTGCTGACACACACAGTGTTCATTTAAATAGTTCACAAATTTATACGATCACAAAGGCTCCTTCAAACTCTAACGATCTCCGATTGAGAAAGTCGGGTCTTAAAACTATTACAGCCAGTAAGAGCAATAAAGCCGGAAATCTGGGTTTTCTGAAGCCTACAATATGCAATCAAAGAAATTGACAGTTGCCTAAGGAAAGGGTTATCAGAAGCAGTGCTACTATGTTTCTTTGTGAAGCCCCCAAATGTTGTTTTTGGGGTAGGTTAAGGTACAGGTTGTTAAATTTAACAAAAAGACTGATAAATAAGGTCATAAAAAGGCTAAGGAGGACATTTTTTACCCTGCTGTATAAAATGCCAGCATTATGAGTATTCTGCAGATATCTACAGACTGCTGGCTGGATATGGAATCCCTCTGGACCAACAGATTTCTTTGTAGTACTGCTGACACCATTTCACAATTAACACACAAATAATCCAAAATAACTGTAATGGATTACACTGACTCCTGGCAAAAGCAGAAAGTGACCAGAGGTGACCTTGGATTAGCAATGGACTTCTGCAGGCATCTATACACAAACAGTATTCCAGCCCTTAGAGCTTATACTTCAAACACAGTGCAGGTCTGAAGAAAAATAAGATGAAGAGAAGATTCACAGCCTTCAGCATTAAAGGGGAGGCCTAGCTTTCAGACAGTGAGACCTAAAAATAATTCAGTATTTAATTCTAAAATGTTATATATACATATGTGTGTGTGTGTTTTAGAAAGCAAAGTGGGTCACTTGCACACGAATGAGTCAAGTTTCTTATTTTAGGCTTTAACCAATAAAAAGGGAGAATGAAGCAAACACAAAGAACACACTGTGTATTCCATCTGTGCTGAAATGTTGATTTTAGCAGTTAGCAGGATGCCTTAGCACATCAAAACTCCCTAAACTGATATGAACAGTTTTCATGAAAACACCAGTCAGTCTATCAACCTTGTTAAATATTCCAAACCAAAAGAATATATAATAATAAATCTCAATTTAAAAATAATGTGATTTGGAAAGGCAGTGTAACCGATCTTGCTTCACTTCACAATAAAATTAGTTCAACGAGTTTGTTAGGGGTCAGGGTTTGCCAAGGTTAATGCTGTTAATGCAGATGAACAAACACCTTGAGGGGGGTGGGTTGGGGCAGTGTAGGCCAATGTACAGTTGTTCATTATATTTAAAAATGATTTAAGCATAATATGGCTGATACTTTGACAAGACCATATATGCTTAGTTAGGATCTGTATGGGATGTATACAGTGCTACATTTGCAAACACAAGGCAGGGTCTGGAGCACAAGTATAAAATGATTACACAACACTAAACCCCTACCAGTGCATATAGTTTCCCCTCCCCCACACCTCTCCAACTCTGCTGCTCTGTACACACACATTCGTATGTGCTGTCACTCCACAGGCAGCTCTGGAACCAGGTTTCAATAATTACAGACAGCAACAGCTTTGGGGGTTACAGCTGACTGGTCTCTCCCATAAGCTACAGGTTTCAACAGGGATTTAGTGATGTACTGCAGTTATGGCCAACACATGTCCTTCACACACAGATACTACAGTAAAAAAACAGATGCCAACAGACACACAAAGCATTCCTTCCAATAAAAGAAACAAATGTAGAATTATTTCACACACAAGGTTATTTTTAACCAGTTTTGCTTTAAATACCTAAAAACCAAGATCACTGTAATTGAGAGAAACCAAACCACAAATTACATTCTTTGGCAGCGTAGGATTTTATTTTAAAAATACATCTAGCAGGATTAGGCCATGCAGTTCCACTATAGCAGACAAAAAACTGGTGTGCTATATTGGAGGAGTCTTTGTACCAGACCCATTTAAACATCACTCACTATCTTAACTGAAGTACTACAGATTTAAACACTCAAGGAACATTGTTTTGGGCATTAAC
Source organism: Acipenser oxyrinchus oxyrinchus (assembly GCA_030684275.1). Classification (NCBI taxonomy): domain Eukaryota; kingdom Metazoa; phylum Chordata; class Actinopteri; order Acipenseriformes; family Acipenseridae; genus Acipenser; species Acipenser oxyrinchus. Next base: position 45,914,903 of record CM060254.1, on the reverse strand, counting down.
ATCTATTACATGCCTACCGATTAAATGTTCCCAAAGTGAGTTTATGCCAAGATAATGATCATACACTACACACCCATTCCCCTTTGTTGTGACATTAGGAACTAATGTCAGCTAGAGTTGCTAACACTTCTGTTCTCCAATCTGATTGTCAAGAGTACGCTAGCACAGTTCTGGGTTTGAATTTGACACCAGGCAGCCGATTGGTAACCATTTGTGCACGAATCCACGCGATCTATAACCCCTCTCCCCCTAATTCCCTGTGTATATAAACAGGCTTTGTTGTCAGTTTATCAGCTGTTTCTTAAGACCCACCCTCCGTCCGTTTCCGTGTAGTAACAGAACCACCAATCAGAATATAACAATTCTCCTTGCTCGCAGACACCAAAACAACTCCACACAGCTCGACATTTAAAGCAAAATCCCCCAAATAAGGTACTGTTAAATAAATAAATTGTGTCATAAGAATAATGCATAAACACATTTGAGAACTACAACGCATAACGCAAATGTTTATTTTATTACCATGCAAAACATCTGCTCAACTATTTTGGGCCTAATTCGTAAGAGGGATACCAGGAATCCAGCTTGTAGTGATTTCAACACATATATCGTACATAAAATTAGAGTATGACTAAAATAGCTGCCCTCCAAAACAATACGGATGATATTTAGGGAATAAATGCTTCAATAACCGCAACATTACACGAAGCACATGCAGCGCAGTCTTGGGTTGACAAACTAGACAATAAAAATACATTAATAGAACTGGAAAAGTTTACATTTCATGTCTTTAAAACACTAGTAATAAAACTGAAAAGAAACGATCGAAGAGCTTATCAGCTCAAATTTAGGCCAATGTAACCAGCGCTTACTAACAGCATCCATCAATTCCAAGTCCTTACATTTTTAAAAAGAAAAAAAAGTAAAACATTTCTCAAATCAACCAAAACTTAAGTGTTACAAATAAATATGGCTAGCTGAAAATTAAACACCAAAATCCAGCTGACTAGCAGAAACAATTTACTATTGCTTTTGGATACAAAAAGTAGAGGCCGAGGCTAAACCCTAGTACCCTCAGTCAGAAAGCTTTTCTTTCAATTCTTTACATACATTACAGGAAACAAAACGAGAACTGTACAGACTACTGGGAAATCCAACAGTTTCTGCTAGAGGTCAAGTGCTAAAATAAAACAGCGGAGGTAACGGGTGACTTATTTTAAATAACCAAATAGACGTTTTAAAATACAAAAAGGGCAATCTTACAAACTAAGTTCAGTTCAGTTTTACAGTATCTGTAGAAGTCAAATAAATCGTGACGAAACTTTTCAAAACAACATAAAGGCCTGTAATTAAATACTACATGGTATGTATGAGAAACGCCTAATTTGATCCCACTCCCTATGATTCACGAGTTCAAAAATAAAACACTGAAAATTTAACAAAGACCCAAGTCACAACAGTACATTAAATGCAAATTGTTTTCAATACGATGACCTACCTGTGATCTCTGTGCGATTTCATCTAGTGCATTTCATTTCTATTTAAAAACAAGAAAATTACCTTAAATGTTTAACCAGGATACAACTAAATTATTATAAAGAATATATATAAAAAAGATCAGATATAAATGGCTAAATCATATGTATGTAGTATTAGCATACGTAGACACTGCAGTTTCTTTCCATATAATATAAATCACCCATGGTAAACACTATCAACAGTTCAAACTTATTAAAATAAGGCAGACTATTTAAAACGTCATGTTTTTCTAAACCAGACAATCACACACACTGAAATTGCCCTTTTTCCTGTTAATTAAATTAAGCACCATATTAAAAATTCGGATATTACATAAAAAACATTTTAATGGAATTGCATTTGTTTTTGTCCCTGACTGCTCTATTCAAATCGTTCTAAAACGAATTAAAACGTTACGATTCAAATATTTAAAGCGCATAAGATTACAATTTTATCACTACAGTAAATATACAATGCAGTTTTAATGTATATCATTTTTAATATCATTCAGTACAATGCTGGAAATGTTGGTTAACACATTTCAATATTTTTCTAAAAATCGCTCGATGTTATTGTTTGCCAGCTCAACGTTACCTAAAATATTATCCATACTGACAATAATCTTCATGGTCGCAACATTATTAATCTTATCATAATATAAAAATAATAATAAATTAAAAAGCTGTTACAAAAATCTTAACATCATTATCAAATAAAACATTTCTTACAGTCTTAACCTACTGATCGATTGATATACAATCAACAAAACAATAACATTCACAAAATGCACCTGTTGTCATTACGATGTTTAACATTAAATATAAAAATCTTTTCTTCTGTTTATGTTCTGAAAAGGATACAGTTTCACCACGTCGGTATCCATGCGCCTTTTACCCGGACTTGGAGACGACATTTTATATCCCTGTGCAGAATAACAATATAATCTTCTCAGTTAGACACCTGGATGCTTGACAATGACGTGTTTTTTTATATATATATATTTGACTTCTTGGACAAATTTCTTGACGATATAAAATATATCGAACCCTACACTTTCTCTCTGCAGCTATTTCACCCTATCTCGGTCCCCCTGTCTCTCCTCTCTGTCCTGAAGCGTCTATCCCTCCGCCGATGACATCATCACGTGGTGACAATCGAGTGAAGGGAGGAGTTTTGTGTGGTACGTAGCGCGCTGGGATTTGTAGTCTTTCTAAAAGGCTTTGCTCTGCACATTCTATTGCCAGCAATGGAAATATAATACGACCAATCAAAAGCGCTTTTTAACATGTAGTTCAACAGGTCTAAAAAGTTGATGCAGTTAAGAAATCCAATAGAGCTGGCACGAGACTCGTCAAGATAAAATAAGTTGTAATAACAATAAATAAATTAGTAATTTAAAAAAAAAAAAAAAGATTTACAAAAATTTTGTATGTTCAAACCAATCACTAAATGGATTCTAGTAGCTGATATCATGGATACTTTAGTTACATATTTACATGCATGCCATAAAACATGCATTTGATTTTTAAAAAATGGCTATGCAAACTAAAGTTCAAGTGTTATCTAAATAAAGATGGCCTGTGAATAATTTTGTGGCCTCCTGGTCCTAGAGGGCCGGTGTCCCTCCTGATTTTTGTTCCAACTGTATCCTAAATTACTTAATTGGATCAATTAAGTGCTTATTAAACACAAAGTCGCAAATGACTGCAAAGTCAAGGAAGATCCTGGATTTGCAAGCATTCTCAAGCTGTGTCTGTCCTTGCTTTGTAAAACTGTGTTGAAACATTATTATCCTACAGGAAGAGATACCTTGCAATCTCAATGGACATTCCAACAACTACTTGTGAATTGGAACTCACAGTTACTTGTTTCATGCTGGTCATGCACAACTGTTTTACAGCAACTAGATCATTAAATCAGTACATTTCAGTCAGTATAATTCTAGATTTGTAATTGCAAATTTCTTAACAGTTCCCTTACATTACTGATCACCCAAGGTAAAATGGTTGGATAAATAGTGATCCTTGCTTAATGTCCACTGGAAACAAATCAACCAAGGTTGATGTGTTGCCTTGGCACACGCCTAGATATACCCAAGACAAGCAGGACTGAACCTGTAAAACCTTCTCCTTGAGCTAGTCATATTATTTAGCAAAATATAGAGAACAGGCACCTATAAAACAAAGTGCCTTTTAATACTGCATTTAAAAGTTTGATTTATGGTTCAAATGATTGTGTGCAGGTTGTTTAGCATTTTTAATAATCATTCTATTGCAGAACTTACCCACAGGAACACCTTGTACATGCCATATGAATGACAAGCACATGCCCATTCAATATAATTTGCTGTCAAACTAGTGCAGACAGCAGTACTAAAAGCAACCTAAAAAGGACAAATGTTTTGACGTTTGATGTTTTTGACGAATTCTTTGTCATTTCTGAAGCAATATTACATAAACTAGCATAAGCCCTGTAGTCATAAAGTGGAGAACTGTGAAAAACATAAAAATGGCTAAATGCTGCTAAAATTACTGCAGGTGTAATTTCACTGCCCTGTCTAGTGCTGATAAGATTAAAACTATATGTCACCAAGAAATACGCATGAAACAAGAGTGCAAGAAACAAGAGCAGGCTCCATGCTTGCATCCTCTGAAAGTCGTCAACGTTACAAAAGGCAAAACAATAAACAAGACTATCCTTTCCCATTGCATCTCAAGGTTAAAACAGTAGATTAAACCTTTCCTCTGTTGGCACACAAGTAGTGAATCATGTTTTTCTGGCTGTACTACCTTCTTTCTCAATCAGCTGCATTCACTCTTGGATGTTCTCCCTCTTTAGACATGGACCACCACCATTGGTCCAATTAAGTAATTTAGGGTACAGTTGGAACAAAAACCAGGAGGGACACCGGCCCTCCAAGACCAGGATTGGACACCCCTGGACTAGGTCATTAAAAAAAGTGCATTTTTTCTTCTTCTAACAATGCTATTTGCTGCCAGTCACTAATAACCTACATTTTCAATTCAGAGCAAAATCTGTCACCTGCCATCACTTTATATTAGATACATAGGAATGTAAAGCCTGCATATTATTCTTCAGATAATCCCTTGGTGGGTTTTTGTTTATTTGCGTTTACCAGGATGTTTCTTTTTAACTTGACAGCTAAATCATTCAGGGATAGCACGGAAACAAACCGTTCATAATCTGGACTTTTCATTTTAGTTTTTAGGGGCAATGTTTATTACTGAATACAATTCCATTTTGAAGAAGAAATTGACTGCAGAGAGTTTCACAGAAGTTTATAAACAGAGCGAGCCTTTGACTGTTCCTGTTAATCTCTTTTCTTGAAGACTTGATTGATATGCTTGGCTTGGCTCTCCTTACAGAAAACATTAGTTTGCTCCAGACTGCTGCTCTCCTTTATAAAGTTCTCATTAGGTAACAAGTTCAGGTATTTACGTACTATGAAACAAACACTAGTGGTAATCCTGTAAGATCTCAGACTGCTGAGTAAGTACCAGTGGCAGGCTTTAATACAATCTCAGTGCTGGCATCCACTGAAACTGCAGTTGTGATTTGTAAACAACATTATCTGCTGCACACTAATCTTGTTAGGAGTGACACTTTTAAAAATAAATAAATAAATAAATAAATAAATAAATAAATAAATAAACAAACATAACATGCAAACTCAAGCCGTGTAGAAAAATTGCTATGCGTATTCTTTACGCATCCAATTCAAATGTCATATGTAAATCAATGTGTCAATATTTTCAATGCGTAAACCCGCTACGCAGCTTATGTGGAGCGCTGTGCATTGCTATACTTAAGCAGGCCCCCTACAAACTCAGAATATTTGAACATCTGCAGTAGATGAATTGGTATCAGATTTACTTGAATTAAGCCTTTCTAAATCAAAACTCACTAAAATTCCAATCATCTCAGGTTACCACATCTCCATACTCAGTAACAAGAACATTTTTTTTCTTTACTGTCACACAGAATGACAAACAGACGTTCTTATTTTAATGAAAGCGTTAAATTAGGCCTTAATCAAATAAACACAGAAACAATGCTGCAGATGAAATATACTTAAGAAAAGACCTGCATGCACATACTACATACTTCTAAAGAAACAATAATATTGTATTCCTGATTGTCTTGCTGTAGCAATATAAAGCATCCCGACTCTCTCCAACACAGAATATTGTATTTATTACATACATTTACCTTCCAGAAATTCAGTACAACCCTTCAATTATTGTACAACTGTCAGTCATTTGTCTCTCTCTCTCTCTATATATACAGTACTGTGCAAAAGTTTTAGGCAGGTGTGAAAAAATGCTGTAAAGTAAGAATGCTTTCAAAAATAGACATGTTAATAGATTATATTTATCAATTAACTAAATGCAAAGTGAGTGAACAGAAGAAAAATCTAAATCAAATCCATATTTAGTGTGACCACCCTTTGCCTTCAAAACAGCATCAATTCTTCTAGGTACACTTGCACAAAGTCAGGGATTTTGTAGGCATATAGTCAGGTGTATGATTAAACAATTATACCAAACAGGTGCTAATGATCATCAATTCAATATGTAGGTTGAAACACAATCATTAACTGAAACAGAAACAGCTGTGTAGGATGAATAAAACTGGGTGAGGAACAGCCAAACTCAGCTAACAAGGTGAGGTTGCTGAAGACAGTTTACTGTCAAAAGTCATACACCATGGCAAGACTGAGCACAGCAACAAGACACAAGGTAGTTATACTGCATCAGCAAGGTCTCTCCCAGGCAGAAATTTCAAGGCAGACAGGGGTTTCCAGATGTGCTGTCCAAGCTCTTTTGAAGAAGCACAAAGAAACGGGCAACGTTGAGGACCGTAGACGCAGTGGTCGGCCAAGGAAACTTACTGCAGTAGATGAAAGACACATCATGCTTACTTCCCTTCACAATCGGAAGATGTCCAGCAGTGCCATCAGCTCAGAATTGGCAGAAAACAGTGGGACCCTGGTACACCCATCTACTGTCCGGAGAAGTCTGGTCAGAAGTGGCCTTCATGGAAGACTTGCGGCCAAAAGCCATACCTCCGACGTGGAAACAAGGCCAAGCGACTCAACTATGCATGAAAACACAGGAACTGGGGTGCAGAAAAATGGCAGCAGGTGCTCTGGACTGATGAGTCAAAATTTGAAATATTTGGCTGTAGCAGAAGGCAGTTTGTTCGGGCCAAAGGGCTGGAAGTTACCTAATGAGTGTCTGCAGGCAACAGTGAAGCATGGTGGAGGTTCCTTGCAAGTTTGGGGCTGCATTTCTGCAAATGGAGTTGGGGATTTGGTCAGAATTAATGGTCTCCTCAATGCTGAGAAGTACAAGCAGATACTTATCCATCATGCAATACCATCAGGGAGGCATCTGATTGGCCCCAAATTTATTCTGCAGCATGACAACGACCCCAAACATACAGCTTAAAGTCATTAAGAACTATCTTCAGCATAAAGAAGAACAAGGAGTCCTGGAAGTGATGGTATGGCCCCACAGAGCCCTGATCTCAACATCATCGAAGTCTGTCTGGGATTACATGAAGAGAGAGAAGCAGCTGAGGCTGCCTAAATCCACAGAAGAACTGTGGTTAGTTCTCCAAGATGTTTGGGCCAACCGACCTGCCGAAGTTCCTTCAAAAACTGTGTGCAAGTGTACCTAGAAGAATTGATGCTGTTTTGAAGGCAAAGGGTGGTCACACCAAATATTGATTTGATGTAGATTTTTCTTCTGTTCACTCACTTTGCATTTTGTTAATTGATAAATATAAACTATTAACATGTCTATTTTTGAAAGCATTCTTACTTTACAGCATTTTTTCACACCTGCCTAAAACTTTTGCACAGTACTGTATATATATATAAAAAATGTTAGACTTCCAAATTTATAATGGTGTGCCATACATTGGCTACATGTAATAATCATTACCAAAATATCATTACAACTGGGTAGCTCTCCTGCAGTTCATTACTGTTCCCAGTGCAGGTAACTTTGTTGCTGACACACAAACCCACCATGCGTTATGCACATTGCCTGCAGGCGGAAATGTATTACTTTATTACCAAGGTAACGACTGTTTCCAATGCAAATCTATCAGTGTTTGTTTGTTTGTTTGTTTGTTCCAACCACAGATGGAAATCCAATTGAATCAAATTTAGCATATTTTTTGTGAAACATTCTTGTTTACATTCTGGAAAACTAGAAGACAGATTATCCTTTCGTCACTATAAACTGTAATAGTTGACATCAGTGGTACACATTCCTTTTTATAAACTTTTCTGATTAATAGAACATTGCTTCTATAGAAGACAAATATTCCTAATCTATAATTATTACACATTATGCTTTGTAAACATAACAAAATCAAGTAAGAATTTTATGCTTGAGTGTTTGAGTTATCTACGAGACAACAGAAAGCACCCACTACCGCCTGCCACATACTTGTGCTTCAGTTTCAACCAAAATGTAAATTATGTAAATTAAAAGCTAATAACAGGAAAGTGTTACAAGAAAGTATGATTAGGGTGATAATTATAAATTATAGTGCTGTGTAAATCAATACGCTCTTATAGTTTACTGCAGTATGGTATATTCAGAAAAACATTTAATAGCATTTAGACCACTCCTGTAAACTTTCTTCGAGAGTTACCTGGAAAACTAGCAAAAAATAAAATGTTCACATAACTTACTTATACAAGTATATATGTCTGAATATTTTTGTAACCTGACAATTTTCCAGGTTACCTTGTTGGAAAAGCTTCAGGAGGTATGAAGTTCATCTTCAGTCTATATAAGCAAGTCCTCGTTTTCAGAAAGAATTGGACAGACAGACAAAAGAAACAAGATAGGGATTTTAGAAGACATTGTTTAAACCAACCAGCATACATTTTCACAACCTCTATCGAAAAAGCAACAGGAGAAGAAACATTGTGTCTATCTGGAGAGGTAATGAAAACGCAAGTAAAATTACAAGGTACATTTATTTTCTTTTTATAAGCTATGCCTTCCTCATGGATGTTCTTTTCCTAAAAGCCCCAAATGTTCAGCATGAGTAAAGCCATTAATTCCACACAGAAGGATTAAAAGGCATGCACTTGAATAGTAACTACAAATGTAACAAACACACTCACACAAAACCTCTATAGCTGGAATGTCAGTGTCTTTTTTTAAGCATTTCACAAAAAGTTCAATAACAAATATTGAAAAGGAGAAATAGATACATTTTCCTGACTGCACCGTATCAGTTACAAACAGTCCACACATGTTTATAAAAAAAAAAAATCACTGTTTCATCTGACACCAGCATGGTTTTTGGCACTTTTATGCTCAGGTAAAGCATAATATAATCTCAATATCATTTATTTTACATACAGATCCTATTGTTATATCAATGTTTAATCAAACTGCTTCATACATGCTTATTAACAATTACACCACCAGTCCACAATGCTAAACCATAGTTAACACAATTCAAATCCCCCAGATAAGTGAGACAGCCATCACCAAGGATCTTATACACCAGCCAACTATGACAGAAGAAAATCTTGCTGCACTCAAACACTGTACTGTAGTGCATAGCACACAGCGCTTTATTATTATTGTCATAAAATCTGACATTTATTTATGGTGTACACATATACATGAAATTGGTTTCCCATCAAAAGTTGAGGTCTTAACTCCAGTAGCTAAAAAAAAAAAAAATATGATCTGTCCACAGTAGCCGAACCACACAACCAACTTAACAGGGATGCATCCCAAGGAAATTCCATTAGGATGAGCAGGACACTTGCCACCGTCGGAATATCTTAAAAACTCTCTTGGATTTTTCATGGAGACTCTGAAATACAAAGAAAAAAAAGGGCTTAAAAAACATAAATAAGCTAAACAATCTTTCCGGCTTGCACCTGCAATTACACCTTTGTGGACTTCATTGAGAAAGGTAAACATACGTATGTATACATCTCTTCATTGAGAAAGGTAAACATGCATATGTATATATCTCTTCATTGATTCAAAAGGAGAGGAGACAAATACATTTATCTTTCAGAACAATCTGGGTCAGTTTTTTTTTTTTTTAAACCCAATCTAGGCTGCTATTGTGACTTAAATTTAGTAAAAAATAAAAAGTATAAATCACACCTGCCATAGTTTCACTTTTACTCTTACATTACAATTAATTTTACATGTCACTTATGGGATATATAACTTGGATGAAGTGGCATTTCCATACAACTTTATAAACAGAAATTGGCAACTAAGAAGCTTGTGGAAATCAGTTTAAATGCAGCAAGATTTATGAGATCTAATAGATATACACACTAGGAGTGTAAACTTTGTACACAGAATATACATTGACGAAGACAACATAGTGAGCTTATTGTCTGTCTAGTTATTCTTGTACAAAATGAAGCAACTGTTCTGGACATTTACAAATTGCCTTTATAAAATCCTCTATTTTGGTAAGAGTATCAATCTCCATACCTCTGATGAGTTGCCCCCCTCTGGATTATTCGATTTCTTCATTGACACAAACACTTCCAGTACTGCTTTCCATGCAGGCTGCAGGTTCTCTGTGATGCCACACTGAGAGGGGTGGTCCCTGGATGGGGCTGCCTGTTCTCGAACTCTCTGCTCCTCAGCCATTCGAACCCAGGGGCACCAGTCTCTGTGCTGGAAGATGGGGTCGAAGAAGCTCCTGTTGATCATTATGTCCTACATTTTTTTTTAAAAAAAGAACATTGCATTAATACAGCAGGTTACTTTGTACATGTCTGCCAAAAAATGTGGGGTAAACTTAAGTTTTAGACTGCCGTTTCTATTTTCACATTTTTATATAGTTTCTACAAGAGCAGACATGAAACTACAGTTAAAGTCCAACATAAAACACATGACCTCCCTAGTTCCTTACAGAGCTACTGGAGGAGCAGAGCCTCAAACGTTTCGCTTTCCTCTGAGGACTGGACGCACTTCGCTACCGACGCCAACCATTTCCCCCTGGCCCATACTGCGGGTGACGGGCCGCTTGCCCCTCAACACAGTGCTGGTGGTCTCGTCAACAGGGCTGGGGCTGTGGAACTCCTGGCTCCGTGTGCGTGCGACAATAGGAGAGGGAATTAAATCACTCTGAAACAAAAAGAGGCGGCAATAAAGGACTTGTACTACTTGGTGCCTTGCAGCTCGTCAGAACTTGCAATTTACATATGAGAATAACTTGAAGCAGCCAAATTCTTTAAATCTAACCTCACCCAAATATTAACCCTGGCTACCTGAGATTAAATGACTTCCCTTTTTTTCTAATTGCCAACTAAGCTTGCTAAGTCTCAAATCATTTTGAAAAATGGAATTTGCCATTCCCAAGAATGGAAAATCAGGAGCCCTAACTTAAGTCATAGTCACATCGTACCGGTTCGCTGGTGTGAGATGGTGTGGTGTCCTGGCTTCGGAGAACCATCCTACACGGGGACGCAGGTGTGGGGGTCAGTCTTTCTCCCCGGCCATCGTGGCAAGACACTGGAGTACTTGCGATTCCAAAAGAGCTGTCCCCTTCTGAACAGACATTCTCAATCTGCTGGAAACCCCACAGACCCACCTTCCGCATGCAGTAGGAGCAGGTGATAACTGGAAGGCTCATGGAGTCTAAAGACGGACTACCAACAAACAGATAAAAGTACATTATTGCTCGCTACATACATTGGATTCCAGAACTACTGAACTAGGTATATTTTATTGCTTAGACTGCCTAATAAACTGAAATCAGTTACAAAAAAACAAAACAACAAGGGGGCTTGGGAAAACAGTCAGCGTGCAATCGGATCAAAGCTTTTAATCATATATCCTGGCTTTAAAACTGACGATACAAAATATTCTTCATCCCCTTACCATTTGGAAAACAAACTAGCAAATCTAGAAAAGTTCATCTTGACCCACTGAACGCTTTTCATTATACTCTTACCTGCAAGTCCAGCCACAAAGTGCAACAATGCAGGCAGCAACTTGTACTGAAAGGGGCTCTGTGTTGTATTTAATAGGTGATCCCCCTTCCTGCTTCAGCTCATCTTCAATCAGCTGTAAAAGAAGACTGATGATGTCTTCAGTTAGAGACTAAAAAAAACAAAAAATAAAAAAGAAACCAAAGGTCAGAAAGGAATAAACTAAAAATATTGGTAAAGTGACATGCATGCATAAACAATATTGCAGTCAAAATTGTTTTTGCCAAACAGGCAAACTAAAGCAGGATGGCACTAAACACTAAGCCAAAACTAGAAGTGTAGCAATTTACTACATGAATGGGAACCTGCAAACTTAGCTGGATAATACTGTATAAAAGGTGGGTGGTTTTTCTCTTAAACTTTACTCCTTCAGAATAAATCATTTTTTTAAATAGTCAATAATCTTTACAAATGCTGGTAGATACAGGAAGGCTTATTCAAGACATTTTATTGTATTTGCCCATTCAGTGAACCATATGATCGTTTTTGAAACTCACCATGTTTATGAGGTCATCAGGCTTCATCGATGGTAACTGCAGTTCTAGCAGACAGCAGCTTTTATATCGCTCTAGAAAGCCATTGAAAAGAACCGATTGCTCATTGATCGGTATAGTCCAGAAACGATCTACAACATCAACATGACCACAGGTTAGAACAATTTTCAAATAGACCAAAGCGTGTATGTATGGGTAGCAAGCATTCTGCCAAGTAACACAAGACAGTACCTGGGCATGGACAGTCTGGCCAGAAGCAGAATTTCTCATGAGACGTTTGCAAAGCTTTCTGCAGCCCCAATAGTCTTTCTTTATCTGCAAGAAGAAAAACAGCAATTTAATACAAACCTTTCTCTTCATGCTGCAGAAAAAAGGTTTGACCAGTTATTCTAGTTTTAAAATGTTATTTTTGGAGAAATAAAAAAATACAAATAAGCTTTTGATCTTGATTATAGAATGTTTTAGTTACCATTCTTCTAGCTAAAGCCATGTTTATTATTATTTATTTCTCAGACGCCCTTATCCAGGGCGACTTGCAATTGTTACAAGATATCACATTATTTTGACATACAATTACCCATTTATGCAGTTAGGTTTTTACTGGAGCAATCTAGGTAAAGTACCTTGCTCAAGGATACAGCAGCAGTGTCCCCCACCTGGCATTGAACCCACGACCCTCCGGTCAAGAGTCCAGAGCCCTAACCACTATTCCACACTGCTGCCCTATAGTTGAACTGTCAAGTACAAACTTCAGATTCAACGAGAAGTCAAACATTACCTACATTCAAACTGTTTTAAAACATCAATGTCTGGTATAACAGACAAGAACTACTGGCTGTGTCACAGAGTAGAGAATATTGAATGTGTAACACAGTACTTACACTTGTTGATGTCTTGAGTTGGTTGTAGCAATGCACAGAGGAACGCTTGGCAGGATGAACATTTCAGCATATCACATTCTACATTGGTCCAGCCATACTGAGAGCACTTCAATGGAGAAAGTTCATGTGGCTTTCCAGCCCATTTTAAAGAGTACATCTTGTTAAGGATAAGAACAAAGTTACTGTAATTGGATGAGGTAATCATTTTTATGACAAACTAGACAGTTCAACAATACACACTTTAAGTCTGCTGTGCTTTCACGTAACAAGGCATGGGGTCAACCATCTACGATACCCATATGCAGTATGGCCAGGATTATTATATTTTATTTTTATATATATCGAGTAATGCAAGCTATTTCACTCAATGTTTTTTTTTCCTTCTTTATGCAAGTCAAGGTTGTTATAATAGTAGAAAACACTAGTGGAGGCTTTGAGTAAATTGTTGATGCTCATGATGCATCAGAGTAGAAAAATGTAACATGTCTAAGACTTTTGCACAGCAGGGTGTATGTGTGTGTAATTATATATATATATATATATATATATATATATATATATATATATATATATATAGGCACATATTTAAGATGTACCTTATTAAATTGAATTAATGGTCAGTATTACAATCTCAAAATGAATTCAGCAAGACAAATACTGTATAAATACAAACACCTGAAATGAATAAACAGCAGTTTTACAATGCTTAAATGACACTAAAAAGGATATTGTATACGTTTCCACTCTACTGAAAAACGCTTCTTTGCTTGCCGTTTCACATGGAGCTTGTGGAAGGCGGTTTGGAGTTTCTAGGCTTGTGGCTTGTTCTTCACTAAAAATCAAAATGACATGGTATACATTTTGGCAAAATTAATATAATTATTAAGAATATGCTTTTATGGAAGGTTTGACAAAATTATCCCGCTATATATTTATTGTGATACTAATGTTTACAAATTGATAAAAAAAAAATTGTCCCTAAACCAAAGCTTCTTCCATTTAACTTCATAAATGTGCTCTCTGTGATGAAACGTCGATGTTTCTTATCAACAAATCTTGGGGTGCAGGAATCGACCGTACTTCTTAGTCCTAATCCCATGTTGATACTGAATTCCATTCAAATCGGGCTCGTTTTGCATTGGTATATAAAATATGCATGCAAATTAAAAACAATGTATACAACACTCACATATCCCGACTACTGTCCTCTGTTGCAATCCCTTCGTTTAGTAAATTACGAACTTTCTGTGGAGTTAGTTGAGGAGATTTTAATTTTCCGCCTGAATGATCTATGCAGTCACCACGACCACTGAGCGCAGCCATCTTTAATTTACTTCTGCATGCACTGTGTTTCCTTCCCCCTGAAGAGTTACAACATCACCCCTCAACTTCAGTTCCGACGTCATGTAGGAATCCTGCAGGACTTACATTTCTATCATGCAGGTTTTTCGATGCCCTTTTAAAGACCTACAGGATCCATGCTATTACAGATATAAACCCTGTATTGTTTGTAGCATTAAAGACAATACTGTTATAGAGTGTGCTATATAAAGCAAACAATAACAGCAGGTTTATTGTATCAGTTTTCTTAAAGCTACAAAATAATTCTTAGCTGATGTAATGGGATTAGTAGAATTATGATTAACTGTTTTTTGTAAACATGTATTTATTACACCATGTGCATTTATACAACATTTGCCATTCCAGATCCCGATTAGTCATTGACAACCTCAACAAAACCTTTGATTTGACCCTCCAAACCTTGTGTTTATGCTATTGACAAGAGTCCAGGGACATGCTGGTATGAACAAAACATATTAACAATTTGTTCTGGCAAATTTGTTCACCTATATTCAGGGGCTTTCATAGATGAATTAAACGTAGTGCCCCTGTAATGTTTGGAGGAGGTTTGATAGCAAGGATATCCATTTTGGTGCCTATATACCAAGCTTCACAATGATGCTTGCTGGCAAACCACAAATGAAACATTTGACAACAAATGCCTAAAATAATGCAGTGCATGTAGTCAAATCTGGAAAGTATGCAAAAAGAATTAGTGATGATGCACCATTTACACAAAACAATGCAGTTTCACTACATGTACTGCATGCTCACAAGACTTATTCTGTTTTTTGTAATTCAGATTCTGGAAGACTGAATGGATACACTCTTGCATAACATTTTCTTTTCCGGACAGCTTCCCCTTCATGACAGCACTAGTTACAGCCATATTCTCAATGTAACTACTTCATTTTAAGTTGTAGACCTGGACAACTGTCTTCTGTCTCTCCCTTGTACTCAAAATTAAAGCCTTCACTTACATTTGTCAAAAAAATGATTATTAAAAGTGGTCATGTCTGGACTACTAGCCCTAAACCATAGTTCAACTAGCAGTATAAGTTTATAGATATTCCTTTTTTTTAATTTGGGGGAAGCTCATTGATTATTGCTTAAAAAGGCCAAATATCCCCTTCTCGACTCTCTACAACATACTATTAATCTCAGCCCTCTGGTTGCATTATTTGGTGTAACATCCAGTGACATTCCTTTGAGAAAATGAAAGTCTGACTCTCTGGCCTTCTCTACCCTACTGGCCTGGAAGCAAGCTGCCCCGCCCTCACATAGTCATTGGCTAAGGGACCTCATGCAGCACCTCAAAAAAAAAAAACATACACTTTGAATAATCTCACACAGCCTGGCATGCCTTTTCCCCTGAGCTCTCATCTTATAACCTACGTTATATATGTACAGTATATAGTATTTATTTTTTCCCCTACACCCACAAGTCCACCACTTGTATTCCTCTCCTGCTCTTTTTCTTCTTTCTCTCTCTCTCTCTCTCTCTCTCTCTCTCTCTCTCTCTCTCTCTCTCTTCTCATTTTAAGTATGCAATTCTTTATGTAATTTGTTTAATCAACTTTTTAGTGACTCAATCCCTTTTCTCATTCTGACTGCATGGATGATGGTTGATAACTCTATACTATTCATAAATGCATGTTATTACTAATATGTAAATTACTGTTGCTGATCAATAACTGCTAGCATTTACAAATGTGTGTACATGCCCAAACTACAGAACCAAAAAAACAGAATAAAAAAGGCCAAATATAAATGAGGACGGTTTAAAAACAGGAGCACCTTCAACATTCCAGGAAACTGACAAATGAAAGGTTTAGGGATCCATGAGATGTTCTGTAAACTGATACATAGCACCATTGTATATTTCCTTAAATCTATCTGCATGTATGTTTGTTTTACAGCCTCAGAAAAGTTTTCATCAGCAATTTTTTCTGTAACTGTTTTTTATGGACATTGTTATGAAAACAGAACTTCCTTTTCAAAATAACTGTGACAGTTTGGATGACAGACATGAAAATCTACTAAGTCATTGAATCCATAAATAATGTATGTTTGCTGTCAGGTAATTCATTTGTACAAACAGGTCACTTCAAATGAATTAATGGAGCAGTGCAAAGCCAAGAACAGAAAGCAAACTCCAGATTACTGTAATACTTGAAACTGAACAGATTTGTTCTTGTTCATGATTGTTTCATTTTTATTAATCCTAAGTATCCTGTATTTGTCTGTTCTAATATATAATAATAATAATAATAATAATAATAATAATAATAATAATAATAATAATAACATCAACAACACACTGTATTGCATACACACAATACCACTATACCATATACATTACCAATGAAAGGAGACAGAAATGATTCCATAGCTAGCCTACACTCTCCATCCTTGTCCAACTAGGACTAAAATGATTTGGTTAGGTTTGTAGGGAAGTGAAGTTTCCTGGTTGTTTTGTGCACATTTGCTTCAGGTATGCGTGAACAGCAAACAAATCATATTTTTTAAACCAAAAGCACTGAAATGAGAATGTATACGACCCCTTAACATAAAGACAGAAATATATTATTAAAAGCGTATTGACTCACAGTGCCCTTAACAAGGCGTTGGACTAAATCCAACATTTTCAAAACCCAACCCCTGTGGGTGATTTGCGTGCGTCACATTGCGCATGTGAGATTGAAAAGCCTGAGTTGTTTCCATGCTGGAATAAACTGCAGAAGTGGACGTGTCGTTATTTGCTTCTCCTATCACAAACCGTATATATTGAAGGAGCATATAAAATAGTCAAGCATAAAAATGGGTGACATTAAACTTCCAAAGCACATGTTCCTTTGGAGCATGTCTGTCATTTATATGTTTGCATTTGCGTCTCTTTATGTACAGATACCAGGTAAGGCATTTTACAAATGCGTTTTATTATTATTATAACGCATGGCCAACGATGATGCATTATGTTAAATAACAATATGTTTAGCATACGGGCTGTTGTTACTGTGTATATAGTACTTTAGGCGCTGGACCAGTTAAAAAAAATGCCAGTATGCGTGGTTGGACTGCTAGTCCTGCCAAGGTACAAAACTGAGTTTCGATTTACTTCCCTCGCTCATTTTTTACTTTGGATTCTTTTTTCAGACCCCTTGGTCTTCTAAAAATTAAAACTACTCGGGCTTAGTAAAACCTTTTCATGAACTAAAAGCATGCTGTTTTAGTTAAGTAGCTACCGATAGTTATATGAAAAGAAAACTGATAAATGGACACATATATATATATATATATATATATATATATATATATTTTTTTTTTTAATGCAGTTAGAAAAAAAGGGAAGGCGTTTATTTAGGGCGTGTCCAAAGCTATGACAAAAAAAATGGAGTTAAGCCACACTTTTTTTGTTCTCCGACTTATGAGAAATTTCAAAATTAAGTCCTTCTTGAAAATGTAATCATAAACGACACAAGGTGTATTGAGATGTTTACAAAAATACCTAAACTTTTGCTGGAACAAATAATTAATTAACGACGTTCAGTAATTCGCTTTGAACGCATCTGACGACGCTACATAATTTCACATCAAAAAAAGGTAATAATAGAATAAATGATACCTTATCAGTGTCGTGCATGTTGTGTACACAGTCAGTAGTCGTGCGCTTAGTTTCAAGCTTGTCGTTGTTAGTAAAGTATTTTCTTTGCTGTTCAACATATTAGTATTAGGAAGGGAGGGGTCGACCTTGACCTTCCTAATAATGGCACTTGTATTAAGTGCAATGCTTATTTTAAAGGTTATATTTGTCTCTGTCGCACAGGTAAGTCACCAAAGCAGCAGTGAGCCATAAGCGTATCCATAGCAAAAAGGCGCATTTTATTGTGGGTATTGTGCTCGCTATTGAATTCACGTTCAAGTCTAGGCTTTTTATTGTACATTCCATTCACCACGTGGTTCACCTTCGTAACGTTGAATATGTCTACATAATTTATTCATATTTTCAGTGTCTCCACTCCAAATATAGGTACTCCAAATATAGTTGGTTCACCTGTAATATGATACAGATTTAATTGTGGTTTTATACCAAAATGTTATAATGTGATTTTTTCATGTAATTGTTACATTATGATAATTCGATTTAATGTAAGTTTGAACATAGTGTAACTTTTAATGCAACTAACTTTTATTTTGTTTAGTACTGTTGTCAGTGATTAAGTGGTGGTAATGTCTTGTTAAAATAAAATAAAAACACGGATCCTGTATGCCACTCCGTTTTTAATGGCGATGGTTTCATTTTTGCTGAAATCATGCACTCTTCTGCCTGCCTGTGACTGAGGCAAAGGTGACTGGGCATGTAGCCATTTGGGAGCAAGTTAATATGGAACAGACACTGAAATGTGACAGCATATAATCCCTCAGGATTTTGAAATTTTAAGAATAAAGGAGAGCCGACTGTTCTGACAATCTGAGCTACCCGGTACAGCTCAGATTGTCAGACTAGTCTGAAAAACTGCGCTACCCCTCAGAATGAGCTACCCTGATTGAAAAAGTATAGCAGAAGATCATTCCAAGGCAGTAAACTCTACCCTGAGAAGCTTGCGGTGTACCGTGTCTATACTTTTTTTTTTTTTTTTTTTTTTAACAAAATATGCTTTTTTATTTTATAAAGGATTCTTAATTCTACAAATCGGGTGATGTTTTGCCATGCGTCTGCGAGTTAAAGACCGTGGATCAGAGGGGGTGTACTATCTCATGGTGCTCTTTTTCATGCTACACCGGTTTTGGATAGCCCATACATGCTTTCCTATCTATAGTTAATAACAATATTGACAGTATTTGATACCTGTACAAAGTTATAAGCTAATGTATAATTTACCTAAAATGGTAGCTCGGATTTATGCTCGGCCTTGACCAGACTGCACCCAGCTACCTCCAGACCCTCATCTCTCCCTACACCCCCACTCGACCTCTCCGCTCCGCCTGCACTAGAAGACTGGCTCTACCTCCTCTACGCTCCCCTGCCTCCAGAGCCCGCTCCTTCTCCACCCTCGCTCCGCAGTGGTGGAATGACCTACCTACAGATGTCAGGACCGCCCAGTCCCTGACCACATTCAGCGCCTCCTTAAGACTCACCTCTTCAGACAGCACCTGTAGAACTCCTCTGTTTCTCCCCTGGGACACTTTCACCCTTCCTTAAATATGCTTTACTTACTCTTATCTGCCCCCTATTTTACTGCATTTAATCCTGTACTTCAGAGTACTGTAATCTGCCAAGTGTTTAAACTGTAGTATTTGGTATTTAATCATATCTTGATGTAACTATCACTGTCACTTTTATCTGCTGTATTATTGAATTGTGTTTTGTCACACTTGTACTTGCTTGAACAAGTCATTGTATTTATCTTGCTCTTATTGTATTATTACCTGTACTGTAACACTTGAAATGTATTTGCTTATGATTGTAAGTCGCCCTGGATAAGGGCGTCTGCTAAGAAATAAATAATAATAATAATTTATGGGCGTGTATCGAAGAGGGAGGAAGTAAAGTCAAGAAAAGATCTCGGCACATGCGAATTGTGTGGGCATGCGTACTTTGTGTAGGTAGCTCAGATTGTCAGAACACTGGCATTAAATTATGGAGATTGGCCCTGAAAGGAAGGTCATGCTAGTTTGAAAGTAAACACGTCATATACAGTGAACTTGGCACAGGTAAAGTGATTGTAACAACACCACCTCTGGTGAAAATATATACAACATGCCTGTCATTGTTGGCCTGGTGCCTACACAAACTGCCTCAATCTGTTATTGTAACTAATACAGATTTACCAATCTATGCAGTGGGTGACACAAATTGTACCTCATTTAAACGTGACCATTTCAAGAAGGGTGCTGTCCTGTTAACCCTTCTCCACTCCCGTTGCTAGGCCTCTATGGGAACGATGGGATCCTGCCTGCCCGGCGGATGCTGCGGTACACGGGGAAGCCTCTCCTGGAGCAGCTGCAGGACTCCCCTACCCTGCTCTGGCTGGGTCCTCAGCTAGGCCTGGACACCCAACAGGGGATGGAGTTAATCTGCCTGCTGGGGACATTGATGGCTTTTGGTGCAATGGTGTGGGAACCTCTGAGAGACGCACTAATATTCCTCTTCCTCTGGGTACTCTACCTTTCACTCCACCAGGTGAGTGATGTGGACATTTTTGGACACTAAGACATTAAGACTCCTTAATGTTTTGGGGTGTTTTTTTTTCCAGGATGTCACTGTTCACCAATTTTTTTTTAGTTTCAACTGTAGTTTGAGTTCTTTAGTTCTGCAGGAGTTATTTCTTTTTTAAAAGTGATTGTCAAAAAAGCTACACTTACTAGGCTATGGAGTACAATGTTATGGGTTTGTCCATGGGTTTTGACAAAATGCACTTTTTTTTTTTTTTTTTTTTAAATTACAGGTTGGCCAGGTCTTCCTCTACTTTCAGTGGTAAGTGACCACCCTCTTAGTATTTTTTTTTTGTTGGATTTCTGACCATTCCAAAATTTTATTGGGATTCAGTAAAAGGCATACACAGATTACAAAGCATCTGCTGAGGACGTTAAAATGAAGAGTGTGGGGGGCTCCCGAGTGGTACATCCGGTAAAGGTGCTGCACGTGGAGTGCAGGATGCGCCCTATAGCCTGGACGTCGCCGGTTAGAGTCCAGGCTATTCCACTGCCGACCGTGGACGAGAGCTCCCAGGGGGCGGCGCACAATTGGCTAAGCGCTGCCCCGGCAGGGGGCTTAGGTCAGCCAGGGTGTCCTTGGCTCACTGAGCACCAGAGACCCCTATACACTGGCCAGGCACCTACGGACTTGCCTGTAAGCTGCCCAGAGCTGTGTTGTCCTCCGACGCTGTAGCTCTGGGTTTACTGCATGGCAGGCCTACAGTGTGAAAAGTAGCGGTCGGCAGACGGCACACGCTTCGGAGGACAGTGTGTGTTCATCTTCACTGCTCCCGAGTCAGCGCAGGGGTGGCAGTGGTGAGCTGAGCCTAAAAACAATTGGAAACTTCAAATTGGGAGGGGAAAAAAACGGGGTAAAATTAATTGGCGACTACTAAATTAAAAAAGTGAACGGTGTTACTATACACTGATGTCATTATATATATATATATATATATATATATATATATATATATATATATATATATATATATATATATATATACACAGTGATATCCATGTCTTGATGGGCTACTGTATATGATGCACAATAAGATCTAAAAGACAATTTAATGATTTTTTTTTAATGACAATATTTGTGAGATGGGGAGAGTATGTATTCATACAAACTATAAAACACACTTCACAGTCTTCATTCAAGAACCATTTCAACTACAAAGAGCCGTGTTGTGCTTTTGGTCTTGTATCAAAATAAAAGCAATACATACCTGTAAAAGTGTCACGATTCGTGAAATGTTACAAACCAAATTAAAATATAATCCTTGCTTTAGATTTAAACATGGGCTTATTAAGGGGAGTGCCTTTTTATTTTTGTATCCCACCTCATTCTGTAAAAAGTATAATAGTGTAAATGTGGTTAGCAATACTTGAAAGTCTAATCCTGCCTTTGCATGTCGCATTTGCAAGTCAAATGCTGTTATGTCTGTTGTGTAGATGCGAATGAAGATGTATACTTTTCTTAAACTAATATCAATCTAATCAGATTATATTATGTTAGACATATGCTTTGTTATTAAACTAATGATCTGCATGAAATCTGTTTTCAAGAGTGAGTGCTTCCTCTTAGCTGCCTTGTCTTTTCTTCCTTTCTGTGGCACAGGGACAGTCTGCTACTGGAGACAGGGTTCCTCACTGTCCTGGTAGCTCCCTTCAACCTCTTCAAATGGAAGTCGACTGTGTCCAAGCGCCACGATGGCATCACCTTCTGGCTGATTCGCTGGCTCTTCTTCCGGCTCATGTTTGCTTCCGGAGTGGTTAAGCTGACAAGTCGCTGCCCGACATGGTGGGGCCTCACAGGTGCGATGAGATCTTTTGAAATCCCTGAGCCACATACCAAAAATATGGTCATTTTCACACTAAATGTATTATTTATTTCTTAGCTGACGCCCTTATCCAGGGAGACTTACAATTGTTACAAGATATCACATTATTTTTTACACACAATTACCCATTTATACAGTTGGGTTTTTACTGGAGCAATCTAGGTAAAGTACCTTGCTCAAGGGTACAGCAGCAGTGTCCCCCCACCTGGGATTGAACCCACGACCCTCCGGTCAAGAGTCCAGAGCCCTAACCACTTCTCCACACTGCATGTAAAAAGTAGCTTGCTCCCCAAAGTTCAGATAAATAAAATATATACGTCAATTTGGGTCATCTGAGGATTTAATTTTTTTATGATAGGTGGGGACAATTAGTCTATCAGAGGGAGTTTTTAGGCTGACATTTCCATTACAATAAATTTCATGAATGTTTTCCTTATTCCTAGCTTTGACTTACCATTATGAAACCCAGTGCATCCCTACACCTGTCTCCTGGTTTGCCCATCAGCTTCCAGTCTGGTTTCAGAAGCTCAGTGTTGTCGGTACCTATGCCATTGAGATCGCCATCCCTTTCATGTTTTTTGCACCCATCAGACGTATGCGAATCGTCTCCTTTTACCTGCAGGTACTGTACATGGTTGATAAGGGCCCTGTTTAGCAAGGCCAAAATTTGACCCGTTCTGAAAGCAATAAAGTAACTAACTTTATAAAACTAGAAGGAAACAACTTAAGAACAAGGGTTTATAACTGCTCCTGTCTTAAGTTTGTGACTGGTAGTTTTATTGTGTTAAAACTTTTCTATTTCCTTTTGCTATGTATGACCCTAGCTGTTGATGAATTCACCAGAGTTGATGCTCTAAGCCTAGAGGTTTCCACTTTATGTAAGAACAGGGTTGGGGTCAATTCCTGTTTTTCATTTCCAATTCTAACACAACATTGATCAAAATTGCAGTATTCTTCTCACAGTGGCAACAGATCACTTCAATTTAAGTCACTGTTAGTCAATTGAATGGCTTCAAATGAAAGCAGTTGAAAAATTACAACAATTATGTCTCTGAAGTATCAATATCAATTCCTTTGAAGGAATTGGAATTGCTATTAAAAAGGAATTGGAAATCTAACTTTTAGGAGATGTTTGTGGGATACAAATCAGTGAAACTAATATGAAGAAAACTTGGTTAGCTACTCGAAGCCTATTCGATTTGACTCGGATAGTATTTGTTAAATTCTGAGTTTGAACAATCTGGTTTATTTGGTCCCCCCTGGGTTTATGTTTGTAACTGGTGCTACAACATGAAAAACTTAACATTTATTGTGGAAATAAATCTATTGCTGATTTCTTATTTTTAAATTTGTGTCTAGTTTTTTTATATCAACTGTATTCTAAATACAGTTTGACACAGGAATACATCTTTAAGGGAAATGTTCATTTTTTATAACAGCTGCAGTAGCACAGCTGTCTTAATTTAGTTTAAGCAATTGTCTGTCAGTGAACTGTGGGTTTATGGGCAGATTAAATACAATCCTATTGTTCTGTTTCTTTTCCTTGCAGGCCTTGCTTCAGGTTTTAATCATTCTGACTGGAAACTATAACTTCTTTAACCTCCTGACCATTGTGCTGAGCCTCTCCTTGCTTGATGATGAGCACGTGTACTTCTTCCTGGGGCACAGGAAACAAAACAAGTCTCAATGTAAGTCGTTTCATGTTTCTTTATAATGACATCGTATGAAGAAACTCAGGATGATGAAATGCTCCTCGAGAAAGGTCACTTCCCAAACTTGCGTAGAAAGAAGCATGTGTGCTCTAAATGATCCTAACTGCCTGGAAAATGATACATATTTTGACAGATGTCTTCTGATAGCAGTTACTTGGCGGAACTATATTTATTTTATTTTTTTAACCTATTTTTTGAAGACAGTACTGAAGCTGGATACAAATTCCTGGCAAGGGGAGTTATGGTTAAATTCAAATCTTAAATCTTTGTGCCCTACATTTGCATAGTCCTTAACTCAAATTGATTGGGCTGATGAAGGCCAAATATTCTAAATGCTTGTCCAAATTTGATTAAACGTAACATTTTTAAGTTCTTCCACATATAGAGGATGTTGCTCATGGTGGCACACTGGCAGATTGTCTTCATAATAGAAGGCTCAGGGATCAGCTTTGATTGACACTTGTTACAAGAAGTAGTAACACTTGATCTAACCTGCATGTGCGTTTATGATATGGTATTCTACATACTGTTAATGGTTTCATGGTGCTGGCATGTGTAATGATAATAACCGATATGTTTTTATTTGTAGCCTGGACTCAGACACTGATAAAATGGGGCATAGCTCTTGCAGAACTAGCATCTTATTGCTTAATTGTTTACTGGACCGTGGTGTATTTTGAACTTGAAATCAACTGGGAAAAGAGAAGCATATCGTCAAAAACAGGTAGGAGGTGTCTGACCTGTCTTTCTGAACAGTTTTTATTTTTTGTTGCCTTTTTACAAGTTTCTTTATGGAATTGCTTTGATATAAAAAGTTGTTAGAACTTGTTTTGTCATTACTAACAGTATTATTATTTAATACATCTAAAAACACTTAGATATTTTCCACTCTTCATTTTGCAGCCTTCACATATCATGAGTTTAACCAATGGTTGAAGACGGTTACGATTCCTAGTATTTGGATTGGAGTTCTGTCTCTGACCTGGGAAATAACCACGGCCATGTTCAAGTAGGTCAATGCTTCCGGACCCAAGATCTTCCCTTTTGTGAAAAATTAAGAAACTAACAAAGAGTGTTTAAAGTATGGCTGAGCTGCCACAGTCTGTAATTATTTTTCTTCCAGATGTGCCAGTGTGCGGGGATTCTTTTGGAAGCTGTGGGCCACTATCCAGTGGGCGATATTCGCCACTGCAGCCGCTTGCATGTTTGCTGTCAGCCTGGTGAGAGAACTCTCTTCTTAATGCCATTTTTGGGGTCGTCATTCAAAATGTGGAGTTTTTGCAGATCGCATTTATTTTGAGCCCTGATTTGCCAGCGAATCGGCTGAAACATTGTTACCAAAACACACATAGTTAACTGAATGAAACCAACTGATCTGCTACACAAATATAACTACTTGAAGAAAATAAATCATAATAGTAAAACTGGATGAAACAATGTCTGTCTGTGGAATGGCCAAGTTTGCCCTACCCTGTTTTAACTGGTAACGATTCCTGCAAAACTTAAACCCCATAAAATGCTCTGTTAGTTTTTTGGTCATTTAACCAATTTATTTGATTGCCTTTTTCTTTAAATCCCAAGGTCCCGTATACCTACATTGAAAATGACTCCAACAGCAAAATTTGGCCAGGCGTGAGGACAATGTATGACAGCGTTGACCGCTTCCAGCTTGTAAACTCCTATGGGCTTTTCAGAAGAATGACAGGAGTTGGAGGTCGTCCGGAGGTGGTAGTGGAGGGCAGTTATGATAAGGAAACCTGGACAGTAAGGACTGTTTTTATGTTAAGGCAGGGGTTTTCAACCAAAGGGTGCGCATACCCCTGGGGTACGTGGACGACTCAAATCGAAAATAAAAATGAAAGAACATCTTGAATATTTTTTTTTTTTTTTTTACCATAAATATTTTATTTTTGTTAGCAGCTCAAAGTTTACAGTCTTAACTACAGTTTGAAAAATTATCATCAACCTGAACCCATGCGTGATTTCGATTTGAACGTGTTTCCTCTCTGATATTACTGAGGCACAGTAATTAAGAAATAGCGGCTGGCTGAATTGTTTAATAGAGTACATCCAGATTATCCTTTTGTGTAGTTTGAGTCAAAAATTGATACATTTCTCGCGAAAAACTCAGGGAAACTGAATCTCCAGAAAGTGCAACATTTTAAATGGCACACATAATGATGCTGGGATGGCAAGTAAATGGTAACGTGCTCAAGTTACAGTGCAGACTATTTTTGATTTACAATAACTTTTCCAAATAGAAAGTGAATACGTGTGTTTCTGAAGAGATTCACAAATGCTGTCTTTTGACTCTGTGCCCCAAAGACTTGTAGTTACATTTTAAGGATTACTATTTGGTATTCTGTCCTAGCCAGCAGTTTGTCAGCCCCAGACTGTTGTGACATACATTCTATACTAAATATACAGGGAAAATGTTAATCTGGTTATTCTGCCTTTGCAACGGTGGTACCGTTCAGTAAAGCGAATATTGTAAAGAGGTACTTCAGCTGAAACCTCCAGACAGAAGGGGTTCAGTTTTTGAAAAAGGTTGAAAGTCACTGTGTTAAGGTATTAAATGAAAGCACTCTTGAGCTAAACAGTAGGCACACCATGTACCCATTATAGGCTGCCTCGGACTCAATCTTGCATGTCGGGACAAAATCAGCTGACTATGTTTAAATGTCGATGTCAGTAGGTTTTTTGCTTTTGTTAAACTTTTGAATAAGCAAATGAAGTAATAAGTCTGTTAAACCTTCTATCTTAATTTACATGTCCTTGGTGTCTTCACTTTAAAACTAAGTTGTGAGCAAATCCTTATAAAGAGTTTAAGTACTGCAGCCTAACACTTTTTGTTTTCTTCCTCTCTCTGCAGGAAATAGAGTTCATGTATAAGCCTGGCAATGTAGCGCTGCCCCCCCGGTAGTTGCCCCACACCAGCCTCGACTCGACTGGCAGATGTGGTTTGCAGCGCTCGGCCCCCACGCTCAGAGCCCCTGGTTCACTGGACTAGTCCAGCGACTGCTTCAGGGGAAGAAGGATGGTAAGGAAGGGGAAAACCATTCCAACATCAACACAGTGCCGTTTTTGGACAGCTTTTTTTTAATGCAGTAGCACTGCAAAGTTACTGTGTCAACTGTACTGTAAAGTCCAATACCATGTTATACATACTGCAGTGATACTGAGTAGAGAGTAGGCTTTATATGCTATCCCCCTATGTGGGACTGCTACAAAAGTGTGTTGCTTTCACTTTTGTTTTACGTCGTAGTGTGCCTCTGTGGTCTAGCTCACAGCCCTTTTTGTTTTGAATATGCATAGTATAAATTATAAATAAAATTCATTAACTTGGCAAAATTATTAGGTAACATAAGATGGCATTCTTGAGTTTGTTTTTGAAATGTGTGTTTTTGTTTTTTTTCCCCGCACAAAAGTTATTGACTTGGTGCAAGTGGATGAGTCTCAATACCCCTTCAAATCACATCCTCCAACTTTCATCCGAGCCCGCCTTTACAAGTACTGGTTCACCAAGGTCAATGAGGATGGGTGAGTATACAGTGGCACTTCACACATCTGTGGAGGAGAGGTTGCAGGTTCCATTCACATTTGTAAGTTTGGTTGGTTTATTTGTTTGTTTCTTTGTTTCCAGTTCAGTGCCTCAGAAGTGGTGGAGGAGGCAGTTTTCTGAAGAGTTTTACCCCACTGTGTTTCTTGGTGATCCCAACTTGGATTCCCTGCTCAATCATTTTGGACTTAAGGTAACCTGATGCTGGCAGTTCTGTCTTCTTCACCTATAGATTGTGAAGGCTATAATACAATAAGAATTGGGGTTTTCAGAAATGTAGTGGGTGCCCTTTTCCACTGGAATACTTTTGAGCTAATGTGTAATTTGCATGCCAAGGACATTGCAACTTCTTCTGAATATATAGTTTGCTTTCAAGGATATTGTTGTGGATATAGTTTTGATATGTTTTACACTCCTACACCAATAGAGGGCAGCACATACAGCACCTGTAGTAGCCTTGGATAAAGGTGTCTACCCAATAAATAACATACAAACCATTTATAACAGGGCTCCTGTTTTAGAAGCATGCATAAATGTGTTGTATTCCATTTAGTTTAAATTAATTTGGGGGTTTAGAAAATAAAGATGTTATTTTTCATGTTCCTTTAGGACAAAGGACAGCCAAAGCGCAACGCTGATACGTTTTTGCCGGTTACTCTGAGAGCTGTTCGTGAATATGCCCGAACGCTCCCTGCCCCCCTGATTCTGTGGTCCCTCTTCTTTACCGGGGCTGCAATCTGTCTCCTCAAAGTGCTTTTCAGTGGGTCTCGTAGCAGCAGCAGCAGCAAAAACAAGGAAAAGGAGGCTGTAGCTGCTGTGGAGAAGAATGACCAAGCTATGAAAAAAGAGGAAAAGGAGAAAACAAAACGCACAGAAAATTCTGCAGATTCTGACAAATATGCTAAGAAAAGGAAATGATGCGGCTTCCTTGGGTATTTTAACGTGGTGTTTTCTGGTTAATGTGTTTTTTTCCGTTAACCAAAACTCTAATCTTTCCTATTATTGCAATTGGAGGAGGGGGAGGAATAAAAGAGAACTGGCAAGTGCCAATAATGTTACAAAGAATGCATTTATTTACTACCAGAAGTCAGGTAGTACAAACATACATTGACACTATTTGGGAGATGAATTCAGAGGCATCACTGTTAATCTACATCCTATGGCTAGCAGAAGGAAAATGTCATAGTTTGCTGCCTTAATTTAATGTGTAAAATAATACTCCCTTCACTTTTGGTTGTCATTATTTAGAATAAAGATTTGGCTACCAAAGACAACAGTTTACCCACACTGACAGTACTGAACCATGTTTTTTGTTTTTGAACAGCATAAATCTCCCTCCATTTTATATTCAGTTATTGCCGCCTTTTTAATATGTGGCAACTTTTCTAAATTATTATAAAAAAGCAAGCAAGTGACCAGTTAATGTAGGTTTTGCACACACACAAGCGTATAATTGCGTAAGTTAATAAAGCTTTGGAACTAAAATAAATAATTTAAGTTAATACAAATGTAAAGCAGCTTTATATTTTTATACTCAAGTTTTGAAAATTAAACCCCAAAGTGAGCATTTGAAACTATGGGACGTCTCACTGATTTAATATTGGTTGAGGTTTAAATGTTTAGACTTCCATGTATATGTATTTTAGGTAATTGTTTCTTATAGAGTTGATTTGTGCTATTCCAAAGCACAATCACCTACCAGAACCTAGCCAAGAAATGCCTTTTATCCATTCTTCAGGCTTTTTGTGCAGCCGTGAGTTATTGCCTTATTTCTATCTGTAAATAAATGTTTATCAAAATCTAAGAATATAAGTTCCCAATCACCTCTATGTATTGCAATATGGTATATAACTTGTGAACCAGGTTTGGGTGATTTTAGCTGGCAGTGTCAATGTTACTTTAACAGTAAGACTTTTACTGTATACAATTGTACCTAAATGATTACATAGATTACATCTTTTATTCAGGTACATATACAGTAGCTACAAATGCCATTAAATATATATGAATTAGAGGTCAGCAGTTATACAATATAGAACATTCGCAATATTATCACCACATGATTGCCAGCATCATTACAAAGTAAAGGGGGGTAGGGGGGCTTATTCAAATGGAATTTGTGCAGTACTTGTATGTCCTTTTAATGCTTTGTGAAGGGGCTCTTGGATGCTGTAATATTTTGCATTCTCTTTTAAAGCCTCAGGCAAATAATTCAGATAACACTGTTTATAAAGGGGGGGGAAAAAATGTGTAACCACTACCAACTGTGCATTTTATTTGGGAGGTCACATTGGGTGTATATGGAGCTGTAAGGCTGTATATAAATAATAATTAAAAGTAACAATTCGTCAAGTTTACAATCATAACAAGACTTGAGCCGTTCCTTGCTGAATGATAGCTTGGGATTGTTTGGTTAGAAAGACAGTAGTGATATCTTTAGCCTCTAAATGAAAGCATGTATTCTAATGGTTCCAGAAGTTGGAACACAAAGTTGTATTCTGTTGGCTTTGTTTCCTTTTTGTTTTCAAACATGTTGAATATATTAAGTTTCCTTCACTTTATGATAAGCTTCTATGGGAACACAGTCTGATTGCAAACTCGGATTGCAATGAGAGGTCAGGCTGCTGCCGACTACATCAAAATAATTTGGTATTCTGCCCCAAATATCTGAAGCATTTTTCATAGTTTAAGTTTAGCTCTAATCCTTGATTTAGACCTAAACAGTCTGAATCCATTCATGCATTGTAGGGTTCAGAATGTGTCTTATTACCAGCTTCAAAGAAATTCAATCTGAGCTGCAGTCAAAGCCCTGTGCATACCAGTTTGAGAACATTTGCATATGTGTGTGCCCTCCACATTGTGCACATATATAAACAGCAGAACCAAAGAACTGAAAAAAACAATTTTAAAGCAGTGTATTTCTAATAAAACTTATAGTGTAAAAAATACAGCTTTCGTCTTCTATTTTAATTTTACTGTTGGGAAAAATTATTATCTGAAATAGATTTGTATAACTTTTGGCTGGTATCTTCAACCCAGAACTGGCACTTTAGGAAAATCAGTAATGTTCTGTGTCATAATCTTTCTAGACACAGATTGTGATGTAATTGGTCATTGTGAGAAAGACTGACTTGCACATTTCTATTGCTAGAATGTTTCCTCAGTCTTCCATGTTCTCAAAAACTACCACAAAGAATTATTGTATTGGTTAGTTATTTCTTAGAGCTTTTACCCATTATCATCACATGAAATTGGGCACAAAAGATCATTTTTTGTGCGGGGAATTGAATCTCCTTTTGTTACGTTGCTGACTTTAACTACCTAAAAATTGCTTTAGAGTTACATAATTGATCACACAGATTGTATAAGGGGAGGCAGGTCTAGGAATACTCAAAAGCAAGGCTGACTCAACTTTTGTTTTGAGCTGACAGCTCACTTCCTGTATTCACATGTGTTGCCATTATTGAATCAAGAATTGGTTTTATATTAAGGTAATTAAAACAATACAAAAATGCACACGTCTGCACTTCCAAATCAGCAATTTTATATACTGTATAATCACAACAGTTTGTAAACACTGTCTGATAAGCTGGTTGCAAGCAGGATTTCTCATTTGTGTAATATTCCAAAATAACCATTTAAGCATTTCAGCTTTGCTTGTGTACAAATCAAATATGAACTGAAGCCAGTTGTCACAGTGCCAAGTTATTTCTTTATTAAAATCAACTGTTCACTGTGGAATGTGAGACTATAAACTTCAGATGGTATATTGGAAATAGATTGTTCTTAAAACTGGAAGTTTATATATTTGTTCAGGACCAAAGATCCCCCAGTGAAAGGTTGCTGTAATTGAACAAACTTTTCCAAACATCTTCATTGCCCAAGGGTTAGATTTTGAATTTCACAAATTAGGTAAGTTCCCATGAGCATGTACCTATATGTACATTTCTTAACCTCGCTATCCAACCCTACATTGATTTCTATCTTTTAAACTTCATGTCACTAAAGTAAAATAAAAAATCTGCACCTGTCTGTTGGTTGCATATTACTGTTTGTGTGTGTGTGTGTGTGTGTGTGTGTGTCGTCTTTAAATTCAAAGTGACAAGATTTCCAGATATCTAAACAGAACAGTAAAAGTGGAGTAACTTTAGAAATGTAAGGCATCCCTTTTTTAGCATTCTGACGTAATCACAACCAAGTAACATTGCAGAATCAACTTTCTATTCTGTAATTATTACAAATGCATCAGTAATAATTCTATCGTGGATTATTTCTCAAGCTCAAGCACGCTGCAATGATTAAAAAATAAATAAAACCAGTATGATTGGGATTTTTGAGGGTTCAAAGCATCTTGGCTCAGCCTTTCCTTGAAATATCTTGAATCCAGTTTGCCCACTCTAGTGGCTTCATCAGCTTGCTTTGAATCCAGGCATCTTCTCACCAGTACAGTTTCCCAGGACAGTACTTGTCAATGAGAGACTGATAGTATGGCTTGATCTTCTCCACATCCGGCAGGTCCGTACTCTTGGTATAAAGATCGAATTGGCTGTCCGAAGAACATTGATAATAAATTACTTGTTTTAACAGAATCAAACTGAATGAGGGGGTTATGATTGGACACCCAATCTGCTCCTAAACTATACTAAGTAGAGTTGATGAAATGATTACGATATCCCTGTTGCGTGTGTGTTGTTCAGTTTAAAGCCGTGGTAAAATTACCAGGTACAATAGCTAAGTCAAGTACAGAACTTTTTCCCCCTAATGCCTTTCTTGATGGAATGTTTGAAAATGCATGTTTGCATTTGTACAGGATTCTGCATATAGTTTAGCTAGAATAATGAATTGCTCTAAAAGTGTATAGTAGATAGGACCTGCAGGTTTTATAAGTCACTGCTCTGTCTGAGCCAAATTAAAAAGGTATGTGGGACAGGGACACATCATCTCACAAGAGAGGCATAGCTTGCTGTAAATCCGAACCCTTAGCTTACTCACTTGAATTCTTGCACCCATGGTAACATCTTCAGGTCCTTTGCATTGCAGAGGTGCATGTACTCTTTGTGAGTGTGCCAAGGATAGAAGGAATGGTATCTGATCATATACAAGCCCTAAATTAAATTGAGAAAATATTAACAATCAGTGCATCATGAGTTTCTCAAACCTCCTAGTCTGGGTA
This sequence comes from Acipenser oxyrinchus oxyrinchus, assembly GCA_030684275.1. NCBI lineage: Eukaryota > Metazoa > Chordata > Actinopteri > Acipenseriformes > Acipenseridae > Acipenser > Acipenser oxyrinchus. The sequence goes on along the minus strand of CM060254.1, from coordinate 45,882,156 downwards.
CCTGGGTATAAACACCAGTTTCTATTGTGTAAAGATGGACACTAAGAATGACAGTAGAATGTTGAGTTAAGGAACATCAAAGTAAACCAAGCAAACATGCTGCTGACATACCTCTTCAGGGATGGAACATTTGTTAAACGTCATCACTCTGTACATGTATTCTGGAATTTTAAAACAAAAGAAGAAACTCTTATTCATTCGGCACAACAGTGTGTTGTAATTTTAATCCATGTAGAAATTGTGATTCAATTACAGTGCTATGTAGATCTGTAATTCAAAATGTTTACACTGTCCAAACCAAAGAAATGGCTCCTTACCATCGTGTCCCCAGGACATCAGTACATTCTCCAGGCCACAGTTTGGTTTGTATACACCATTCTGAGTACTAAGAGAAAGTAAGAATAAAGTGAGATGCATGGCACATTTCATGACACCTCCATCATTTGGAACAGTATTGCACCGTAATGTAACAGCACAGTCAATAGCTCCGGGAATGGCATATTGGAACTGAAGCAAAGAAAAGATATTGTCCATCTGTAAAGTATACAGGGCCAGCATATTTTTACACATATGTTGTTTCCAGTTAACATAGCCGATTCTTTTTTGTAAGCCAGAATATTGAGTTTTAAATACCCTTTTTTTTCTTCTTAAAATAGTTTTAGGTTTCTATTTTTTTCTTCTTTAATTGGCTTTAATGGTTTGTGGGTGAGTTACAACTGTCAGTGTTTTCTCCCCAGTACTGGAATATCATGGAAAATACAAAAAGAAAATACATAAATAAGAAAACAGACAAAATATTGCTTTTACTTATAACGTGGGTCTTTGTCATCTGTATTGTCATTGAAGCTTGTGTCCCTGAAGACAATGGAGTTCTGGAACTTGCAGCCAACAGGGTAAGTATCACCAACCACTGACCACTACAAAATAAAACGTGTTTCATTCTGTCAATGTCAGTCCATAAAGTTACCACATAGCTGTGGAGAACACGTTACTTTAAGTATGGCTAACACTTTGGAGGAAATAGCTTTGTAATATATACTGTACTGGTGGTAAAATGCTATTATAGTCTTACATACTTATATATTAAATCTATTCCCAAGAAATACATCTCAGTGGCCATTTTAATCAGGCACTTGTTTTTATTAATAATGTATTGCATATAATTACAAGATTACATAGCAACTACAATGAGCATGCTGTACATATTGTAACAGATGTAGTTATAATGTAACCAAATGTCAACAAACATGTAGCTACAGAGTAACTACACAACTACATAGTTACAGTAGAATTAACTGTACAGTTTACACTGTAACCATTTTTCTTTTTTTTTTCTGCATCGCATTTGGGTTGCTCCCATGTAACCAAGGCCCCTATTTTTTTGTGATTCCCTCTAAGCCGTTTTGTTTTTAAATGAGGCAATATGAGATTTTTAGCATTCTAAAATGAGCAATGCTTCTCGTTGAACAGGCCGTAGATGAGGTAGATTATAACGTGTGCTGCTCAGGTCTGAATGCAAACCATAAACGAGATAAACGAGCAGAAAGGTTGTTCTGGATTGAATCACTACTCTACCTGTGGCTGCCCCCAGAGAGCCATAATCTTCCCAATGTCATGAATGAGACCAACTAGCTGGAACCAGCCTATGAAAAAAAAAAAACAATAAAGAGAAACAATTAAACACACTTTCATATCTTATTCTAGCACCTAATGGGTCCTGATTCTGGCCAAGCATGATAAGTTGAAGGGTGTTTAAATTATACAGTATTAGAATCCTTTGAGCAAACCAATAGTAAGGGAGCATAATGCTTATAATGGGAAAACGTTTCTTGTTCTATCAGCGGCTAGTGTGTTGCTCACCTTTGTCTGGGTGTGCTTTGCGGATCCCCTCTGCTGTTTGGTAAGCATGGAAAGAGTTTGGAAAATCCACGTCAGGGTCCGAATGATCCACCAGCTGATCAAGACAGTCCAGGCTTTCCATCACAGTCATGTGGGCATGGCTGCAGTTTGACCACTCTGCATGCTGTGGGAGGAGGAATGGAACAAGTTTAGATGGTAATTCTGAATATTAAATAAGAGGCGGGTTAGGATCTCCAGAAAAGCTCTAAAATCCAGGTAACTATAGATAGAGAGGAAAGTGTTTGGAGAAACACCACCCAGGACCACTCTGCATGATTGGGAACCATACAAATCAATGGAATTAACACCTGATGCTGCTTTAAACTATGTTTGATTTTGTAAAATGTTTCATGTTAAGATAACATGCTGCCAAAGAAGTGGTTAGATCCCCAGCTGGCACCAATCAAAAGGTTTCAACTGCAAACTGTTTTGAAAGACTGAACTTTAGTCTGCCAACTAGCAGCGGTTACCTCAAACCACCCTGTTCCTGGGTGATTATGCTACTCAGGGATGATATCTGCTACTCCTCAATACCGTTTTGATGTGTCGCTGTTGTATGCAGTGTCTATTTCTGAGAAGTCTTTGAATTATGAATAGGCTGTCAGACAGTGCTGAAGTAGTGTCCACATACCTTTTGCTTCACGAACTCCAGAGTCTGATTGGTGTGCATCAGTTTGTAAGTGTTGTAAACTCGTTCAATGAGATCCCCACTCTACAGGAATGATAACACAGACATGATATAGTTCATCACTATTTCCTGTTGCAGTGCACTTCCAGCACTACTAATATTATATTACTATAGCAAAAGTATGGGAATAATAATAATACCAGTGGTCCCTCATTCTAGCACTTTATAGCACCAGTATGCTTTGCTGGTCACTCTGAACCACATAGAGTCAAACCTACCTAGTATCACTCTTGCTAATGTCACCCTCCGATTATTATCACCACATTAAATGTCCTGGACAGAATATAATTGGAGACAATAGGGACAAGATCCTGCTGATATTGTCACACCCTGGTTAATATCACTTAATATTACTCTGGGAAGCAATAGCATAAGATTAGGTTTACATGTAAATTGCTGTACATTGAAATGTATGCTGTACATGTGGAGTGTCATATGTTTATTAATACATACTAATTAATAAAACTACTGTAATCAATGGAATACCTAGTACTACAAGCAGTCATATTTGTTATATCAACATGTATGTGTTTTAGTGCTTTTTCCCCAGGTTATTGGTGAACCTTTGATAAAGTCAACTCTGTTCACAAGCACCATTTCTGCTCAGTACCTTTAAAGTGATAATAATATGATTTGAATAGGCTGTATCATTTCTGACGTATACACTAGGCTGTATCATTTCTGACGTATACACTAGGCTGTATCATTTCTGACGTATACAGTAGGCTGTATCATTTCTGACATATACACTAGGCTGTATCATTTCTGACGTATACACTCGGCAGTATAATTTCTTTGTTGTCAATGTGTTGCTCAGGTCTACAGAACAGGATATAGAAGGTGTATTCACCCACATCATCATTTTAAGAAAAAAGAAATACCTCAAAATTCCTGAAACCACTTTTCTTCTCTGCATCGCCGGTAATTTGCTGCTCCGGACGATATATGTCTGAAGGGTCGGGTCCCTGTCAAATCAACCAGGCATGTTAAAGTTTATATCAAGAACAAAAATGTGGTGTAAACTTCGCCAGAAACAGTCGTCAGCCCTGGGCTGCAATTGCTGCCATTGGCTGATGTTTTCAAGTCAATAATCTGGCAGGACAACAACTTGCTTCTTCTGTCATATTGAAAAGGAACTTGGATAATCATAAATAAAATAAAGAGTTAAATAAGAAACAATGACATGGAGAAACAGACATTGTACAAATTGTAATGCCTTAGCCACTTCACCTTTTATTACAAATATATTAAGAAATATTTGAAACCCAGTGATGATTCTTCATAGCAAAATAATGTATGAGTCCATTTCTATTTAAAGAGGGTCAGAGTTACTGAGTTAAACACTGCTGTTCACAGTGCATGCTTTTAAAAATAAAATCCTGACTGAGTCCAGTAGAAGTGTACATTAACATCCTGCACGGTGATATACATACTCTCAACCAAACCAATGTAATGTGTAAACTATTAAACAATGAATAACCTAAACCATCATTCAGCATGCTCTGTACTGTGCTCTGCTCTCACCCAGATTTCTCATTTAATATGGAATCAGGGCAACCTTGTTAGATAATGAGTAAACTTTTGAATTGACGTGATTTCCAGTATTTATTGAGGCAAGAGCAGCTAACCAACATTCCAAAAAATAAAACGAAATGTTTGTGTAGTAACATATCTAGGATAAAAGCCTGTTTGCTTTGTCAAAATGGGTTACCTCAGGTGCTTGACCGACTGCAAAGTCAAATATCCTTCCATCTAATGATCTCAGTGTAAATAAAAGAAAAACTGGGATATCACTGGGATTATAGCAACACAATTTTTTATTTTATTGCTCTTTTCTTTTTTTTTTTTAAGATACCTGTTCCAGTAGACAGTATTATTTAACAGGGAATCCTCTCCAAAGTTAAATTGAAATATTGTAAAGTACATTGAAAATCTGGCATGGGTTAACACAAAGGACTTCAACTCTTTCAGCACAAAAGGAGTTTTTTTCATCAGCCGTGCTTTTTTAAAGAACTTTACAGCACACGGTAATCTCCGAATTGCATCAACAATTCATTTTTCTAGTGAATATCCCAGACTATCCCTAGCTGGGTGGTAGATGTAATTCTGGGTTGTCCTCTAATGCAGTAAAATAGTATTTATTGTACTGCGCTAGGTTAAAATCTCTGTTTGCAAGCCATGTGAGTGAAATTGTCCCCACCCCAGCTGTGTTTTATCCTGGTGGATTACAGATTGATCAAATCAACACCTAAGTACCTTTGCAAAAATAAAACACTGATGTGATAAATAAATAGTTTCAGTGCCTTGTATGAAAAAAAAGCCAATACAATACAATTCCCATAAATATATTTTATGATGTATTTTGAACACATGCAAAATAACATAAAGTACACATTCTAATTTAGAAAGAAAAAAAACTGCACCACCTATTCCAGGACCAATTAGATACTTACAGTTTCAAGGATTCTCATCTTGTTTGCGTGTCTTTGATTCTTCTCAGAGAGTGTCTCTGATTGACCAAACCAGCGGATTTAATGGCTTTAAAAGGTTGCCCTAGGATTGTACCACTGACAGTTTTAAAACATAATCCAGCAGGATGGTACTCTGGCACACGAGGGCCTGCGGTAAGCAATGGGTGATATTTTAACCTGGCTCTGTTAGATAAATGCAGATTCTAAGAATTGTTATCAGGGTCCATTTGGCACATTCCCAACAGCATTTTGAAGCGAATATCGAGCCCCCCCCCAATGCATAAATAGGCATTGAATATACACCAATACACAAAATAATGTATAGCCAAAAAAACAAATCAACGGTTCACATTTCATAAAGGAAACAAAGTGGTTGAATTACTGTAGATGACAAAAAAACTACCCCCCCCCCCCCCAAAAAAAAAACAATTAACTGATTACTCCTGAAATTATACCCTGTGGATAATTTGCCTTTGGACATGCTTCCAAAATAGGGACTTAAAAATCCTCTTATTACATGTTTAAAAAGCACAACATATTCTAATGACCTATTATATGGTTCCCCTCTGTATAGCCATGACTTTGCAAAACTTGAAACACCAATTTTTGGGGTTACATAACTGGTTGGTAAAGAGGCTTTCATGTGGTTTGAGTAGTGGAGAGCTCAAAGTTCACTCACTGACCAGATTATAATGCGTGCCAGTGCAGTAATGTGGAACTTCCATATTTGGTATTAATGTTTGTATCACTTCCCCACTTCAAGACATTGGCTAGTGGTGTCGGATCAGCTAGCTTGTGACTCCTAATCTTAAGCATGTGCAGAGTTGCAGAACAGGAACATTATTATTTGACTCAAAAACAGATATTCAAACTAAGTATTGATATCAATTGCTATGATTTAGATAGTTCTACTGTGATGCTGTTTATTTAAAAAAAAAAAAGAAAAAAAATTAAGTTATTTTTATTTTTATTTTCCACTAGAGGTCACCCTTTGCATTAAAACCAGCAAACTTAAATGAAACTAAAACATAAGAGTCATAGTGCTCAGATAAGCACAAAGAATAATTTATTGGGAATGCAAATCTTTTACCAACTTCAAGTCTAACAATGACTGATTTCCATGTTGCAACTAAACTTTGAAGACTCTGAAACAGCAATGATTAACACTGGCTTTTTATTTGTCACACTGTAGTGGGGATGTTAGACATAAAATACTTCAATAAAGAAGTTACTAGAATCACAGTCAATTGCTTCTATTAATCAAACCTGCTTTCCTGATTTCTCTGACTATAATACTGCTATGACACCACCTTGGAGGATCTTGTTTGCACATGTCGAATACTTACCGTAACCCTGGTTCCCTTTCAATTCGAAGAAGACCACCACCGAACATTATGCATGGGATATGCCTGCCCATTGGGTAGGTATCGCTGAGTTCTCTATACCAGAACTGCAGATAGGCCCCTTCCTGGGATGATGCACTCGGTCCCGCTCACCGAGGGAATAAAACTGTCATCCTCAGGAAGCCATTTCACGTATTCCATCGAACCTGTGAGGGCGACCAATGTGACCTTGCGGTTGGTGGTCGTCTTGTCTTTCAGGGAACCAGGGTTACGGTAAGTGACCTAACGTTCCCTTTCAATTCGAAGACGAATACCAACAAACCAGACCAGAGCTGTCGCGAGGGAGAAGGAACGGCAGCATATGAGGGAAGCACTAGCACTGTCTAACCCAGGGGTTAGTGGTGTGAACTTACACCCTCAAGGACCCTCGGGCCTAATGAAGGCAGGGCAGGGTCTACCACATTAAGCAGGTAGAACCTGGAGAAGGTATGTGGTGTAGCCCAGCTAGCCGCAGTACAAATATCAGACATCGAGGCCCCTCTGAAGAGTGCCCAAGATGTAGCCAACCCACCAGGTGGGGGCAAGCCAGCACCATCATATGCTGTCGAGACTGTGTCCACAATCCAATGTGACAGATGCTGCTTAGAGAGGGGCTGTCCTAGGGTCCATGTCCCGTGACAGACAAAGAGCTGGTCAGATTGACGTAGAGCTCTTGTCCTATCCACTTAGCATCTCAATGCCCGCACTGGGCAGAGGAAATTCAATCTCTCATCCTCAGTTGAAGCAAACGGAGGTGGATGGAAGGACTCCAATTCCACAAACGGAATAATGTGGAAGGCTGTGATCACCTTGGGGAGGAAAGCAGGGTTGGTGCGCAGAGACATCCTGCTGCCATCCTCCCAAATACGCATGCAGGAGCTGTGCAGAGACAGCGCCTGCAGCTCACTGACCCGCTTAGCGGAGGTGATAGCCATGAGGAAGGCTGTCTTCATAGACAGGTATTTCAACTCTATGGAGTGTATGGGCTCAAACAGGGCCGTATGAGAGCCTCCAGTACAAAATTAAGGCTCCATTCGGGGAGAACAGCCTCCTGGGAGGGCGTAATCGCCAAGCTCCTTTAAGAAATCAGGTAGCCAAGAAATGCTCACCCAGAGACACCGAATCTACGGGCACGTGGCGTTAAAGAGGTGGGGACAATTCCACTCACATGGCTTGCAGAGATTTTAACCTAGCGCAGTACAAGATTTACTAAAATATGCAGTTTTGGACAAAAGACCTTGTGGCAGGGTAGAAAACCCCAGCACATAATGAGAGGGGGCGGGGCAAAGCCCTGCTGTTTACATGTGTGTTTATTTATCACGGGTGAATGGATTGTTATGATTTAAAAATGTATTGGTGTATTATTATTTAAAAAGAAAATGTATTGTTTAGTATGTATTTGTGTTTAGTTAAAAACACGCCATTTTCTTTATTATTATTGTGGTCTGGCACAGGTGGTGTTAGTAGCTTGTCTCTGCCAGACAGCTCGTGAGAATGTGGCTGGTGCCGTTTATTGAATTATTGTTTGGTGTTTGTAATTATATTTTAGTCTATAATTTAGTCTTAATTTAAGTATATAAGCCTACCGCTTTTGTTGTTCTGGGTGAGTGTTCAGAGGAGAGAAGGAGAGCAAGCGGAGATCTAAAACGAAAGTAAAAAGAAAAGAAAAAGAAAACAATTGCTACTCGTGCTGGGAAGCACCAGCACGGTACTTGTTTTGTGTTCAAGATCTGTTTTGTTTACATTTTTATTTTTGCTCTGTGAGCAGTGTTTTTTGGTTTAAATAAAAAACAGCGCAAGAGAGCGTCTTTCACCCGAGTACCTGTCTGTTTGTTCTGTCAGCTATCTGGTCTGGGGACATCACCCTCAGTTACCCTGTCACAGACCTATATATCGAATTATAGAATTATAGACCTATGTATCGAATTATAGACGTATCTATCGAATGGAAGTGCACAAGACTTACAATCACTTGAAATAAAACTGAAAACTATATTGTGTCACATTCTGATATAATTTACATTTTTCCACTGAATGTAGTGTAGCAACATTTAACTCCAGCTCATGCAAATTACCACTCCTAAACATGACCTGGATTGCATATAGAAACCAGAAACAAGCAAAGTGCTAGCCAGACAACTGTGCAATATAAACACCTGAATGAAGATTCATATTGCTGGTGTATCAATACGGCCCCTATGGTACCTTTCTATTGTGATGTTCTCCCAAAACACCTCTGTTCTTATTACTTTGACTTTGTTGTATTCTCTTACCCCAAACCTGACATACACTAGTGTACTGTCAGGCCCTGAGCCCTCCAATCCTGCCATCTTATTTTTTTATATCAAAACTAGACGTTTATCCAAAACTGAACTGTCTTAAGTCGTCGCTTTGAATTCTTTCTTGCATTGTATTGGCTTGTGTTGGCTTTTCATGACCACAACAAGCATTGACGACAACAACGCATGCTGACAATTAAGCTTGACACACTTTATTCTTTGTAATTGCACGCAGATGTGCAGCCGTTGGTCTTGAAATTGCTCTTCAGTTTCAGAATTAGTATTCATTTTCATCAGTTGTAGCCATAATGTTTTGATTATAAATGGAAACGCCCTCATTTAATTTGTCCTCACATTTACAGAAATCCCCTCTGAGGTTGTTTTATTTGGCCAGCTTGTGTAGCTATTGATAAATACATCCCACCCAAGTCATTATGTAGCTAAAGAAAATGAGCCAATAGACGAATAAGAAGGTATTGCATAAACAGCATGCGCATGTAAAAAAAATTCCAGCCTATAAACTAACCACTGTCTAAATAATGAACACATTACATACGGTCTGTACTTCTGACTAAAAGAGGAGCCAATGGTTGAGATTGTCAAGACAATGGAAATGTTGTTGGAAATGTTTGCTGATGGGGTGAACCAGCTGTGTGTGTACTTTTTTAAGACACCATATTTAAAGATACAATACCTAACACCATTATTCAAATATGTTTATACATTTCAGACAGTACAGTAATTTGGTTGCTAGAAGGGTGTTTGCAGAAATTGTTTGATTTTCCTTTCCGTGTATATGCCTCGGTTTTCTTTGTAATTTTAAACGATGACAGTTTTTTAGCAATGGCATTGTTAGGTGTTTGTTTTGCAATGAGTTACTCTCAGAAAATGTTTTATTTAAGAGCACGCATTAAGGACTGTGCCTGTTTCTTTTGTATTCTGAAAAAAATAAATGATGATTAATTGGGCTTCTCAGGCAAACAGCCCTTTCCAATAATTTATTCTTCCTTTATTCTCTTGTTAATATACAAGTTTTAAAAAAAACAGCTATATTTGTTTTCTTTTCATGACCAACCCTTTGAGGAATTTCTTTGAAAAGAGAGAACAGATTGATGAATAGATTTCTGGGTTAAAACCTGGAACTGACTATCTAACTAGACTAGCTCTGGTGTTAGCTTACAGACAACCACATGAGTACACGGCTGCGAGACATCCAATGTCCCTAAATGCACCAAGACTTTTTCTTTTATCTTGGGGTCAGTTTTTTTGTTCAGTTTTATTTTTTGTATTTGAAATATAAAAGTGTTATACAGCACTTTAATTAAACTATTTTTAAATCAATCACCTCAAGTATTTAAAGAATTATGCAATAAAACCTCTAGATTTGCTTCAGCTCTGGCTAATCTGTTCAGCAAGGCAGGCTGTGTGAAATGTGTGCATTAGAAGTGTGTTAAAGGTCACGCGCCATGTTACAGTACAGCAGTTTACAGTAACAGTTCTTCATTATCCACACAGTCTTGAACGAAATGACATTTGAAACACTTGGTATATATAATTGTGCTGGTAAAGAGTTTCATAAAATAAAGCTGTATCAATGTACCTTTATCCTAAATGTCCCAATATTTTGCCACATTTTTAGCAACAAACATTGATCAACATAAATCACATGACCTCAAGATACCATTTACATACTGTACCAACACTTTATCTTAGGAGCAGAGGCTCTGTACATTGGAGTGTGTGTTCTTGTAGCTGGCAGCCATCTTGTCTTAGGAGAGGGGTGAACAGCCTGGAGTCAAGATGGCCAGTGGTGCACAGCCGCATAGTTTAAATTGGGTTTGTTGTGGCCAGGTGTTGATTGTCAGTTAACCCTGGCCACATGCTACAAAAGACAAAAGAAATGTTTGTTTGAGGAAAGAGGAGAGTAAGTTCAGTGAAGGCATTGCCAAGCCGGAACAGTATTAAGAAAAAGATTAGTTTATGCGCCACGATAGCTCTGCTTGGGTGCTGTAGTATTTTGTTTAAATTATGTATTTTGTTCCCGTGTTCTGTTTGTTTCTGTAAATAATAAAAGTGTGGTAAACTGCCGTTACTGCCTCTGGGTGTGCTATTCCTGTCGCTGACCAGCCTTGACCGCCTGCCACTTTACCACACGCTATAAACCACATAATATATACATTAACTGTAATTACGCACAGGGTGTACTGTACGGCATATTATGCCATTTTCAGCTGTACTTGCTTTGTTGGAATCAGGTCATGGTGACATCTGATTGGCTGAGCTATTGAAGGCTATTGTTACCTGTTCTTTTGGTAGAGGAAAAGCTCCACTCAGACCTACACTAGGCATACAGGACCAAGCAGGGACCTCTGGGGTTATTGCAGACATTCCATAAATAAACAGGACTTCACTTACTAGCCATCTGGACAGGCAATCACGGATTATTCATGTTAGGATTACATTAAGGATTACAGTTTAGGCTTCAAAGATGTGACCATCTACCCCAAATTTTCAGCTTAAAACCGAGGCATTAAAGGAGTGATAACCAAGGCATTAAACCTCTCTTTACCTCTTATTCTATACTGTTCTGTACATGCTGTTGAGATATATCATCAACTATTTCGTCATACTGACAGCTCTAGTTTTGAATTTACAGCCGTGGCGATGGAGGTATGTTACTGACATTTACAAAGAGTAACATTATCATAATGCATTTTTTTAAAATTTTTTAATCATTTTGGGATATGCACTTTTTATTTAACATTATATTGGTATGGATGAGTCTCAGCTTGCAATGCAAGGAATTTTAGAAATAAAATGTCATATAACTTTGACATCCTGAGTATTTCCGTAACAGCAGGTTTCTGACTAACTTTCTAAAAGCTGTTAAAGGTGTGGTAAGGCCACACCTCTGTCAAGCAAATGAGTCAGTGTTACATCAGTATGCGTAAGCAACTTCTTAACAGCCATCTTTGTAAAACCTATGAATAAAATGGTCCTCGCAACTCTGTACACCGTATTACACAGAACTGATATAGGGTGGCAACAGAGTGCTGAGGAAGGGTCATTTGAGGAATATATATGGTAGGCCTGAGCACCAACTCAATAGTTTATGCATGATTTATACCAAATTTAAAATAGGCCATCTAGTGTCATTGCTTTGCATTTCAGGGTAAACCAACACATGTATTTAAGCATTGCAATGAGAAAACCTGACCCATATCCACATGGAATACCGCCTTTATAGGGTCGCTTCTTTAATTACAATTCTTGTTTATCAACAAACAAACATGGATGTGAATGAAGTTAAGATCATATAATCTATGAATTTGAGAGTTACTTATCTAGTTACCAGACATTTGCAAAACAGATATAGTACCTAGTCCTGCTGAAGGCTTAATTATATTCCGAATTAGTGTAAATGTCACTGACTCTGGCAAACAAAAAGAATCCTGTTTACAATCCTGTTAGACATGCAATGTACTTGACATTTGCTGGGGTTTTGTTTAAAACCAAGGAATCCAACGTGCTTCGTTAAAATAATCCCTTTAAAATAAAATAAAAATGATAATCTTTTGTACTACTGGTAACTTCATTTATGGTGGTTATAAAATAATTAAATCCTTTAACAGCATACTGCAGTCACAGAATTTTCTCAAGTAAGATTATGTTAATGTTGATGCCTTGCAAATGTTGAAACCTCTCCCAGTATTCATTGCTCAGTCATGAATCTGTGTGATTTGAGCAATTGCTGTTCTCATATTTGCATGACTTAGTTCTGTACTTATTGGGAGGTGTTGTACAGGTAGACACGTACTCCATGAGCACTGTAAGCCAGAAGGTACATTTGGTAGCAGAACACCAACTTGAATGTCCTTTCTGTGGGGAAGCATTATCCTAGTCAACCATCTGTGTTATGAACCCTCCATTTTATTAAGGAGTCTTTACCTTGCTAGCCTTACCTACTCAGAGCAACGTAAAGCAACAGTACAAGGGAAATGCAAAAACTGAATTAAACATTTGAAGCTCTCAAACTTTATATATACATCATGAATTATTTCTTTTTTTACACATATTGAATTTTAATTAAACTCGGTGACTACAGGTTCTTTAATACAAAATCAAGGCCTCATGATGGTCAATTTCTGCCTGATTGCTGGCTTGTGATTATGCTAATGAATCCAAATTTGTCATTGGGAATACTGTCCGTGTAGCTCAAACCAGTGGAGAAGAGAGTTTAGGGGTGACCCTGATTTATATACTTTGATTTATATATATTCTGTATTTTTATCTGGTTTACTTTTTTTCTGTACTTCTGTTTCCAATTGTTTCCGCAGAGCCTGGAAGCATGTTTGAGATCTCTGTCCTGGTAGGTGTAACATGAATCCTTAACAAATCAATTATTGTCCAGATGGCAATGCATGTCTCTGCAGAATGCTCTGATAATCCTCTTTATCAATGGTGCCATGGAGGCATGATAACACAGTGCATCTATCCTGCAGTTAAGCATGGGTGGTGTCAAGGTGTGTAAACGCATCGGTTGGTGGCAGACATGATGTGTCACTCTGTGAACTGTGGTGTATTGTAATTATTAAAAAGCTTTGTATTTTAGTACCACAGCCTGTTAACTCTATATCAACCCAGCAACCCCTTTGTAACATCAATACAAAGATTATACAACATTAGTTTAAACATAATATTTTATTAAATATAAGTACAACTAATATTTTAACAATCAAGCATATATAATATAAATGGTTTGGTATCTAAGGTAGTTTCTGTAACTCTGTAATAATGCAGTGTCAACAGTCTTCAGAAATACAATCTATATAGATAGATAGATAGATAGATAGATCAATAGATAGATAGATAGATAATGTTACTAAATGCAATATATACAACAAAACTCCTTAATTCATTTAAAATTAAATAACTGAACATTATATTTTAAATTCAAGTCATGAAGAGGTTAACAAAAAACAAAGAGTAACTTTAAAGTGCTTTTATGTTCTGATGAGAAATAATTAACCCTTTAAAAACATGTGAAGACTATAATGTATAAAATATTGTTTTCAAGAGTATTGAAGATATATGGGGGGTTACTTGTTGATAAACAGTTGATAGGAATACACATAAATAGGATGGCAGACTTGGAAATATTGGATAACCTGCTTTCTGAAAACAATCTGACCTAGCCTGCCATTGCATTCAGTCTATAGAGTAAAAAACCTGGCTAAACACAGCAGATTTCTTGGCCCACTCACTAAAATTCACTCCCTGTTGGGTCCCCTGGTCACCGAGTATTAAGGCTATTGAGGCTAATATAATCTTCATAGAACGGTTGCTAACTACTGTTAACAACCTTTGCGGTGCTGATTAGACAGCAAGTTGCATTGGTTGCAGTTATGGTGTATAATGATGTCAGAAAGGAACCCAACCCTGGAATACCACAAAGCCCCTTATATTGTCTCTTTAAATGCATGTATTTGACCAATAGTGACAACTACTGGTAGCAAAAAAACACTGCAGCTCTATTTTGTATGATCACATAGAAACATGGGATTGAAATAAATAATAATGTAGCAGTTACATGACTTGTACAGTAATACATATCATTCCATTACATTTGTAAGCCGACTCCAGGGTTGTCCTGTTTTTTGCACTGTTTTTACTTTATTATATTATTTAGCAAACATGAAATAAATGGGTTTTATTAGTATGTGCATTAATTCCCAAATGTTATTTGACACTTCAGCTCAGTTGCTACTTGCCAGTGGTCTACATACTAATCTACCAACATTGACATCCAGCTGAGTATGTTTGAGTACTCACATAGTCCTCTAGAAAGAAGAAACTAGCTGAAACAAATCAACTTGTCAATCCTATCATTCAAATGCAAACATTAAATCCACATACATAAAATATGAGATTTCGCTTTCAAATGCAAACAGTTCAAATATCAAACCAACAGGTCTTTAATATTTAAAATTATTTTAATGGGCAGTCTACGAGACATTGATTATAGTCAATACAGCAAATGTAACACTCTTGAGAAATGTTCCATTATCGTAAAACAGGTGGTTTAGAACTCCTACAGAATTTTACAAAGCTAGCCAACACTGGCCTTTCGTAGGAAGTAGCACATCATGTTTAGAAAAAGGGAAAAGATGGATGGAAGAACTTTGTGGTGGTCTTAAAGATGCACTTACAATTTGAAAGCATAACCACATAAATCAGTAGCAGTTCCAAACCACAGTGTATACTGCTGAGAGTGAAAGACAGCACACCGTTATGAAGTTACATCGTTTCAATTACAACAATCACACTGAAGCGTGAGCAGTGGAGCATGAGCTCTTTTTGTTGTGAGATGCTCAAGCACTAGGAAAGTTTATCCGCTTCTAGTGAAAATCAAACCTGGATAAAGAACATCAGCACCCAGCAGAATCTGTCTGTTGGACCTTTAAAGGTACGGAATGGCATGGTCTTTATCAAAAACTTGAAAGGGACTGCCACAGTGCCACAAGGAAGGCGTTTACTTCGGTTCATATCATTTAAGACCTAATGCTCAGGAGCAGTGGCTTGATCCTGGCAAATTAAGAACAGCAACAAGGATGTCGTCCTTCTAGATTTAAATTGTATGTAGACGTTACAGATGCAGTGCGTGTTAAGAGTCTGGCATCACTGGAGCCACACCCAGTTTGATGGAAAACGTTTATTTATATTTAGTGAGCAGACCCGTAATTTCAGAAATCCCAGTAACAGGAACAAGCATGTGTAACCTATAATTTTCAATCACAACTATCTAGTGTGTAGACAGCACGTTTGGTGTCCATTTTTGGTTCAACGGCTGTCCTATATTAAAAACCCTACTCAGAATAGGTACTGCATCACTGACTAATTTGGCATCTGTAGTATTTTTTAATTGGCAGTGCACCCTTTGTCATTTGAACGTTCCCATAGGAAATTCATACTACTGGACTTCAACATTTTGGTAAAGTGGCTTGTCCCCAGGGTTACATAGTGGCTGACCTAAAACTAGGAAATCCCAAACTTATCATTTTAGCCACATTGTCTATTTCACAACATATCTATGGGCACCTGAAATATACACTGTAATACTCTTCTGAGGGGAAGAATGGCAGGGAAGCTAACCATAAGACTGTCATCTTTTTACTCCCTCTAACTCCTATCCTCGCTGCATAACCTTCTCATAAAAAAAAAAACATTGTCTTTGTCTTGATGTCACAGCTGCTATCTTCTGAAAAAGCCTGGTAGAACTTGCTTTCCTCAAAGTGCTTTGTTTAGCAGATTCCTGGTCCTCATTAGCTAGTGCTAATCCCATCTATATGAATTTTAGTTGTGCTTCAATCAGCCTTTGAACGGGAAGAATTGCTCAACCCTCTTGTTTACAAATTCCAATGCCTGCGACTCAAGTGAAGCATAAAGAAAAACAGCAGCTCCATGGTGATAAGACCACCCTTAATTATTACTGTGTTTGTGCAAATTCGTCGCTTTGAGTTTGGATAGTGTAAATATATATACTATGCAGGTGTGGTCTTCAAAAAAGATGAATTTAATGCTCACAGAATCGAATAAGAGCCAGGCTGCAGTTCAGAATAAACATCATTTGTGGACGTTTCTATTGGCTGGTCTGTGCATACACGCTCTTGCTCTAATTCTATATTGGACAGACATTTATGTACTGGGATGAACTGTCAATTAAGTTTCTATTTCTGTATAATCCAGGGTTTCTTAGTAAATGGCTGCCATTGTTGTCTAGTTCAAGGCAGATTTATTTGTTTGTTTTTCCCTTGGTCTGTTTGGCAATAGGCAGACTATGACAATTGTGCATTTAACTTGTAGGCATTGGTGTTTTTGAAAAAATTGGTATACTTTGATAAAGACAATAAACAAATCACAGTTCAGGTGATGTTCAGTGGACTCTGAACTCCAAACACTGCACTCTAAACGAACACAGCACTAATAACTGTGTCACTGCATTTCAAGTGAATCTCTTGTCAAAATCAATTACATTTGTGCTGAAGTCGCTGAACTTTGGTGAAACCCTCTTTAGCACTCATCATCATCATTAGACTAATTTATTTGGTGAGTTCAGAAGCTTTCTTCTGGGAGCAGATACAGCTTAATCTTGAATGTGCAATCAGGTGTTAAAACGAAGCTTCTATTTTCTTGAGATCCCATTACAGTAATCCAAATGGTCAAGGATTGGCATACAAGATAAAAGCGCTGACAAGAATAATCCTCACCTCCATAAACTTTACCTATGTTTATGAAGCAGGTCAACTCTGGGGCTAGAACTCAATGCCCTATGAATTAGATTCTGTGGTGTCAAACTTAAATCCAGGTTGACACTTGACAATTCTCTGGAATGCACTTCTCAAAGCTTTGAAGAAGAGCCAACCTTATGCTTGATTCAAACAGACCATGGACTACTAATAAACAAACAGGGCTATTGCTCTATTCCCTGTTCTGTTTTTTTTCTTTTATAGTTTAGCACAGTATATATATATTTGCATTAATTGGAGTAGGAAATATTTTGGCCCACCAATCTAACTTAACAATTAACTAGTTAGTCCAACTGAAGTGCACAATACAAGTTTACCTGTCCCGACCACCTGCTATCTTGAATCAGCTCCTCTTTAAATAATGAATAATGCAAATAAAAATAAATAAATAATGTAACAATGAGAGTAGTCATTATTTTAAATAAAGGCACAGAAAAAACTAGTACGCTAAAGTATCTTATAATAAAACATCTCCGGAGAAGAGCGCTACATTGACCATATGGAAAGACAACCTAAATCAATGTCTTTTTTCTTATCCTATTAAAAAGTGATCATCCGTAACTATGTGGACTATTGGGATTGACCGGGGAGGAGACCTCACGTCCTGACTGACCATTAAGCTGCCAGAGACGATGACTGAGGTTTTGAACCTGACAGGTTCCCAGAACACAGCCAACGCGCATCAGCTGTGGGTGGTGAGCTCGCAGCCCTCCGTGGGCATGTCTGCGTCCCCTGGCAACCTTCTGTTTTCCTTCTGCAACTGTGGCAGGGTTTGGGGTTTCATTGTGGTGCGTGAAACCCTTGCTTAATATCTTGAAGATGTGATCTTTTTGCAGTTTACTGATTAGTAACTGTTTCCAGCTTTCAGTTTTGGGATCAAAGACGGTTTCTGATGAATCTTTCTGGCGGGAGGTTCCAGGGGTGGTTGAGGCATTCTCTTCAAGTCCATGTAGCCTAGAAAAAAAAGATGTTTCAAGTTTATTGTATTCCAAATGTGCATCACTATTGGAATGTATCACCAATTAAAACAAGCAATAGTCTTAATTTAACAAAATGTACACAAATAACAGCATTAAATAAAAAAAATAAAAAAAGAAGTAAAAAATCCAAATGAATCAATGTGGGTCCCTGGACTGTTTTATATTGATGTTTACATCCTTTTGCCTTAAGTCAAACATTTTGGAATTGTTTATGCAGGTTTGATGCCAAGTTAGATTTGAACAGTTGCAAGAGGACAGATACATTTAAGAAACGACACTGTGACCACAGTTAGACCTTTACAATGGCAGCATTTTGCTAGGCGCCTTTGTTGCCAGGCAACACTGATTCAATGATCTCTGCTATTTTTTTGATATTAAAAAGACAGGGTTTCATTGAAATAATGTGGGTAACTCTATACATCAAGGACAGCATGATTTGGAAGCCCGGTAAATAAGCAGAGTCTGTCCACACAGAAACATTAGCACCCAGAGAATAGATGATAAAATCAAATTTGATTAGACTTAACCAATGCATAATATTTACTGAGGACCATTAATCTAGTCCAGTTGATAGACTAATGCTGTAATATTAGCTCAGACTGACACCTGTTTATTAATATGTAATAATTATCCAGAATACTAGCTCAGATAACAAGACATGCTTTTGGCAGCACATACAGTACTATTTGCTATTTAACTCATGTATATTTCGCAAGCTGAATAAAAAGAGCGATACTCCACTGTACAAAGGTTTCCAGCACCAATTAGTAGATTGCATATGGTAAATAACTTCGCCACCAGCATTATTTATCCTTAATGTTTCAATCAGTTATCTGTTCAGTTGTTATAGTGCACCAATAAAGTCTATTATTAATGCAAACGAAAGGCACAGACAACATTTTAAATGCCAAGTGCCCTTTGTCCTGGCATTTCATGAATATAAAGTCAGATTGACCTGAAATAATATTTTTGCTCAAGTAAATAAAGTCAATATTTAGCTTGGGAGCAAAACCCTTTGAATCCCAGTTTAGCTGTGTCAGTTGTGGCAAACCACGCTGACCTCAGCACTCAAAAATGTCTTTATCAGTGTCTTCATTGGTTAGAAAGAACCCCCACCATGTAACATTTTATGGCCATGTATCCTCATTGTTCCATGCTGGCAATTCATTTTCCTGGCAGCACTCCTAGCTACCGCACATGAACACTAATAAGCACTCCAAATCTAACACTTCAAAACGCTTCAGGACAACAGTTCCTATTGATTAACATCCATGGTGTGTTCGCTTGTTAGAGGAGCACGTGGATTTTGTTTTTACAGCTAACCATATACTTAATAATAGTAATAGTTATCTGTAAGATAACATTGTCATTTGTAAAGGCTGTGGTCTATGATCTATTTCCAGTAGATAGTCAACAGAATTTGCCCTCATTGGTCATGCACCTAACTGTATCTCCGTCTTCATGCATTGTTACAAAACATGTTACGTTGTGTCATTTATGTGGCAGTAGAAATTGAATTTCCTAGTTAAATCTAGTTAAAAAGTTTTTAAATAAATCAACTAAGCAGTGACAAAAGGCCAAAGTCTACAATATTGCATCTTAAACTAGGCTAAGCAGCCCAGGTGCTTTGGAATTGCAGCCACAGCTCAGTGACTCATCAATGTCCATGTTTAAAAGTGAAATGGCTAAGACTGCAGTTCACACAGTTCAAAGGCAGAATAAGGCACTTGCACTCTCACTGATTCCGTGTGACTGGGCTGTTTGCAGACGGACGCTCCTTCAATTCAAATGTGTCTTTAAGAATATAAAATGATATATTAGTGCACATAAAATACCAATGTCCAATCACATATATTATCCAAGTCAGGTCTTTTTCTTTGTCTGTACCTTTTTATTTTCAATCCTGTAAACCCAAGTTCCATACTGTTGCATACTGTTGAAAATGAGGTCAGAAAACACATAGTCCTTACATCCTATTTTACCTACAGCTCTTTCTAACTTTGCCTGGAATGTCTTAAGTTTTGTAACTGTTTTGTATACGAAGAATCCATTGTGTTGGGATTAAAAATACTACCCTATGCTATGTGACTTAAAATGCAATGTAACTATATAATCGGTGCCTGACATAAAAGAAACAAAAATGCATATTTTAATCAATTTCATAAATGATTTAAATAATACTTTCGATCACCCACATGATCTGGCTCCCAGAAGATTTGAAAGCCACAGCACCATAATAAAGCATAACCCACAGAGGTTTGTTTGGAGAGGGTCTGGGCGCTTGTAAGGAAAGGGACATTTTTCCAAGTGAATCTCAGGCTAGCTGAAGTCCAAAAAACCAGGGCTGGACAACAGAACTTACAAGGTCAACAAACCACAGGAAGCCTGATTAACCAACCTATAGACAGTGACTAAGCACAGGAGCCAACCAGCTACACTCTAAGCAAAGCAGCCAGCCAGCTACACTCTAGGCACAGGAGCCAGCCAGCTACACTCTGAGTGCTATTCAGAGTTAAAAAAGCTTGTATTCAGAACTAAAAAGCTGCTTCACTACTGATTATACTTTTGTAGTAAATGCTCTGCTTTTGGCTCTTTAATACCCTTTTTCTCCTTCACTGCAATTCTCAGGAGAATATCTTTTTTTTTTTTTTTACATTGCGTTAATCACAGTCATTAATGAGGTCATGTCTATAGGGCAGCATGACCAGACTGCACTGTCATTTTGGTTCAATAATGAAGCTTTATAGTGCTACACATTGGAAGGCTGTTCCAAAGCTTTTCTTTTGATGATGCTCAAAGGAGACAGTTCAGGACAGACCAAGATGATCTTTTGTTAGGTTTCTGGCGGCAGACAAGAAAAAGAAAATAACATAAAAGATAGCTTAGCTTCATGTTCATCAAAAACAACATGGTGTCTCAATACATTAGTGCACTGAAAGATTGACTCTTCTGAGTTTCTCAGTGAGTTTTAGGGCCAGTGAGGTTCTGGTCAAGATGTCAGCTCATCAGGGGAAGTCAGTTCATAAAATCCCTTTGGATTTAAAAAAAGGAAGGTATTATCTGCAAGTCTCCTAACATGACAGTGAAAGTATGCAAAAACATTTCAAGCAAATCCAAGGCCTTTTTCAGCTTCTCTATGAGTATCAGTGCCAAGCCAGTTTGGGAACCACTTCAAACAAGGCTGCAGACACGTAGAGCAGAGACAACTTTAGCCTGGTAAATAGCAAGTCCAGTTCTCACGGCAGTTGTGTTAGTCTACAGAATGCGGAGCATGATGTGTAAGTGATAAAAATATTCAGCTATGTAGAGCCATTTTCAGAAAGTCTTTACTGTGAAAGTCATGCTGCTTAGTGCCAGTGGGGGTTTAACTATTTGACAACTACAATGTTACTTAAATGTTGATAATCATTATTGAAACTGAACTGTAGCATTAAATGGTTGCAATGAATACAATGAGGACCATGCAATGCATTTTTTTTATCCTAATTTAGTAAGATTGACCTCTGATATTTCCATTTTATTTGACCCATTCAAAAGAGGTATGCGTGTAAGTGTTTTCCTTAATTAGGAAAATAACTACTTCATCTTAGAAGCTCATATTAAACTATAATCCCTCACAGCAGTTAGAAAACATGTTCTGTGGTTGACGCCACCAAACATGTTCCGTAGTTGTCACCACAGGTCATCACAGTTGGCAAAGTGCCACGTTAATCTTGTGATGACATTAGTGAACAATTTCCTGGGAGACTAAACCTTCCAATGAGTGGAAAAGTCAAGTCAGACTATCATAGTTACACTGAGAACTAACCTTTCTTTGGTTTGTTCAATACATGGCTCCACATCACTGTGCACTAATGAGATGCTGACCCACAGGTCGTTAGATGTTACATAAAGGCACGCAAAAAAAGTAGAAAGTACTGCTTTTCATTGCAGCTGATGGCTTATTATGAGAATGGAAAATAAAAAACAGGATTGTTGGCATTTGAACAGAAACCTGCTAATTGATAATAATTAATGTCTACTTAACTGGCAAATAATCAAATGTAAACTTGTCAAAAGCTGCTCTTTTCGATGGCCAGTTTCTGTTGGTTGATTTGTAACAGATTATAAATCCTTAATTTAAATCCACGTAGCACATTTAGTTAGGAGTCCAATTTCCGATTGAAAGCATTAGTATTAAGTCACTTAGCGTAAGAGTTTTAAGAGTTCAAAAAGAGGGTAAGCTAGTATTCCTTTTGGGTATGTTATTCTTTTATACTTTTATCTAAAACCAGGCCCAGGATAATAAAGAAATTGATAAACAAATAAAAACAAACACATAAACACAATGAAATAAAAGGGCTATTCACCGTCAGGAAACATGGAGACCAGCCAGTCTTGCAATGAAGTATTTTACTTTGTACAATCTCAGCCGCATGTTTCTGAGCACATACGTGTCGAACACTGACTGAGAACTAAGAGGTTTCACAGCTGTCCAGCAGGGTTTGTTTCCAGTACTTTCTGTTGACTCCTGCAGTTAATTTTTTGTTTTATATATGATTGAAAGAAATTACTTGTAACTAGACAGGGATATAGGATTTTATATATATATATATATATATATATATATAAAGAGAGAGAGAGAGAGAGAGAGAGAGAGAGAGAGAGAGAGAGAGAGAGAGAGAGAGAGAGAGAGAGCATGAGAGCATGAGCCCAGCAATAAACTTTATAGGTTAGGTGAGCTGTTATTCCTTCTCCATTCAAGTAAAAGAAAACTTATGCTTCCTCCATTGTTTGGCCCTGCACATTGATTTCATGCCCCCCTGGTGTCAGAGTGCTGTTAGTCACCACAATTTTTGCAACAGCAAAGGAATTACCAGATGCACTGAACAAATCACCACAATAAATAAAAAACAGATGAATAAAACCATTGGTTGCCCAGTTTCCCAATTCCCAAATCTGTTTTGACAAGAAACAGGGGAAAACAACATTATATAAATATATAAATATTTTTCACACAAAACATAAAAATACGATAAAAATATTTTTTTTTGGCTTCACTTTTTTAACATGTTTTTATTATATGTGAAATAGAGGTTGAGCGGTCATAAAAATCCACCTACTTTTGATGAACTATATTGACTATATTAATAATTGCAACTCAGAATGGCTTGGTTTCTGCTCTCTGAGAACATTTTCTTAAGGAACAGAGCTCGGAATTAGGGTCTGATTCATTAATCCACCATGGAATGTTCCATGAAGGTTCAGTTCCTCACTTCTCCCAAACAGACTGCAATGCCTCTATGGTTTAAGGAGCATAAAACAATGATTTATATAAGACTGTGTTCAGGGTCGGAAGAAACTGCTATTACACCAAGATACCCACACATCTTCGGTCAGTTGACAAAGCTAACAGAAAGAGCTTAAAGCTTAGTTAAATTAATACTGATGTTAACTTATTTTTTTAAGTTATTTTAACTAATGTTAACTTGACATATCTATATCATAATGTTTGTAGCCACAAACAGGGGGTACATATCTCTTTGTACATTTAATACAGATCGTTGATAAACTTCATGAATTAATGCTCTGTATATGTCCCTTTCAGGATCCACATACAGAGATACTGGTATCTTTTTACATTGCAAATGAAGTCAAATCACATCCACCTGGAGTACAAGGAAGAGTTCTGTGAGTGTGGTCTGAATCCCATTCAGAATGAGTTCCCTATCTAAGCGAGGAAACCCAGAAGGAGGTCAGACATGACCTTTGCACTACTGCAGGGTTGGGAGTATTGGCTGAGATAGTTCAACATGCTTTATTGGGGGGGTTACTCGGGCTAACAGACATTCAAATTAAGCATTTCAGCCTGGGTTTAAAACAACTGATTAAAACTGATTTTAAAAACTGATCAAAAATAAATAAATAATGAAACAGTATAGCCAGATATATGAATGTTATCTTAATGTCCTGTAAAATAACTTTAATGTACTTGCATGCAGAAGATGAAAGCTGAGTTGGAAAAGTACTTGCATGATGTTATTATGATGACATCTATTTACTGAAGGCGACAAAGAAATACTGAACTACAAAGTAAACGCAGCTTTGTGGCATTAATCACATAATAAAAAACAGCTTTTTGAAATATTGTCCCTTTATAGGTCTAAATATTGAGATATGTAAAAAAATGTGATCCTAATTATATATATATATATATATATATATATATATATATATATATATATATATATATATATATATATATATATATATATATATATATATATATTGATTTATTTGATGTATGAGATGTGACAGAAAATGGTGGTCATCATTTTGGTCTACAAAAAACAAAAACAAATACTGTGTGTGTAACTTCTATCATCAATAAAACGTGTGATCCCAACATGCATAGCAGTTTCAAGATAACACAGCGGTACTGTGCTCTTTCATTTTTTTTTAGCGATAATTGCATTTCACAGCGCTAAATAAATGCTGGAAGTTACCATAGGTTTATATTTCACAACTCTGCTCCAGAATAATTACTACGGGGGAACAAAATATTTGAAACCAAAAGTAATCTTGTTCTCTATTGTCAGAAAATGTAATTAGGGAAACTGCCCTAACTTAATCCCAAAGTAGGAAACTAATGAAAATAGTGCGGTGTGATTTAAACCCTACAGCCTGTTCACTACCACTTTTAGTAACCAGTTTTAGTCAGCAGTGGCCTCAAGCCAAGCCCATTGTTCTCAAGGAGGCGAGAAGGGATATTATGAGAAAAATCTGCGCTGTATTGAGCCTGTTGACCTCAAACTATTTACTTGTTTATTCAAGTTACTCTGAACAAAACACCTCTGGTTCGGTTATCTTAAATACCCTCATTGTTGTAATAACACCAATCGCTACTCTTTGACTAGGAAGCCAGTGGTACCAGTAGGAAAGTTAACAAACCTGGCTTGGCTCTCTCAAAGTAGCTTTGGCCATGGAAGGGTTCTGCCTCCATTTACCAATACAAATAGGCCACTACTTTATGGTCCCCACTTTTTAAAAGTAGGCAACACTTTCAACCATGTCATTCATTTACCGTAAATATGCTTTACCTGTTCTTACCAAAATATTAGCAATACCCTGGGTAAGGCTCTTGTTACAAAAAACACTTTTACCTGCTAAGCAGGTCCCCTAGCAACAAATGCATTCTTAAAGTCAAGGTTATTTCAGGGTAATTCGCTCTGTTGGCTGCATCTTGCATCAAGGAAACAGTCAAGGCTACAGCCCATGTAAGCATAAACCGATATTGTTAAACAGTTCTCAATCTCAAGTCCTCTGTCTCCCTTTTATATACTCCAACAACTCCTTTTAAACATTTTAACCACTGATCACTTTGAAGAAAACTTAACCTTACCATCCTCTTGAAAAAATGTATTCTCTTACTTATTCAAGCTCTAAAAAAATTAGTGACCCAACCAACCAAACTGCTCTGAAAAGCTCCCTGTGTATTCCAAAATGAAATATAGACTGCTGCTTTTACACAGTTGCTCAAGACACTCATTCATTTAGTGGAATGGGGTTGGAATCCCTGCACAGTACAGTATTATTTTTTTTTTCTCCAACGGAAAGTGAGAAGAGTAACTGGAAAGTGCATAATGAAGCATAGATTTGAGCTGCTCCATCCGTTTGTTTATTTTGTATCCACAAAAATGTATTCCATGTAACTATTGTCTTGACAAAACCAAGGAGGTTAAACTAACAAAAAAAACGCTGCCACTCTGACTTACTACGTGACTATGAGCATGTGGATACAGGAGCATAATACTCACTTTAAATGAGACACCATTTACAAGAGTGTAAATTATGCAACATCCCCACAAACCCCAAAGAATCAGGGGTGGGTGGAAACAGCAGCACAAAAAACTTGTGTGTAACCAAAAACATCACTCTCAAAACCATGAACATCATTTTATATCAATGCAGTATGAGCTCCCAAATCACAAGATACAGAAGACAAAGAGGAAATCCTAGACAAGAGTCAAATCCTGTGAGGCAAATTGACTCAGTCAGCAGAACTGAAGAGGATTTGATGTATTATGTGTGCTTGGTGAAGTGGTGAAAAGCTACATTTGATAACCTGAGAGCTTCGTTAGAAAGCATGCAGCCCACTAGTTTTAAAGGCTGCACAAGTTCACATAGACTAATCAGAAAGTAAGCAGACACAATACCTACAGCCCTGGACTCTTTGCCTGAGGGCCAGCCAATAAAACACATATTTTACAGTGTAAGCTCCACAGAGAGGAGAATGTGTTAGATTTCCCACAAACAACTGCTCCCTCTGGGCTTAGGGTTTCACTTAAAAAATAAAGGGCTATATTCACAAAGCCTTTACCAGCGTGCTAAATTAACACCAGCTTTTAAAATAAATACGTCAGTAAGGTTCATTTAAGAGCTCCTATAGATACAGGCTGGTTCTTGCCAGTTCTGTAACATTTATAAATGCTGCAGACTTAGCACAGTGGTAAATGCTTTGAGAATAAGGATCCAGATGCTTTATTTTACAAAGGAAAGAATGTTTCAAATGTAAGAACAACTTGTTGGGTTTTAGGGTACTAGTAGTAGTAGCTGACAGTCTAATAGCGAACCTGAGCACAAAATTATAGGCTAAAAGTGTACTCTACCCTATTTACCTTATATACACTATGAGTATTTTATGTTTTTTCAATATTTAAATTCTATGGTATAATCTGTCTCCTTAATGAAAATATGCATATTTTGTGCCACTATTTAAACAGAGTATGAACATTTCTATAGTGCCCCACTATATACTATATACTGAATGTTGTGATCACTACAACCTACAATACCTTCTCAGCTAATTCGAGCTGACTAGAATTTTACACCATCTTCTCTAATGGAGAGATGTATTTAAGCCACACAGTGACACATAGTAGCTGTCAGTCATACTTTGCTTGCAACCCATAGCAATCTGGGTTTCACCTCAGAGGGCTGGCAGTAGACAGCTGTCTCAGGTGGCAGGCTGCTTCACTGCAGCTCTAGAAGACAGTGTGTAAAAACAGGTTTCTCATTGCCCTCAAACTGGCTGGTTTGGAACATGCTGCTGCTGTGAAGTCAGCTGGAGAGGGAGGTGTTGTGTGCTTTGTCTGCTATTGGTGAATGCCTGAACAACTCCCTTGAAGCTGAAAAGAGAGACCCTTGAAAATTCTTCCCAGGTTAAGGCTCAGCATGTGGTCTATTAGACGCAATGTTACGGTGTTCAGAACGACCAGATTTGCAATTCACTGCGTGCAAACGTAAAGCACGGGTGGAAAAAGTAGACTAAAAGCCGTTTGTGAACCGGCTCTTGAGTGGCTCTCCTTCTGCCTCTAAGAACAAAAAATGCATCTTAACCTCGAGGGCCCTCAACCTGCTCACATGGCTGGCAGTCCTTTGTCATCTCTGAAACTCAAGAATCGCTTTAACAACAGACTCTTGAAAGCTTTAATAGGAGGGTCAGGGCGCCTTTAGGAAATGTACTACTGCCTAGCACACGGTATAACCAGCACACAACATGATTTCATGCCTACCAGTATGTGTTAAAGTACAAAACATGTTTTTTTTGTTCTTTTGGAATAAAATCAAAATTGGTTGCCAGCTTGTGTGTACTCTTTCTTTAGATGTTGAAAGCGCAGTATACTTTTATGCAAAACTACAAATTACAGCCTTATCTTTCTAAAGCCTCTTATTCTAACATCATGTTGGGTATTTCCAGCTCGCATTTGAAAACCAAATGTTAACCTTATGTTAGGGTAGTGCCATTCAGCTAAATCACCCTCAGCAGTGCTCTCAAAGAACCTCATAAGTCCGTCTTTCCTAGACAGGGTGATGTTCGTTTCTGTCCTTTCCGTTTGTGTGCCAGTGTTTTTACTAATAACTTCACAAAGCATTAACAGCAGGACCCCAGCATGGGTTTCATACAATACTGAAATGAATCTCTAGTAGTAACACTAAAAGAAACATTTCAAATTCAATAGCTGTTTCTTTTAGTATTACTACATATACAGTACCACCATTTAGTTTTATTTATTATTGCATTTATATAGTGCTTTTTATACAAAAGTATCTCAAAGCACTGTACAGTACATTTCAGAAAAAAAGAACAAACCACAATACATTTGTATAGCATGTCACACATATGACTGATACATTCAGCCAATTTAAATACAGGCTTAAACAGTATACACAATACTAAAGAGCAATTTTAAAGTTACATTAAAACCCACTAAGATAAGAAAGCCATTTTATAAAAGTGTGTTTTTAGTCTTGACTTGAAAACTGTAACGGTCCCAGCTTCCTTGATAAACAAAGGCAGATCATTCCATAATTTAGGCGCTCTACAAGAAAAAGCCCTACCTCCCGTGTTGCTTTTGTTGACCCTAGGAATAACCTGCAGCCCCGCATCCTGTGATCTCAGAGTGCGGTTTGGAAGATACATGGTCAGTAACTCCTGCAAATAACTAGGTGCTAATCCATTCAGGGCCTTGTAAGTTAACAGCAAAATCTTAAAATCAATTCTATACTGCACAGCCAATGTAAAGAGGCCAAAACAGGGGTAATATGTTAACTTTTTCTGGTTTTAGTCAGAATTGTAGCAGCGGTATTCTGAACAAGCTGCAATCGGGATACCACACATTTTGGGACACCTGAAAAAAGTGCATTACAATAATCAATTCTAGATAAAACAAAGGCACGCATTAGTCTCTCAGCATCAGATACGGAAATAATTGGTCTAAGTTTGGCTATATTTCTAGATACTTTAGTAACTTCCCTAATATGAGTCTCAAACTCCTAATTTCTAGTTTAAGTTTTGATGAGAGACTGCAAGGGTCAAGCTCATGTAATCCCACATTTCCTTTTAGTTGGTTCTGTGAGCCCACGAGCATAACTTCGGTTTTATGTAAATTCACCATTAGAAGATTCTGACATCCCATGCTTGATGATTGCAAGGCAAGTAGCTAATAACACTCAGGCACAAGAAACCCCTGGCTTTAGGGACAAATATAGCTGGGTATCATCAGCATAGCAATGGAAGTTCACTCCGTGTCTGCGGATAATGTCACCCAACGGTAGATTATATAATGAAAACAACAAGGGACCTAGAATGGAGCCCTTTTCTACTTATTTCAGTTCTTCCTTTGTAAACAACGGTAGTGTTGAATCTGTGAAATAATCCACTGTTTCCAGAACTGACAAATGTTTCCTTTATGAAAAATGTATTACAGTATACCTTCTCAATTGAGTAGTCAGTTTTGAGGTGTAGTTGAATATGGTTTATTTTACAAATCCATATATTACTGTGGTTTCTTTTACACATCCTCTGTATTTCAGTTGAACCCTTATATGTTTTAAATGCAGATTATCCCTGGGTAAGTTTTTATTTTGCAGCTGAGAATTTTAAAAAAGGAAACTAGGTGCTACTTTGTCTCTGTCTCTGATGTTCATACTCCTTGTTAAAACGCTGCTTGACTGAAACCCCAAGTTTGAGTGGAAGCTCATAATTGAATTTGAGTAAATCTGTTACAGAGCCACTTCAGTTACTGTAGAGGTTTGTGTTTCAAACTTGTTTCCTGTGAGAAAATGCTCATTAAATTCCTACTGTACATCAGTCCACTGACCTTTCAGGAAGAGCACGGAAGACTCCTAGAAATTGCCATTACATCTCCTCCTCTAAGCAGAAATAATCACTTATCACAGGGAAACAACTTCTTAGATTGTGACAGGGCTTTTATTTCAGCAAACTTTCTTTCAAATCCACCATATAATGCACACAACAGTACATATAATTAAATAAAATAAAGGCAGATTTGTTTTGTAGGATTGGTTAAGTTACCTGTTGATTTTTAATTATATTTCCGAATGTACTATTGTAGTAATCTATTGAGTATTACTATGGATGATAGCGCTGTATACATTTACAGTACAATCAATCAAAAGTATGCATACATTTATTTTGTCATAAAAGAGAGATTTGGAGGCACACCAAACATATTGTGACAGAATAAGCATGCTGAAAAAAGGCTATTGAATAATAGCAGGTAATGAAATGATGTTATGAATTTATTTATTTTTTCTTTCTTTCGGAAGAACCATACATGTTTTCAAATAATAAAATGCATTTTGGTAATGTTGATTTTAAAGGTCATCCCACTGGCAATAAAAAAGACAAAAACATCAACCACAATGACAGCTGACCAGGAGAGGGCATTCAAATACTGTGACATTCAATGTTTAACTGCCTGGTTCTCTAATACTTTGAGAATCCAACAATTCATTTTCTAGTTCATTGTTTTAAAGGGTCTTTAGTGTATATGCGAAATGAAAAAAAGCTACAAAAAGAACAGGAGTTGAGGTTTAAACAGAGTTTTGCGTGCCATTTTAAAAACACTATTGTTATATACCATAATAATGGGATTTCAGGCTTTTCTATACAATAGTGTAGTGTTATCAGTGGAAACAAGTAAAAGTGTGTGTAAGAGTTAAGCTTTTAATTACCGAGTAGTAAAAGCCAAGAATACCAACAAAGCATGACCGTCATAACACAGATATTTCTATCAAGCTGCGATTAATCAGACTGCTCAAAAGTTGCTAGGAAAAGCAATCTAAAACACAATGCTAACTAGCATACCTATGCCATTGTAGTCAAAGGTCCAGGAGCTGACTTTCTGCCAGTTTGTGAAGGGTACATGCATGTCTCACAGAATTAGTCGGGGTCAATGTGTCCAAATAAGGAGGCTGTGTGGTCCAGTGGGTAAAGAAAAGGGCTTGTAACCAGGAGGTCCCCAGTTCAAATCCCACCTCAGCCACTGATTCATTGTGTGACCCTGAGCAAGTCACTTAACCTCCTTGTGCTCCGTCTTTCGGGTGAGACGTAGTTGTAAGTGACTCTGCAGCTGATGCATAGTTCACACACCCTAGTCGCCTTGGATAAAGGCGTCTGCTAAACAAATAAATTCCAAGTTTTCAGAAAAAAAGATAGCAAAAACTTTTTGTAACTGTACAAAAACAGCATTGCTTTTTTAACTTATAATTCTTCTTCTTGTTCTTCTTGTTATTAGTATTATTCATATTACTTATAATATGTTTATGTTAAAGAGCAAAGTTGAGAATGTATACAAAGCAAAAGGATTTAAATAAATCAGTCAACCGTAAAAAGCTAAGCTTTGGCAAAGTGAGTGGTGCAGATAGCTTGGTTACTGGTGATAGTTACTACTTACGTTCCCCTGAAAAAAAATACATAATCCTTGCATAAGACACAGGACTAATTCTGCTTGCAAAAGCTATTTGGAGTCAGCCTTGAAGTACTATGTGGCCAAAGAATTGTTCCTATGGAGTGAGTTAAAAGTCCATGAAATCGACCGAATAACTGTTCCTTAATACCATTACAAAATAGGAAAAAAATGCATGAATAGTGGTCCGGATTGGGAGACTATTTCTACTTGTGTTCTTAGAATCTGTTTAACAGCACCACAGTCAATGAATGTGTGGTTACTTGAAGTTGTGCTTTTACAAGCGGGTGCTAAAGCAACTATACACAAAGCTACTAACTGGCATCCTCAGGTACGGACCTGATATAAAAGGGATCTGCCACGAGTTCTGAAAACATTTCAATTCGAACTCCTACATTTCCGGTCCAAGCAAGCACCACTCAAGGTTAAAGTAACTTTATATAAAGCTTGTTTATTAGATGGAAAGATCCGACTCATACGATCTTAATATTACTGACCACTGTGAAGAACATTCGCGCCTGCCTCACTCTACCGATGGGCGACTTACATGAACGTTACTGATTTGATTATTATATAAGTGGATTTTAAGGTGGTATTATAAAACAAACACTTAAATTGTACTAACATAATTCCACCAAAACAAACAAACAAACAAACAAAAAAAAACATAAGGGTTAGACCCATAGACTTATATTCTTTGTATTTATTTATGTATTTATTTTAAATGTTTCTGTGGCGAGGTGTGAAGTTAGATGTAAATTCAATTTTTAAATATGTTGTTATCTTTAAATGACATTCCCATTCCTACTTATTTTAGTTTCTACCGTTTTCCTAAATCCTTGGTAAGGAATTAGCCTATAGTCTAGTCGATTCTTCAAGGAAAGTGGCAGTACTGTATTCGCACAGCGCACACATCTTAGTACTAGAAGCCAAGGTAAACGCTTCACTGCACGTCTTCTGCTTCTTGCCAAGCATCACTGTTTCCCGACTTTACTGGTCAAATACAGACCAGTTGCTTCACATATTCACACCAATTAAAGTTAAATTATTAATGAACCTGGAAAAAAAACGATTAACAGCCTTCCAAGTCAACGTACAAGCAAAAATCGTGCTCCAAGCATTTCTTTGTTGCTATGTGTTTTTTTGAAACCTGCGTAAACATAGTTTAAAACTATTTCTGTAGGTACTGATTCTTGGTCACAGTAGCCTACATGCACTGTCGCACGCAACAAGCATAGACAAATATGGAGAGAAACCGGTAGGCTACACATTTACCATTTAAAATGCCAACATCGCATAAATGTTTTAATAACCATCATCAGAAAAGTTTTAAAAAACACCGCATTCTAATATGTTTCATAACATCTCAAGACTAAAAATCCCGTTATCTACCAAAATATGCATTCAACTCTAATAATGGAAACACTTCCATTTAAACCTTTTCCTATCATTTCATGTAGTGTGGAGCAGAGCAACTCCATTGGGGAAATTGGAACAGTATTGCAATTTACACAGCATTTTCCACTACAAGCGAAAATATAGAGAGAAGAAAAGTGTCCTTGTTCCTTACCTGTTGCTGGCAAGACTGTTCCTTACGGGCAACGCCAGCGGCGGCTGCTGCAAGGAGAGCAGGCTGATGCAACACAATGTAACCGGGAAAAGAGATCTCATCGCGGGGCAAGTCCTTCTCACACCCAAGGAGGGAGCTAACAAACCTCCTGGAAAATGTACTGATCCTAACGAGCGCTTCTCCAAGAAGGATAGGGAGGCACCAATCAACTCAGGCACATCAAATACAGAAAAACTACTGCAAACCTGTATAGAGGAGGAAAGTAAATTAAATGAAAAAAACTGAACAAATGTTTTGAAATAATGTAGCCTAACTGTTAGGACTAGTATCAGTTGTATATTAAAAGCTATTTAATTGTAATGGGATATTTTAAAGAGTTTAAATCTGAAAACAAACATTTCCCTTGTAAAATAATGATTATTATTATTATTATTTATTATTATTATAAAGGATCAACTAATATTTGTGATCTATATTCACTATATATATATATATATATATATATATATATATATATATATATATATATATATATATATATATATATATATATATATATATATATGTGTGTGTGTGTGTGTGTGTGTGTGTGTGTGTGTGTGTGTGTGTGTGTGTGTGTGTGTGTGTGTAAACATATACTGGATTATATTTATTATTTTATTTTTAGATTTATATTATTCATTTCTGTAAACTTTTTTTCAAGTTTTGTTAAATCAAATCTGGTACAATTACATATTATTATAATCAGTCTACAAATAATAAATTCATACCAACCGTTTGGCGTTGTTATTTATTTTCTGTGTTTAAGTGTAATTCAGTAGGACTTTCCCACGGCACTGTCTGGATTGGATAAGATCACAGCACTGACACAATAATGGCTCTGACATTGAATATTTAAATATTCCAGAGGATTGTCAAAGTTGTGTTGGGGGCGGGGATAACTCTGGCGTCGTAACAGGAACTTAAGTTACAGTCCCCGTCAGAAGCAACTGCTGGAGACTTTTCTGAATACATACAGGCAAGACTTTTGCGATCATCCATCCGGCTGTAAACCGCGAATAATGCCACAGTCCTTCCGTGACTCTGATTATTAATATAACATTTTGTAAGATTATGTGTTTTGGAAATCATAAGTAGAAAGAGATCTATCAGTTGTAATATAGGCCAGCATTTACTGCATCTTTATGCCTACGAAATAAACAGGGTAAACATTTCTGCATAGTCCTGGTGATTCTAAGCATGGTGTTACATATTAAAAATCACATGTTTTATTTTACAGGGCTGCTTTGTGCTCCGGCCCTCTGTGTAGACTTGCGTGCAAAGCTTCATACACAGTATTGGGTTGCATTGCTGAGATAATTTTATCTGTAGCCAGTGCCACCTCAGCTGTAAAAAAATCGTCCAGAATGCCGAAGCCCTGGGCAAAATTCCCGGTCTATAGTTGCTAAGGGGTGTCACCATTTGTTAGTAGCTGACCTTTATTCGCTGAGCGTTGAAAGCGTATGTGTCACTGTGTGGTATGTCAAATATGGAGCAGCTAATTGAGTTTACTTGATGGGTAATGCAGAAAGTTATGACAAGGTGTTTAAAATCCATTAACAATGCTATCATAGTAATCATGTAATTTCAACGTGTGTTGGTTGTGCATTGTTTAGGTAGTGTTTGAGGTTCCCATTCCATGGTGGTTGAGCCCATTTAATGTATTGTGAGCTTAATTAGATATATCTTAGTACAACTGTGCTTAAATACACCTACTAGTCGAAACTTTGTCAAATAATTGTCAACGTTTCTTTTGGTATTTATATCTCACACTTTATGGTCAGAGGGCCTCCTGGTCTTTGGACATACCATTGAGCACATTTAACTTCCTTCAGTTAATTATGGAATTATACCTCTGTACTGAGGACTAGATCTCACCTGCCAGACCTGCCTTACCAAACGACAATCTTCAAAAGTAGCACTGCAACGGCACTGCAGTGGTAACACAAGAGTAGTTACTGTACATTGTTATGAAGCACTGATAGGATGTTATCAGGGTTCTCCCCAGGCCTTTTCAGCCAGGCGGGCAGTTGCGCGTTGCTGAAAATGACTGCTAAAAAATAACCAATTATTTTCAAAGCAAAAATAGTGACAATGAATGCAGGGGCTCAAAATAAGCCGTCGATCTGCGCAATCCACCGCCTAATACTATATTTGCACCGACTACTTTATAAAAAAATATATATTAAGATTATTTTCGGGTATTATCTTTCTGTCCATTTTTTGTCGTATTATTGTTCTGTAAGGTGATATATAGTACATAATAGCTATATATATATGAACCAACAACAACAACAAAAAAGTATTTATTTGTTATGATATCGTAACAATATGGTGCTTGTGAGAAATATTGGGGATACATATAGAGAGGCTGTACGCCTTTAGAAGAAAGACGTCATGGGATATCAGCAGAACACTTGTCAGCTGACATACAAATGCTTAAGAGCAGAGGTGCTGGATTATTACACTCCGGTTTCATGCAACAGTTATGATGGTGACCAAACGTGTGTGAGTACTGTTGTGTTAAAAAAGAAATGGTTAAAATGAACATTTGCATTAAAAAAAATGTAGACAGCGAAAAAACCCTACCGTATCGTTCCCCAGTCAAATCGTAGAGCGCCTAAATAAGCACGGTAATTTACCATAATAAAAAACAGTAATGAAAAAGTAAATGTAGAACATAAAAAACGCGACCAGATATAGTCAATGAAAAACAACGCATTATTCAAATTCTTTGTCGTATTATATATTTAAGGTAAGGCAAGTTACCAGCTGTACATAATTCCAGGGGAGAACCCTGGTTACCACAGTGGAAGCATACAGATGTGCTACCATATGAGGATCATGGTGCAATATTTGTTCCAAAACTATTGTGTTGCCCTCTGCCGATGGTTCTATTAGTGGTTTGTCACATTAATACACTGGCATTGTAACCATATCCCAGTGGTGTATTTAATGACTTTTTCTGCAGGGATACCAAACTCAATACATGTCTCAAGACCTGAGACATGAACTTAGAGTTAACACACTAGGTACCATACTGGGAGATCAATGCAGTGTGCTTATTCAGATTCCTTTGAGAAAAATCTTTGGATTGTTAAGTAATATATAGGGTTCTTTCTGCGTGTTCAATCTCAAGTACTCTAAATCTGTAGCTAAAAATAAATAAATACAAAAAATAAAAATGATGAGAAGGCAAGAGTTTCTTTCTTTGTACTGCCAATCGCCACCCAAAAGATTTTTAAAGAATAATGGCCAAAAAAGACACTTTGGAATGTCATGTCAAAATGAAAGTCCTTTGAACATGTTTTAAAGTCTTTACTTTATTGTACCTGTTTTGTCTCACTGTGAACACTGACTGCAATCCAATATGCGTTCCCATGATTTGATGCCAGTATTAAATGCACCCTTCAGCTGTGTAACGGGTGTGCTGTTACTGGGTTGGCATCCGCTAAGAAACGTGAGACACAGAGCGGTTGACTTTGAAACACCGCTCAGGTGTCCAGGTTTTATTTCTTTTACAAGCAGTTGCAGGCAATTGCAGTGTTGGTGGCCACCATTAGGGTACCAGGAATGACAGCCCTAGTGTGGGAGGACTTTCACAACGCAGTACATAAATAACAAAAGGCAAAACAAAACACTGCAAAAACAACTAGGAAATAAAAGGTGGACAAGTGCTACTCCCACTAAAGGGAGGTCCCTCTTCAGGAACCTTCTCCCTACATAAACTAAAATAAACTTGGGTAGGATTAATAAATCCCCTTAATTAATCCCTACCTCTGGTCCTAAGGATCACAGTTAAACCGTCCCCCCAACCCCCAACCCCAACCCCCAACCCCCAACCACCAACAAAAGAAGAACTAAGAAACTGGCTTTTCAGACTCTTTAAAGGCAGGTGACCAGGGTTAATTGATTGTCAATTGTTCAATTCACTCTTGGCCACCTGCTGCACATTCATTTTAATAAGGCAAGCAGGGAGGTCTAACCTCCCAGCTCTGCCACCCAATTAAACAAAGTAAACCCATTGTTATTTACAACCCAACCCAAAACCATATTTTATTTAGCAACCCAAAGCAAAAAATACTATTTACAGGGGTAGGCCTCAGCCCTGCCACAAGCTCATAAATGTTTTTTTTTTTTAATTGTAAAGGTTTTACTTATTGTACTATATCTATAGGTGAGTCCAGGATAAAAAGGGTTAATTATTACATCAGACATTTGAGAGACAGCTTATTTACTCATAAGTGTGTACTAAATATAGCAGGTGTGTTTTTTTCTATTTACCCTTGTACATACAGACTGGAGGTTTGATTATACTCTAATCCTAAGAATATAAGGATTGGGAGATATCACTTGAATTGCACAACCCCTTTTTTCAATATGACACGTGCCTGTTAACCTTGCAGTCAATGCAATAATTCTAAAGTTTTGCATCATCCATATGTGGAATGCTGCAGGTGTGGTGTCCTTCAGCTATGGCCAAAAGTTTTGCATCACCCTATAGAATTAACTCATTGTGCTTCATAAAGTTGAATGAAACCTGCTGAATAATGTTATGTTAACATATTAAATTACATACCGCTTTGTAGTTTTCCATATACTTAAGGAAAAACTGACAAAATGTTTTAAATGTGACGTTTCGAAATCTAACATGAAATGCTGTACTAGTATTATGGCTTCTGGAAGACTTCTGCTATATCATTCTGTAGTTTCTTTGATTACATGATGTTAAATAAAAGACTAAATTATGTTCATATAATTTTATTATTATTATTATTATTATTATTATTATTATTATTATTATTATTATTATTATTATTATTATTTCTCAATCCTAAAATTCTAGGTGATGCAAAACTTTTGGCCACAGCTGTACTTGATATCCTTGTCAAAAACGAAGCGCTCTAGAAAAGTGATGTCACTATTTTGGTTCACTATATTTCTAATCTGTTGTCTTCTCTCCTGCATGTTAAATTATGTTATCTCCATTTTGGGAATGTTCTTATCTGTTTCCTATTATGTTTGTCCTTTATCATCCTATTGTTGTTTCTGATTACATCAGTATTTACAAGGCCTACAAATTGTTCTGGCAAAAATATCTCCTTTTTAACCACTTCTAAAAACTGAATTTCTAAGGAGAGGTGGCCACTATGGGTGTGCAGCTGTAATTTCTGTCTCCTTATGGAGATTTTCAGTTTACTTACTCTCAAATGGAGCAGAAATGACAGATTCACACCACTAGTGGTCATTCCTAAAACCACTTTACTACAGAAAGTATAAAGTTAGAAAACACATGGATAAAATATGAAATGGGGAACACTGTATACAGTATCCCTTCAATCACTGTGGTCAAAGGATATTCTTTAATAGAAATGATTGGGAGTTTTAGAATCTAGAAGAAGCTATAAGATGCCCTTCCATCTGTCAACAGTGTATGTGTATGTATGTCACACACTTTTACATTTTGTTTTTACATATTTATACTTATATGTAAAGAACCACCTTTCCAATTATGATAAAACTTGGTTACCTCATTCTCTATCAGAATCTGGGGATATATTGAGCCAAAATAAGTGAGCACACCTCTTTTTTATATAATTCCAGTGGAGTGATGGTATTCTATGTTTTTATGATAGTGATAGCTCTAGTTTTGTTTTTACAGTTGTGGCGATGAATGCATGTTATTAATAGACTTGCACTTGTGGTATCATAAATTAAGTATTTGTTTTAGTTATGTTTATCAAGTCACCAGTTTGATACAATACAAGGGGAGAAAGTCACGTAAATTTGGGGACAGTAAAGAGCTCTTTGTTATAGAAGAACCCATGCTATGAAATGTGACCTTGGGGAGTACATTGCCTTACACTGTTGGTTGTTATAATAATCTTTTTTTTTTACCTCTGTCTGTTGAGAGGGAGTTACCCTGGGCTTATTGAAGAATTTTGTTGCATGGTGGAAATAAAATAAATATATATTTTTTTCAATTTTAATTTCATAGCGGGTTGTTATTACAAGTGTATTTAACAGGGTTTAATAAATCATTTGTTTTCTTGAATAACTATCTGTTTGATCAGCACTAATATTATTTATTTTTTATTTTTGCAAAATGTGACTGAATATAAATTTGGAATCTCCAAACCAACAGAAACCTTGCCTTTGGAGAATGAAGAATGCTTGCAATATCACTAGAGCATCATTGCAGCTTTTTTCTATGTTCTATCAGTTTTATTGCATACATATTTAAAACAGGAAATAAATATCGTGCAGTGCACATACCACATCTGTCATATTAAAATGTGTTCATTTCGTACAGATCAAGCAATATGCTGATATAAATATTTAACAGCATAAAATGGATAAGAAGCCAGCAGTGGATTAGGTCAGTAGTGAGAGCAGTTACTCTTAGAAAAATGTCTTACAGAGGATTTAAAAGCTCTCAACGGCAAAAAGTTACCACAGGCTCTAAAGAAAATATGATAAGCCGATAAGTACCTCCACTGTTTGTTTTCAAACACACTTTTCCTTGACAAAGGTATGTTAAACATACCGAAACAGGAAGTTGGGGCTCTGTTGAGTAAAAATGAGTAAAAATATATATATATATATATATATATAGGAGGCTGTGTGGTCTGGTGGTTGAAGAAAAGGGCTTCTATGACTGTGTGACCTTGAGCAAGTCACTTAACCTCCTTGTCTCCGTCTTTTGGGTGAGACGTTGTTGTAAGTGACGCTGCAGCTGATGCATAGTTCACACACCCTAGTCTCTGTAAGTCACCTTGGATAAAGTTGTCTGCCAACGTTTCAATATGTTGTACATATCTTTCTCAAGGGAGCATGTGTTTGAATCAAAACATTGAAGGTATTTATAGGTGTTTGATGGCATGACAACTACTTGTTATTGTTTATATTCAAATCCATGATTTATTCTTACATGATGTAAATGTGTTCTATATATTGTGACATCATTTTTACGTCTATCTTTAAATCTGTATTAATTCTAATTAACATTATTTTATATAAACTTATACTTTTATTATCATGCAATGCTGTCTCTGAGGATCAGCCTTGATTTGGCCTCCCCACCTCATCAGCATGCACAACTTTTGAATGAATTTTGTTTATTTATTTATTTAAATGTTATATATTTATTGGAGTTAATTAGTTCATTATTTTCTGATATTACAGTCCAAATTTTCTCCCATTGATATTTAATGAATTGGTACCTCAGCCCATTTCAAATGAACAGCAAGAGCGGGAGATTCATTACCGATAGCAATATTAAGTCACCTTTAATATTAAAGGGACCGCTGTATTCAGTATCAAGGCCACCATCAACAGTTGCAAACATATCAAATAAGTATTAAATCACCTTTGTAATAAGTTGATGATATAACTCCTTTGCACATTCTAACTATTAGAAACCAAACTTCCTTCTTTCTTGGTTATTGGATTAAAATCAATTTATGAACAGGCTATACATTTCAGTTTACTGAAATCAATGAGAAATAGCTATCAATAATGGTATCCAATTCAAAATGATAATGAATAATAAGCAAATATAAATATGTATACAGTGCCTACAGTAAGTATTCACCCCCCTTTCACAGTTTGTTGTGTTACAACCTGAAATCTTGATGCATTTAAATGTGATTTATTTTCCTTTGATTTACACAACCTACTCAGCACTTTGAAGAGGCAAGAGAATTTTTATTGTGAAACAACATTTAATGAAAAATAAAAAAACCCTGAAATGTCTTGGTTAGATATTTATTTTAAAAATATCTTTATTATCATAAATAATCATACATTAAACAAACAATTCAATAACAATACAAAACATATGCATATTTAAACAAGCAATATTATACATTAAATGTTATTTTTATTTATTTATTTATTAAAAATCACACCCTCATAATTAAAATTCCTTCTTCCACTACACACACCACTTCACCAATAGCCCAGACTGTTTGGAACAACTCCAATTGATGTACTAATTTATAATACATAAAATCAATTCACACTCTGCAAGCCACCATCACTTTAAACACAGATATTACATCAGCAGTCAGTAAATTGTTCAGTTTGTTTTTTCTGCTTTTTAAAATGGCTAATTTAGCTTGACCAATAAGAAAATTAGCCAATTTAACTCTAGACTTATTCCCTTTAGAAAAATTAACCCCATATATGAAAACAACATGGGAGAAATTCATTCCTAAACATTAAGCAACTTGTCTAGTAAATTCATCAGAGACTGCAGCCTTGGACAGAACAAAAAACAATGAAAAACAGTTTCTCTCTGCTGACAGAAAACACATTTATCATCTGCCTCTGATTGGATAATACTGAGAAACGAGTTCACAGCAACAATGGTGTGCAGAACTCTCCACTGGAGATCATCTACTCTTTTCTGGATTGGTGGTTTATACAGGTTATTCCAGGCAGGTTTAACAGAAACCCAGAAACCCAATCTCTCCCTCCAATGAGTGTCTGGGACATCTTTCAAAATTTTTAAGTCCCTAATCTTAACACACAGCCTGTACAATGCTTTGTTTTATATTGCTCCAAATTGCAGGCTGTAGAATGCTCCAAACTGTAAAAGGTGTTGAGGTTGAGGTTTTGTGTGAGGAATTTAACACCATAGAATCCTCAAGTTCCAAGCAACAGAGTTATTTTCGGAAATAAAATTTTAAAAAAAAACAGCTGCATTACGAAGCTGTATATTTTGGGAGGCCGCCTCGTAGTT
The DNA here is from genome assembly GCA_030684275.1 of Acipenser oxyrinchus oxyrinchus. Lineage (NCBI taxonomy): Eukaryota > Metazoa > Chordata > Actinopteri > Acipenseriformes > Acipenseridae > Acipenser > Acipenser oxyrinchus. Next base: position 45,840,543 of record CM060254.1, on the reverse strand, counting down.
TTAGTATTTTAAAGAAGTATCTTTAGTTCTTCAGCCAAGCTTCACTTTGACTCATCAGCTGGTTTCAGTTTGAATTCCTCGGATCCCCATAAAAATTCATAATAACCGATCACCTAAACAACAGCCATCCACAGACAAGAAATCAGGTGGTTTAACAAGCCTGGGCCCAGCTAGGATAATAAGCACAATTCAGCGACTTTTAATATTTTAACTTTTTGAGCAATCAAGTACCTTGACAAGCTACCCAAGGTAATTTGATTAGCTGGCTAGTTTCCCAGGGTAAAAATGCATCGCCACATAATGTTTGAATGCAGCAATTTAACTAATACAATCAAATGGTGCTTATTAGTCAGTTGCTTTAATGTGTGCTTTTTCTCTGAACCGCTCAGAAACTCTAAACCCTTTCTTTACAATTCCACACCCATCCAATTAATTTCACATGGAACTGAGGACACAAAAAGCTCCTTGGGCTTCCTGTTGGTTAATTGATCTTTTGCTCTTTTTATGCATGTAATTTAATAGAGTGTACAGTAAACAATCTGACCCACAGCTATTGCCTTCTTCAATGGTCTATATTTACCAAATAATATCAGCCGCACATGAAAGCTCACATCACTCTTTAATCATCTGTAAGACCAGTACCAGTTCAGCTCTTAATATCAGGGGTCATATTGGAAATGTCAACACCATGTATGGCATTGTGGAATAGGGTTGCTTGCACATTGTATTTGTACATTGGAGTCGTAAATTGGACAGTTGTTTTTTCTAAAAGATAAAGCCTGTACCTTTGAATTACAGGTTCCAGATTAGGGACTGTTGAGGACCTTTGTGTTGCAGTTTGAAGTTCATTAGAGATAGATGTGTTAGCAAGCAATGCAATCAGCTTCTCCTTTGTGCACTTGTGTGAATGCTTTCTTGGTCGGATCCATTCCAGCCTTTACACCAGTACGAACAGCCAAACCCTACATGCAGAAGAGCCCACCTGCTCCTTCCTTTTTTAAATGAAGTGAATACATTATTAACATGGATATCTCAACATGTTAGATTTACTTATCTTTTAATCTTAGATATGATTTTTCGTCTTCAACAACATAATAGAAGACTTATATTTGTTTTTCCTGTTGGTAGCGAGTGCTAAATATGCACCATTTTGTAAGTAACCTATTCTAAAGTGTAGATGGCTGTTGCAGCCTTCTAATTAATATTCTGAACTATTTATTTCTGTTTTTTGTAATATGAAAAATAATTGTGCCGAAGAAAAAAAAAAAACTCAATAAACCAGGCCAAAATAATACTGTGTTTTGTTTTTTTTTGTTTGTTTTTTGTAAGTAATCGTAGCAGTGAGTTGAATTATCTGAGTTTCACAGCCACAGTTTGATTTGCATGATATCTTTGGAGAGGCCAGCATCACACTTCCTCTGTGGCCTTTGTCGTGGTTTTAGGCAGGAAACACATGCCTGTTGTATTGTACTGTATTTGGTCCTAGTCTAGAGAATCCCGTTCTTTCTAGTAGCACTGTTTTCCCCAATAAATAATGAAAGGAGTGGTGCAATGTAAACTTTATATACAAGATATACTGATACATATATTTATTTTGGGGGAGAGTTGATAAAAGTAGTCAAGCTTTTTTAACTGGTACTTGAACTGACAGTCAAGTCAATAGAGCATCACTGTCTATTTACTCTGAGCAGCCTGCAATACATGTTGATTTTGATTCAATATTTGAACACTTGGGTGAACACATCAAAGTACTTCAATCCAATGAAGCATTGCTGGTTCGAGTAGCAAGTGAAAAGAAGTTACAAATACTGAGATGTTTGAAACTGATCTGTTGAGGCAAGAGCAAAACAGTACAAAAAGCTTAGACATGCTATGACTAGTCCAAAGGATGTCATACCAACAAGACAAACTGAGATAGAGGAACAACGTAATTTCAGCCTTATAAAACTACCAAGAAACTACTCAACAATAATTTTAGCTTTGATTGATTTTTAGAAACTTCAGTTGGCTGCAAGTTGCTCATATCGCAGACAATAGTAATACTGAAAGAAACTTTCTACGGCAATTCTTCAAGACATCAATTAGAGACACTGAGAAAGACTTCTAGTCTAAAGGTTTGTCATAGAATTGTATTAGTTTTAGTTTTTATGTATTACTAATACTGGAACCTTGCTGCAAATAATATATGCCCACATAATGATGGTACAGTAGCTGAAAAGAATCTTGTTGGAATTTTGACAGAACGTAGACCTTATATAAAGGTCTATTATATTAAGGAGGGTGTGTGGTCCAGTGGTTAAAGAAAAGGGCTTGTAACCAGGAGGTCCCTGGTTCAAATCCCACCTCAGCCACTGACTCATTGTGGGACCCTGAGCAAGTCACTTCACCTCCTTGTGCTCCGTCTTTCGGGTGAGACGTAGTTGTAAGTGACTCTGCAGCTGATGCATAGCTCACACACCCTAGTCTCTGTAAGTCGCCTTGGATAAAGGCGTCTGCTAAATAAACAAATAATAATAATAAAGAAGGAAATCTCTCACCCCTTTGTCACTGTAATTTGAAGACCTATTTTAACGAGACACTGTACCTTTATTATTTCTAATTAAGAAAAATGCTGAGATGCTTATATATTGTCTTTTTACTTGTTTGACTACTGGTGAAGCTTTGTGTGATAAACATTTATCCTTTTGTAATTTTAAATGATCATTAGTTTTACTTATAAAACTCAGATTGTGTAATCAGAAGGTGTGTGGTAATGTATATGCACAGATCCCTTTATAAAATTAGATTTCCATTGTTGAGGCTGATGCGGTTAAAACAAGTTTTTTCTCTGCCAGAATTCTTCCACTTTTTCATACCGCACAGTTAATGGAAAGAGGCCAAGGTTTCTTTTCAGGGACTACTGAGCAACTATTTCATAAAGAAGACAAAGTCAGATAAAACTTAAACACAACATATTATATGCTTGTTAATGTCACAATAAAAAGAAGGATTTTATTTATTTATTTATTTATCTATTTATTTATTTAGCTGATTGAAAGTAGACGTAATAAGCTAGGCCTAAAAAGCTTGCCTGGGAATTTTTCTTAACTCTGAGTGATAAGTACTTTAGGTCGAAGGGCACTCTTCGGGAAATGGTGGAATTCTCTCTGTGATCTGACATTTCAGTCTTGACATCCAAGGACACCAGGATACAATCTCAGCTAAAAACTTTAAATCAAGTTTCTAAAAAGTATTTTTAAATCTTTTTTTTTTTTTTTCAGGAGATTTTAAAATGTGGTTCAACGTGGTTCCCTAAGTCTCCATCGGTAGGCCCTCTGTGCAACACTGCCTGTACTGTGATGACTGGTGGGATTAAAGAATGTGTGACCCTCCCAGCAGCTAGTGCCACACAGTACCAATCCTGGGCTTGCATTCTGCTTTAGGCTTAAACTATAAAGCTTGGTTAGCTCTAATAGTCCACCCTTTATACAAGGCTAACACCATCAAAAGTTAAGAGTGCCCCCTGCTGGACCTGATTGACTTTACTAACCAGTACGTATTTATTTAAATCAAGTTTACAAACAAATATCAGTCGGATTTGCTTTGTTGTCTCCGTCTACAGCTACTAGTGTTAAAACAGACCATTGGTACGGAGATGGAATGCTGGGTAATGAGCTGCTCAACTCTGTTCCACAGCCCACTCATCAATCCTCATTACTGACCCTCCTCACCTGTGTTAACATGCCCTGTGCTGTCAGTAATAATCTCAGAAGAACTATGGAAGGATTTTTGCACTACCAGAAATGATAAAGTGTATGAAAAGCATGTGACATGAATGTGATCCTCAATAAATCTCTCTCTCTCTCTCTCTCTCTCTCTCTCTCTCTCTCTCTCTCTCTCTCCCTCTGTGTATATATATATATATATATATATATATATATATATATATATATATATATATACACTTTAAAATGAGATGTAAAGCTATTTCCCCTTATTGGTAATTACTAATAGTAGTGCTTCATGTTGTTTGAAAATAATGGTGCATCTCTGCCCAATGACTCCTATAGGAAGAGAAACCATTGTGGAGTCACTGCTTTGTCTGGAATTACTGCCATATCTCAGTCCACTCCAAACAACATTTTAGCTGATTATTATTATTATTATTATTATTATTATTATTATTATTATTATTATTATTATTATTATTATTAGTTTTTTATAAGGTAAGTATTTTTTATTTTGTAATCAGATTTTATTGTTTGTTGTCCTGAATCTGTTTTCAAAATGCTATTGTCTTCAGGCAACAGTTCTCATTGTAATGAACCATTTACCAATCAGTGTTACTAAAACGAAACTACGCTCATGAAAAGACGTGCTTCGTGCCAGAACCTTATCTCAGAGCAGCTCAGGGCTTGCAGCCATCATGACTGTACACTGTCAGTGGTCATCAAGTCAGCACTGCCAAGTTTTTTTTTTTACATTTCATGGCACTCACACACAGCCACAACGCCACACACACTATTTGTTTAGTGCAAGCAATAGGCCATGCAATATATGATGCAGTGGGAGATAAGAGTAAGAGTTGGATGAGCATTATCTGTCATGTCAGTAAATTGACTTGTTTGTATGTGAATGTGGTCTACTGTCTTTTGCATGCTTTTTATAAAATAGTCTAGATTAAAAAGCTCTTTATGTGATGTTAGTTGAATGCTGTTAGGAGTTAGTTGCTGTAGACTCTGTATGTAATACAATTCATCAGAAGTGTGTGTTATGTTTACCTTTCTAAAACGAGCACCTCAGGCTACAATAATAATGTTGTGTATGGTTATGATAAGGTTTAGGATCACCGGTACTGTTTTTTCTTTAGACTGTCTGAGTACATGAACATTTCAGGTACATTTTGTATACAGTCGCAACAGTACATGTTGCTGTTTAAGGTAGCTGTCTTTTCATTCTGCTGTCTCTAGGTTATGAATGCTGTGCATTTATTAAAACGTACATAGATAGCAGTGGAGGCATTTCTATCTTGAAAACTGCTTGTCCATTGGTGACGGAACTTGCCAAGGACCTTCTTTAGGAGAGGTTGTTGAGCGTCTCATAATCTGGGAGTGATAGAAGCGGTCTGTATGTCACACAGTTATAATTATCACCCGCTGGAATCTCTTGTAATAGGAATAAAATTGAGGTGGTCGTGTGTACTGTACGTACCTACATATGTCACACTTTACATGTTTCCGTAGTACTGTATACATGGACAAATGCCTATCCAATTGTGATTAAAATTGGTATTAACTTTATGTAGCATGCATTATCAGATTGTAGGGGTGTCTCTCTGTTGTTCTGCATGTCACACTTATTTACATTTATACATGTATATTTAGAATACATGACTGTAAATCAGTCATTTTAATACTTTAATTTTTTTTTAAATGATACTAACATCTCCTTTGCTTACCTAATGACTCCTAGGTTTTAAATACCACTTATCCAATTGTCACTAAACTAATTATTGCCCTTTCTTTTTCTATACTATCCTGTACTCTTTATATAGTGTACGTCATAGACCATTTTTTTCATACAGATATTTCTAATTTTGAATATACATATTGAATTAACTTTAGATGAGGGAAATTTCTTACATTTCATTAATCAACCATCAGCTTTCCCTAATGACTAAAATGCCCATTTTGTTGTGGTCGGAAGTACACATATAACTGGCTACCTGGAAGTAAGGCATAAGCACTTAGAGCTTGTTTTAACCTAATATTATTATTTATTTATTAATATCACAGTACAAAGTACCACAATATATCACATTATAAAATGTAAAAATTACAGAATATCAAATCGCAGACATTACCGAATATCACACTACAGCTAAGAGCAGTTATAAAGTACAATACAATCAGTAGCAAATAAGATCAAATTCAAATACGAGCAAAATTAAGAACACAGTAAATCATTACATTTAATCGCGAGTTCGACTAAGAGCAGTTAACTTATAGTAAAATATACATTGTATTGTATCAGATATCATTTTATAAAATTAAAATAAATGTATATTTCAAAATGACACGTGACACTTGTATGGTAAATGAAAGTGAACAACATATACATATTGTAATATATAAATAAAAATGTTGGTAAAAATTCTAAATGTAAGGAACATTTTAATCATACAGCAATGACATAGAATAAACACTATTTTCATTTTTTTCCCCTTTACAAAAACCAAACCAAGATCAATTCTACCGTAACCACCACATTAACTTCTATGATAGTTTTTTTTAGCACATAACTTTATAGAATATCAGAAAAGTCATTGTATCGAGAGTGCTAATATGTATTGCCTTCATTTTTTTTTACTTGAAACTGCATGAGAAATTCTTGTCGGACATATTTGATCAAAACTTAACCTCAAGTTATGAATTTCAGGGTTTATCAATAGCATTATCGTGTGATTCACAATTATTTTAGTCTAGAGATTGGGGTACTGTACCACAATTACGTGACGGCATCCTGAGCCATCTGTATTACTTGAATGTTATATGTTTATTATTTTCTAGTTGTGTGTTGTGGGTGGGCGTAGGGTTGCTGACGCTTTCTTTGTATGCTGTAGTTTTGGATTCGCCCAGTACTGTGTTTATTAATCACATAGGCTCTCTGTGTTCAAACCAGTTTAGAGTTTTTCTGTCTGTCCGTCTGTCCTAGTGCCCCACCCTGTGAGCTCCCGCGCATGCTCATTATGCTCTCCCTGTCAATGAGAACCCTGTGTCAGTATGGCGGCAGGCTGCTGTAGAAAGGATGCTGTTTTTGGTAATGGTGTCTCTCCTGTCACCAGAATATGAACACGATAGCAACGAAAAGATAGCAAACAGGGCCTCTCGTCGTGATCTCTTGGAGCACTGATATGACTAGGCTGGCCGATTACTTTGTGCTGGTCGGGTACGACGTCGATAAAAGGGGTGAGTTTTAAACTGTTTTTGTGACAAGGCTAGAGTAAACAGGAGGCGTAGAGCAAAGGAAGCAAGGGAGGCGGGTACGGGCCAGGCCGGACAGGACGCGACGGTGTGTCCTACCTCGGAGTTCTCTGCTTAGGCCAGCGCCGCAATTTACAGTCGCGGATTATTAGGGCCTAATATTATATATATATATATATATATATATATATATATATATATATATATATATATAATATTTTTTTCAAACGAAAAATTATGTGTCAGAACTAAGGTAGTGTTGTTTAGGTGATGTGAGCTGGAGTTGTCAAGTACTGGAATGTTTTGTTTTTAAAAGGCTCTTGAGAAATTTACAAATCCGGGTGGCATTGATTGACTTATTTACAGTTGGCTGCTAATTGTTGCAGGACTAGCGAAAATGTGTGGGTGTGACTAGTTAAATACAACGAAGACGCAAATCTCTTAGCAGATTGTTACTATTTTTGTAACTTGCTGTGATGTCTGTTTTATTCTTTTATTAAAGTTCAGTAATTTGGTAAAGATCTTATTTTATTAATGACCTGACTCTTTTGGGTGTGTAATTGTATTTATTTTCGTTGAACTAACCATTATGATTCTGAAATATAGCCTTTTTATATCATATCAAACTTGATGTAGGTCCAGCACTGACTGATGTTTCTGTTTTGAATGTGGATGGTTTCTGCTCTACCACCAGCAGTGGCCTAGATTCTCAGCACAGAGTGCTGTTATATATATATAAAAAAATGTATTGTGGTTGTTCATTACACTTTCTGTAGAAAACACCCTAATGCAACTCTAAATTTGATCAACAGTGCTTATCTATTTATTTATAAACAGAGAAGCAGATGTTAAGATGAGCCATTGTTATAGTAGACATTCTATATTCTTAACTGCAGAAACAATGTGACACTGCGGGACCTGAGAGATTCCACACAGTTTTAGAAAATGAGTAAAAAACATTATACAAGACACTGGCATCTACTGTATTATAATATCTAAACAGCGGGAGACTAATACTGTAGTTGTAACATTTAGAAACCAGATTTTTCACAAACATCATTTTGCTGTATTTTTTTTATTGTAGTACAGTGAAGTCCATTTGTGGGTTTTTAAATCACCTGTGTGGGGCAGCCAGGCTGGAATAATATTGAGTTAGTGGCAGTATTTAGATGTGCCACTGTTTAGATCAGTCTATACCCTTCAGATCCATTCCATATTTCTTACCATTTTTCACAAGAGAAAACGCTGCTTTTGGAATCACTGATCTGTTGAGCTTGCCATGCCAAAACCGTTTGGTTGTTTGTATTTAATGTATTTTTACTTGGGTGTGTATTAGGGTGTAGAATGTTGTCATCCATTTAATTAGTCATTTCTAATGCAGCTTTTGGTCATATTTTGGTAACAATGAAAATGATGGCAAAAACATCATAGTTGTTATTAGTCGCACAATATCGCCTTTTACTTTTGCCCCAGATTAAAAGAATGTTTAACGTAATAAAGCAGGCAAAAAAAAGTGCTAATCTCAACCCAGTTCTTCAGAAATGTTGGTCTGGCTAGTGAGCAAGATTTCTATTTTTAGGAGCCACTGCTGCTTATTAATCATCTGCTTTTTGTTACTCTTCTGCTGAGCTGCAGTATCGCGGGAAATGATCCATACATTAATATATAGCCTACAAAACTCCCAACAATATGGCAGATGTAATTCCCTCATGACTGTATAATTAAGCATTAACGTTCCCCTAAATGCATTTCAGTCCCGTATATTCACCATCCTAGCCGCCCAGGTAGCCATTTATTTTCACAGCAAAATATTGTAAAACATCTGACAATTATTCATGTACCAGATGACCGCTAGAAATCTAAAAGTAAATGTTGTTAAATAGCAGAATAATTCAGAACATGCCAGAATATGATGTGACAAAAAAAGAAAACACCTTCAAAACTATTATCATGTATCATGGTATGTAATCTTGAAACCAATAAAAATGATCACATACAATTTAGGCTAGTTGTTTCTTGCTTCTTTTGTAATGGTTCAGTCTGTCCCATTGTGTTAAGTTTTTGGAACACCCATAGATAAACAGGACGTAATGGTTGAAATCAACATATTGGATGCATATCTTATCTGGAGGCTACTCATCTTACAGATGCCGCGGCGTATTTGCAGTTTATGTAGAATGGTCATTCTGCTGCCATCTGTGCTCACTGTAACTTTACTAAGCAGGTAAAAGGGCTTTTGACTCAGACAGGAAGTAGAACTCTCTTAGTAGCTAAATTAACCCATTCAAATAGGATGTGCACTAACAGTCAGTATTTTATAATATCTATGAGTCTAAGGTCTGTAGATTTAACACATGTGGCAACTAATGTTCTAGTTGTGGCAACTAATGTTCCAGTCCTCCCTCCGTCTGTGTCCTGCTATATTCTTATTGAGAACAGAGCCCTATCTTTAGTTTTAAATATATGTGGCAAGACCTTTTTTAATCTTCAGTGTCTCATAGGCAAGGCTACGATTTTGACACTGTAATTTTGAGTACATTTCACGGGCGAGGTGCAGCAAAAACAAGAATTCACGTAAACGTCACCAAATAATGTAGTTTTAGCTAATCAACGTACACAAGAGCTTTTAAATAGTATACCAAAACCACTAATATAAAGACTATTGTTTTTGACTACTTACAAGTTTAAATGTTACTTTAGAGTACAAAACTTATAGTACGTACTTCAGACATTAATTCTGGTCGGAGTCGAGGGTTGCCAACTGTGTGACAAGTTGGAATTACATCTACAATCTTGCGACTTGTCTTTTTTGGAAAGGCGTACGGCCTTAACAGATCATCACCTGTCATTCTAAAGTATGTAAAGTATCTCTCACTGCCACATACTCGCATCTCTCTAATTAATGCTTGAAATTCTCCCTTTCGGGTGGTCTGTTGGTTGAGAGGACGGATGTACCAACCACGCCGCTTTAGATTTTTTTTTTTTAAACCTCTTGTATAAGAGGTACAAACTCAGCACATCAACTTAAATATCAATTTATCCAATTCCACCGATGCAGTTTGTATTTAAAGTACAAGAACAACAGCTGCAACCTCTTTGCGCAGTCACAAGGGTTGCAACACGATGCATCCTTCATACAGCAAATTGTAAAGCTGCACAGCTTTTATAGCTGTCAGCGCCTGACGTATCGCATTCATCTGCGACAGGAGTATGAACCAGGCTTTAGTTTTCCACGATTCTGAAACGGCATGTTGTTAAGAAAGCCTCTAAGTTGGTAAACTTCTGTTCTCCAATGCATTTGTTCTTCTGTCTTTACAGAAAACAGTTCACTCTCAGTTGTTTTGTATTTTAGGTGCTTACTCGCTCAGCTGATTTTCTGACCTACATAGCTTCATGTAAATGCTGTGTACACACACTACCAAAACATTTACAAATACTCGCAGATTTGTATTTTCAGTGCATTTGTATTTTCAGTGCATCGCTCACAATCTCAGAATTAAGCATTTTGGGAATGGAGTTTTGCATTGTTGCCTTTTTCTCCTTGCAACTCCAGCTTTCTGCATTTTTTTTTAAAATTTTGTTTGGACTACACCCAGCCAAGTTGAGGCAACAAATGCAAAGCACTGCATTCTTGTATGCTGAAAAACTTAGACCTACTTCACTCAAGGCAGGTCTTTCCCGAAATAAGTAAGCTAAATTAATTGTGTATTTAATTATTCTTTAGTTTATTTCTTTCCACTCAACCTGTATTTAATAAAGCTATAATTAGCAATGCTAATGAAATTATATTATAAAGGATGTAGTCACTACACTGCACACCGTTTGTTTCATAAAGACATGCCGGAGACACGCCTCTTGTTTAATTTAGCAAATAACAAGGCAGAATTGCAATCGGTGATACAGAGCAGTGAACCTGTGTAGCAACGAGTCAGTCAACACGCCTTTTTTATCAGTGTTTCATATTTTATCCTGGTTATTGTAAGGCCGGTAAATAAAGGAAGCCCCTAATCCAAATGTGTTTTTACATCCATTTCCAAGATTTCATGGACTTTATTCAAATTCACAATTTTTGTGACCTCTGTGACAAAATCATAGCCTTACTCATAGGTACAGCAGTGGTCAGATTAGTAATTCAGCCCAGAATGTACCTGCATCTTGTAAATGGTATAAAATGATCTTTTGGCTTTACATGTTATGTGAAAAGCAAGCATATGGAATCCATGGTTAATTTAGTGTGGCATATTGTACACTTACTGTGTGGTAGAATCCAATGATGTAGAGTATTTGCTTTTGCCATTCTAGTTTGTAAGATAAGTTCAACTCCAGCTTGATCATTTCATACTTCCTATACAGTAGATAGATTTTAAATGATACTCGATATTGAAACAGTGGGTCTAGAAAGAGAATAATGCCCTCGGTCAGGAAGGCAGTAGACATGTAAGAAGTGGAGAGATGTGACTCTTCTGACTCACATTTATGACTACATTTTAAAACAAGCATGTCCGAGACATTCATCTGGCATTGCTTTAAATGTAAATTTTGAGCTGTCAACATGAAAAACTAGACCACCATGACCTACAGCCACTATAGTGTGACATAAATGCGCTTGCCACCACTATATTCCCTCATTAGCAAATGCCTGTTATTTTATCAATGCTTGCATTTTTACAAGCCTGTGGTGGATGATAATGATGATTGAGGGGAGCTTATATGCATGAATGTGGAGGAGCACAAACATATTAATTAGTTATTAATATAGTCTTATTTTGCCCAAGTACCAAGGGCAGATCCGTGTAGACACTCTACTTTTTTTGTAAATCTGCTGCTGTTTCTGCAATTTTAACTTCTGTAGCATTGTCTTTTAAGCATTTTAAATCGAAGTACAGTAAAAATACAACACATCAGAGTAAGTGATAATAATATTAAGAGGTAAGATTTTTTGTTTTTTTGCCTTTTATTATGGTTAAGTATGCACTTTTTTTCTGTCTTGGTGTACATATGTACTGTACAGACACTTAGGAGCCCTGTACGCTGCCATGGATAAGAGCCACTTACTGGAACAGATAAGCAACCAGATGTTTTACATGCATAATATATTCAGTACCCAAAACCATGTAGGACCATTGGCTGAATTTGAGAGAGCACTGTGTTGTTAAAGGTATCCAGACAGGTCTTCCATCAGCAGAATTTATTAGAGGGCTGATAGCAAGCGCTTGGTTGGCAGGTCCAAGACTGCACTAGTTACTGAATGCTCATTTTCAGGAGGAATTTGGTTGTCACCATTTACAAAGGGGCACATATCCCTCACAATTCTGTTGTGTTGAGTCAGTGCAGTCATGCCTCCCCATGGTGGCCCTTCCCTCTTGATAGTGTTTTGGCAGGTGTTTATTTTTCTTTCTTTTTTTTTTTTTTTTTTTGTCTAACCCTGTGCACATGTATCTGTCTTAAGTGAGACTGTAATATCAGTTTGTTTGTTCAGATTCATGTGATACATGGAGAGCACATTCTAAAAAAAAAAATGTTCTATTCGTGCTAGAGATCTCTTGGCAGACACACAGAGCGTAGGTCTACTTATTCTACAATTTGCAGTTGCAAAGGGAGGAAGAGATAGACAGCAGGAAACTGAGGTTTTGCAAAGCACGTATCAGGTTGCGTGTTTCCCTTATATAGACAAGCATCTTAGTTCACCTCTAAATCGAAAGAGATACGAGAAATGCAATCATTTTAATAATGCTAATCTGAAGGTGGAGTGAACTGGGCTTGTGTAAATAATTTTACACTCACGTTTTCATTTATCATTTGTCCTATTTACTCTTTAGCTGATTCAGAATGTGTGGTTGGATAAAGAAATTTCTGTTTGACCTCTAGCTCAGAGATTTCTCTTTTGCATTTGCCTGACATCTTAGTGAAGCCAAAGGGAACAGGGAGTGGGGGAGTGTGTGTTGGTTTCATCAGAGAAAGATGCTCAGCATTTATTTAGCTCGAGGTTGTTTCTGCTTGGACATTGTGTGAGGAAATTGATTTACCTTTTAAAAGGATAACTTTGTTACAGTATCTATGCAAAGACAAAGTAGCAGTATAATTTAAATAAATGCATAAATAATATCATTTGTTTGGCTATGGACTGGGGTGTCTTAACTTTTTACTATAGGACATTTACTGGACATTCAGAATAAATACACTGTCTTTATCCTATAAATTAAGAAATCCTAAATTAAGTATACATCTTGTCGTTTGCATGAACAAAATGAGTGCTAATAATAGCCAGGTGAAAAGGATTTGTAGGACATGTCCATATTCCATATGGATTGAAATTAACATTTTAATGGTGGAACAAATAGAACGAGGCAGGGGACAACTAAATAGGATTAAAAGGGCATGGCACTCGTGCTTTAAAGCAGGCTGGACAGAAGCTTTATTCTGTAAAACCCCTGTGAGAGTGTCAGCCTATGTTTTGAGTTACCCAGTTTCTGAGTCATGTGTTAAACTGTTGCAGGCCTCTAACCCATTTCTGATTGGGGTTGCTCTTCACCAGGTTATTGAGTTTATTTATGTATTTATTTTAAGAAAAGAGGAAAAAATGATTAGAACCCATGATTACACTGTCTGTATAACTTCAAGTTTTGTGAGGCAATCAGAGTTGCAGTATGTTCAGTAATTGAATAATATCCTTCACATTACTTTTCCTTGTGTTGCCTGTTTGTTGTACCTGACACACTGCAGCTTGGTGGGTCCAGGCTGGGATGGCAAGCTGAAACTTTGGATTTGTTACACAGACTTTTTTGGGGTTAATTTATTAAATGTGTAAATCTGTCTTTAACCAATATCATGGATATTGTTTCAGTTTCTCTTGTGTGGTGTTTGTTTTTGCACTGTAAGTGTGTGTTAACCTGAGACACAAATTACATTTAATAAATAAATAAATAAATAAACCAACAAAAGAAGCACGCACACAAACTGGTTTAGGAGATTGGTGAAAAATCTTTTCAGCTTTTTAACTGTACAATAATTACTATATATGAATCCTTTGCATTCTTGTTTTCTTTTATTGTACATCTTAAGTGAAAGTGCATTCCCAAATGCACCGTCCTTTCTAGCTTGTATCTGCAACTGAATGAATTCTCCTGCTAAGAGCTGAATTTGCAGTTTTAGACTGATCATAAAATGCACATTGATCAGTTTGCCACTGTACCGTTCAGTTGGTACCAGCCTGTGTAAATGACACGTGCCAGAGGTCCATCTGTTTATAGAGGGTATTGTATCTTACAAGATCAGATATAATTTTTTCCTGTACTTGATTTTTTTTTTTTTAAGGTTTTTACAAGTAAGGGTTGGTGGCCAAGATAGTTACAAAGCACATGGAAGAAGACAGCAGGTTGTACTGAAACCAGTGTCGGTCTGTCGAGTAGTGCAGTGTCACAGTGGTTGATAGCCAGTGGTTGCTGTAGTGGCTTTGCACTGAGCCCTTCCCCATAACTTTCAGGAAGCAAGTTTCTGAAGTGGTTGAAGGCAGGGTTTTTCTTCAGCCTTTTTTAAAGGTGTAGTGCCTCATTAAAGTTTTTTTAGAATGTTCGCTTCTTGGAATTAACAGCTCTGTACTGTAGGTATTTCCAGTTAGTTATTTCCACAAAAGTGCTGTGGACCATGACTCTGAAAACTCCTTCCAAGGTTCCTTATGATTGTATGGGTAGTGCATTTAAACTGAATCAATTCCTTCAGTTTCAGGAATTGTAATAACCCTGCTAACAATTCATGTGTCCAGGATTACTGTAAAATATGTGTATTTCCTGCTGAGTGTATTTCCCCATGCCATGTGCATCCACAGGTGGATTACGTTTTGTTTTCCAAGAGGGATGGGCAAGCACTTTTTTTCCCCCAGTCACTGTACAGTAGGTGGTGTGTACAGTAAATGTATCATCCAGACGTCATACTATACATTTCCCTGCAGTACAGAATAAAGCTCAAACTCAAAGTATAAAACCAACTGCATAGCTATAATGAGAAATCGTCTCTTTTGGTGAGTTCACTGAGTTTCATGTGTTATAGCTTTATGCAGATTTTATGGGCAGCTGTCTGCCAATTGTGACATTTGTTGGATACTGCAACAGTGGGTATCCTTCCTTCAAGATGGTGCAAAACTCAAACTGAAGTACAGCTTTCAAATTAATTCTTTTTTCATATTCTTTAGTGGTGAAAATGTTGCATGGTATTAAAATGGTATTACAGTAAAGTTAGCATCAATTTAGTTAACAAACTCAAGTGTTGCATGCCAGAATCACTTACCCAAACACTAAAATTCCATCCTGATGGGCTAGTAGGATTTTTCACCTGGCAAGATGATTGACTGAAGCATCAAAATAATTACAAATTAACTGCAGTAGAACCTATCCTATCTGATCTTGTGAGGTACAATACCTTCTATTAACTGATGGACCTCTGGCATGTGCCATTTACACATGCTGCTACCAGCTGAACAGTGCAGCTGGAAATTGAGCAATGCACATGCTGTCACTTCATGTAAAACAAACTATCCAGTTTAACCATGTTCAATAAAAGAAAGCAAGTGATTAATATAATTATTGTACTGTTAAAAGATGAAACAATATTTATTTTTGGTAACCTCCAAAGCTAGTTTGTGTGTCCACATTTTTTTTTTTAGTAACTACTGAGTACAGTATCACTTTCAGCATTCCCATGTGATACTACAGTATTTCTTATCATTCATATTAAAAAGGTATAGAGCAGTAATTACGAAAAGAGGAAAAGAAAGTAGACTTTTACTACTGGTATGTTATTGAAAACCTAACAATAACCATAAGTATATGAGATGAGCATGCTTCATATTTAAGGTCACTGAATAAAGTATTGTGCTAATGTGATCAAATTGTGACAGCAAGTTTCTTCTGTAAATGTGTGTGAGTTGATAAGTTCGATGGTTACCTCAAGGAAACATTAGTGGATTATTAACTGCCAACCACGTGCCTGTCTGATTGATTAGTAACTGAAATATATTTTCAGTGGTATTATAAAGCCAGTGGCTACTAGTGCTAATACAACCCTTGGTTTTTAATAAGTTCTCTTGATAGATCCTCTCTTCCACTAAGTTTTTATTTTTATTTTTAAATTAACTACTGTAAATAATTCTCGTAAGGAAATTTATAATTGTATACAAGTGCTGGTCTGGTTGGATTTGGTTCACAGCTGTTAGACCTGTCCTATTCTAAGGTAACACCCAAGGGATTAACTTAAAAAAGCTAACCATGAAATGAGTGACTGGATAAACATTTTCTGTAGTAGTAGCTACTGTACGCTGAAAAATCTTGGTCTTTACATTTTTTTAAACCAGTATGTTTAGCTTTTTGCTGGCATTTACAATAACAATAAAAAATATGAGACCGTTTAGTAACAGTCCAGCAATGTCATGTGAGAGTAATCCTAAGTACAGTACTCCACAAATTAAGTTTATCGTTTTACTGGCATTATAATAATAACATGGATAAAATATGAAACACTGATAAAGGCGTGTTGACTGACTCGTTGCTCTAAAACAGGTTCACTGCTGTGTATTACACGACTGTAATTTAAATAATGCCCCTTTTAATGTTAACACATAATTAACCCTCTCAATTGTTTCTTTCCTAATTCTGCAGTGTTATTTGCAAGATTTAAAAAGAGGCGTGTCTCCAGACAGAATGTCTTTATGAACCTAACAGTGTGTACTGTAGTGACTACATCCTTTACACAGTACAGTGATCAATTTCCTTTAAGGGTTGTATAGCTAGAAAAATAGTTTAAGCTCATTTCTTTGTCGTCAGAAAATATAATTCAATTAAGAAACGGTCATGGTTTAAAATTGCTAATTTATATCTTCATTAAAGGCAGGTAGCATGGAAAGAAATAAACTAAACAATAATGAAATCTGCTATTAATTTAGCTTCCTTCGGGAAAGCTCCGTCTTGAGAGAAGTAGGTCTTAGTTTTTCAGCATAGAAGAATGCAGTGCTTTGCCATTGTTGCCGTCTTATTTGCTTTCTTATTCTCTACATTTTTACGACTGGCATTAGGATATTTAATGGTATTGACTCGAAATCAGGATGTATTTGAAATACAAAATGAAAGATAGCCTACATTGCTTCTGGTACCTTGTACGTGGACTTATTGCAACTAGACCACATATGAAGTGATTGCAGCAACAATCTGTCAGCCACAGCATCTGTAGATTCCAGTACATTTTTGTTATTCCCATTACAGTTATATAAATAAGGAACTTTAGATTGTATTTGACATTCAAATAAACCTGTACAATAATGTGCTTGTTATAACCAAAGTTTTAAGAATTAAGTCTAGTTTATTAAGTAAACAGCAGCACAATGGTATACAATGCTTTGATAAACACAATTCATGACTATAATGTAAATACTGTAAACGGGAAAAGTAAAATACAGTTATACTGCATATTCAAAATAAAAAACAATTCTTCAACACAAGAAAAGAGTAGCTCATTTTAATTGTGGTAATGATAGGTAAGACAATGGATTTTAAAACTTTTCTTAGCCCTCACTTCACATGACAACCCTAGTCCAAAATAAAGCATTGAGGTGCATTAGGTTATGCCTGTATTATTTTATCCATAAGACGTACCAGACCTAGATAAATTGTAATTTTTTAAAATGTGTATTACAGTATGAGCAGAGTGCCTTGTTACAATAATAAGTTTATCCTCCTCTAAAAACTTCTGAATAAACTGTTGGGCCCTACTTCATGTACTGTACATGTCTTTTGGATCAACATGATTGATTTCTACATAAAATACACTAAAGCTGCCTTGTAGTTTATCGACTTTTAAGGCAACCAAAGTGATGGTACACTAGCTACGTTCCCTCTAAGACTTTCATTTAGTTAGCCACTGTGGCTAAAGCAACTTAACATTTTTTAGCCACACTGGAAAAACTTAAGCCACTTAACAGTACTGTAAACAAGTTAAACATACTGTTTCACAAGGCAAAAAGACTTGTATTTTATTTGAAAGCACGTAGATATTTAAATGCCAGACCCTACCCTTTACAGTATGCATAAACAGTATATTTAAAGTGCACTATAACTCTGATTCCCATTTAATACATGCCAAACTTAGTCTCACATGAAAAAACATCATTACAGATTTCCTAAATTCTGAATAGGTTTGCAGAGATATTCATGTACTGCATAATCCTTTACATTGTTTTGACTGACGCAGTTTTCTTTCCACTGCAGGACAGTGCTAGTTTATGTTAATATTAATGCCTACCAGACCAACCGCAGCTGTAGTTACACAAGCTTGTAGTAATGTGATTAATAATATCAGTAGGATTGTACAGCCACTACTGTGTTTAAAAACTTTTTTTTTTTTTTTTTTTTTTACCGTGTTCTTTCACCTGGGACTACTGACAGTAATATTGCACTGATTGTGACATTAAAACTCAATAAATCATAGTGAAACAAATCCTTCTTTTTAAAATAATAGATTTTTATTTTTTATTACATTGTTCCTCTTTCGAATTCACTGTCTTACTATTTTCAAAATATATTTCAACACATTTTAAAGAGATAGCAAACAACGAAAAACAAAAAAAAAAGCTTAGCTGTGTTCTTTTGAAGCTGCGTGTTTCTGGCTTGCCGTCTGTGAAAATGTTCTTTTGGGACCAAAGGGTATGTTTGAAACTGCTTCACCTCCCTCTTACTATCACGGTCATATTTTAGATGTGTGTACATGGTTGGTAGTCCTTGGGCTACATCTTTTGGAACATGATTCTGATAATTTGTCTGTACAATTTTTTTTTAAAAACATGTCAAGAATATTTCCGTTTGGATGCCATGTTTTTAAAAAATATGTATTTTACAAGCAGCGCCATCTGTCTGTTTCTAATTAGAACCTCTGTCCTCCCGCCAAACGCAACGCTTGTGGCATACATTTTACATGGACAAGCTAAAGGGCTTTCATTGGGTGAAATGAAATCAAAATAAACAGTCTGTATTGATTCATCTACCAGCACACATTGAAAGTAATTGTGGTGGCAGTCTCGCACAAGAACATTTTTCGAAGCCTTCGCCACCGTGGCGAACTTGGTGAAAAATAGTTGAGCCACAAGGGAAAACGTTTCGCTTGTGGCAATGTGGCGAGCGGCTAGTGGGAACATAGACTAATAATTTGACAATTTGGTCATGAAATACATTTGCTTGTTTGCAAGGTTAAGCAGTAAGAGTAACCTGTAATAAATGTATGTGATTCATTAATATTAAATATTGTGAGGTACTAAGTGGAAATCTTGCAGTGGGAGCAAAGTTCCACCTTCCTTCTTCCTGTATTTCACCAGAGTGTAAATAGAGATTTATGAAGTTAAAATGTCATATCTTTTAGTTAGTAGTTGTCGATGTTTCAGATTGAGTAAATGATTCTGAAGTGGTGCTTGTTTCATAAGGAAGTAATTTAAACTAAGTAATGTATCTAATATGTACAGTATATAGGCCAGCATTAGCAATAAAAACTGTATTGACTGGCCAGATGGGCACTATTTAATGACCGCTTTCCTTCCAGATGGATTTGTTAGTTTAGGCATTTTATCAGAGTTTCAGTTATTTTGTTATTACTGCGCTTTCACAGGTTGTGAAATGTTAAGATTATCTTTCTACAGGAGTGTCTCCCTTTCTGGGAGGTATATGAGTCATTCTTTTAATATGAAGATACATTGTTTAGAGAGACCCTAATGAACAGATTTATTTCAGTCAAGAGTTCAATTTTTTAAATTTGCTTTTGAAACAAAACAGGTTGCTTTACTTTCACATGTGGTTCTAGCAAGATCATTAAGGTGTTCAAACTTTATATATGAAATGCTGTCGTCATTCGCCTTAAACCTTTCAGGTATCATGCAACCATTTGACTCCCAATGATTGATGTCATTGGATTATTAAAGATACTAGTTTATGCATAACTAGTGTTTTTTTGTGTCTTGGTGGTAATGATCAAAGTTTTAGATTTAATCTGTGATTTAGTAATTGCAGAATCACATTTTGCCCACTCATCAGCAAGGTGAAACTCCAACAACCCCCAACCCGCACGAAGTATTGGACTTTCTCTTCAGAATCATGTAACCCAGCAGAATGTGAATGCGTAAAATGAGATCGGCCCACAGACACAGCTGATTCTTCTGCTTGTGTCTGAGGTGAATTACGGGTGATGTGCACACGCAGCAGTTGTCAGCTGCATTTTGCAGTTGTTTACTAACATCCTGAATGTGCGTTTGACAGGAAGACATGATTCCTTTGTGATGCAAAATCAGCTGTGGATTGTTTTCATTAAAATGTCTGATGTGTGCATTATAGTTGGTGTACTTGAGTTTTAAGGACATTATTATCTACTAGCAGCGTAGCTTGTGCTTGTTAATAAACTTTTTCTAGTTGTCCTTCTTTATTGCATAATCTATTCTCAGCTGCTTTATTTCAAATTACTGTTGAGAAACACCAAAATATTAACATTTTCTGGGCTTAGTCTGGAACGATAGGGGGTAATTATGTGACCACTGCAACTGAATACCCTCTTCATCTTTATCAGTTTGGACGGTATCCTATTAGTTAAGTGAGAAAAGTGTAAGGTACTGCACGCAGGCAATAAAAATGTGCATTATAAATATCATATGGGAGATACTGAAATTGAAGAAGGAATCTATGAAAAAGACCTAGGAGTTTATGTTGACTCAGAAATGTCTTCATCTAGACTGTGGGGAAGATATAAAAAAAGGCCAGCAAGATGCTTGGATATATTGTGAAAAGTGTTGAATTTAAGTCAAGGGAAGTAATGTTAAC
The DNA here is from genome assembly GCA_030684275.1 of Acipenser oxyrinchus oxyrinchus. NCBI lineage: Eukaryota > Metazoa > Chordata > Actinopteri > Acipenseriformes > Acipenseridae > Acipenser > Acipenser oxyrinchus. The sequence goes on along the minus strand of CM060254.1, from coordinate 45,819,743 downwards.
TTTACAATGCATTAGTAAGACCTCATCTAGAATATTGTGTTCAGTTCTGGTCACCTTGTTACAAAAAGGATATTGCTGCTCTAGAAAGAGTGTAAAGAAGAGCGACTAGAGTTATCCCGGGTTTAAAAGGCATGTCGTATGTAGACAGGCTAAAAGAATTGAATCTATTCAGTCTTGAACAAAGAAGACTAAGCGGTGATCTGATTCAATCATTCAAAATTCTAAAAGGTATTGACAATGTCGACCCAGGGGACTTTTTCGACCTGAAAAAAGAAACAAGGACCAGGGGTCACAAATGGAGATTAAATAAAGGGGCATTCAGAACAGAAAACAGGAGGCACTTTTTACACAGAGAATTGTGAGGGTCTGGAACCAACTCCCCAGTAATGTTGTTGAAGTTGACACCCTGGGATCCTTCAAGAAGCTGCTTGATGAGATTCTGGGATCAATAAGCTACTAACAACCAAACGAGCAAAATGGGCCGAATGGCCTCCTCTCGTTTGTAAACTTTCTTATGTTATTATGAAGCAAAGTGTTACCTAGCAATAGCCAATCGAGTGCGTTTTAAGACATGCAGTGCCCGCCCACTGATCTCTCAGCAGAGTGCAAAACTTAATGATGAGAAGACGGTGCCTGCAAATTTTTTTTTGTTTTGTTTTTTTTGAACTGCATGTTAACAACAACGAACACAAATGAAAGAAAAAAAGTTAAGGTGGGTATGACACCATTAAGTTAAGTGGCATCTAGGGGACTTTTTTTTTAAAATAGGAATAAAATTGTATTAAAAAAAAAAAAATCCCTACAACACTATCAACTCGGAAACGGCAACATCTTTACAATACCGTTTTAAAATAAAAATACAAAAGCCTGTAGCATCTTAGGCTTAGTTATATAGTAGTATATAGACTTTTTGATTATCTGCATTGATGTGTGCTTACTGTGTTTCTCTTAATTAATTGGGCCAATTAAGCTTCTAATAAGCACTTAATTGGTCCAATTAAGTAATTTCGGGTACAACTGGCACAAAAACCAGGAGGGACACCGGCCCTCCAGGACCAGGATTGGACACCCCTGTGACACATAATAGCTACTGGTACTTGCTTGATTTGGTAAATTAATAGGAAGGTAATGATGAAAAGTTACAATGCCTTGTTCTTGCTGATATTTTCGAGTATTTGTGTTTCATTTACTGACAGTCACCTTTGCTAGCGATCATTGTTTAGTAGGGCGGTTTATATTAAATATGACATCACTTATTTAAAAGCCTACTCGGATTATTTTTGCACGGCAGGTTTTCTGAACTTGAGATGTCTGTGTCAATTAGTTAGTTCTAATGAACACAGTGGCTCACTGATAGACAAATGGGGAATAAAAAAACGCACCCATATCACCTTAAACCGTGTGAAATCGGTAATCATGGTATAGAAACATGGTTGTGGTTTCAAACCGTGGCAGTTTATACTGCGGTTTACCGTAAAACCGGTACACTGTGACATCCCTATGTACACGTCATTTTTTTGGTAAATAACTACTAATGCTAACTAAATGTCCGAAAGTTATATAGGCTGTGCCCCAAAGATTTTGGACATTCTGCTACCCTGGGCACTGCCCTGTTTTTCACTTTATCAGACTGATTGATTAGTTGAATGGTTTGATTGTTTGTAGAAGTCACTCTGGGGGAAGCACCAGTCTTACAAAAGATGAGCCAATTCATGATTTTCACACAAAGTGACCCTTGGAACCCCTTATGTGGTGGAATGTATGGGAATATTCACAACCCTCTTTGTTCATTAGATTGATCATTAGCATAAAACATGTGATTTCATGGAAATTCCACAAGTTCTTCTGGCTTTTGTCAAGGAGAAATGGAAATTGTATTATAAATCATAGCTATATACCAAACAGACTGGGCTTTTTGTTGTGAAATTGTGTCCAAAGAATGTGCATGAAACAAAGTGAACTGAGATATCTTGAAATAGTACTTGGTTCACTTGGATCATTTGTCACCAAAATGTGTCTGTCAAACCAAACTAATTTAAGTTAATTTGAAATCAAACTGCATTCCCAATTTAATCATTTACTGTACACCCATATAATGTATTTCTAAATTATGTAAACATTACTACACATAATAGACACACCCATTAAACCTTCCCCATTGTTCATAAGCATTAGGCATGTGACTTCATGGAAACTTGTTAAGTTTTAATTTTTTAGTGTATCATTTACCTGACACTTTTATCCAAAGCCACTTACAGACACTAGGGGGTGAACTACGCATCACAACTGCTGGTGCAGAGTCACTTAAAATGGGACCTTGGTTTTACAAGTCGTCCGAGGGACAGAGCACAAGGAGGTTAAGTGAATTTCTCAGGATCACACGGTGAGTCAGTGGCTGAGCTGAGATTGAACCCGGAACCTCCTGGTAACTGCCTTTCACTTAGGCCCCTCCCACACTACATAACAGGTCGCAAGAACCGCACTGCAAAGTGGTTTAGGTAGTCCAGCTCGGAGCATACACGCTGCTGTGTCATTTTAGTTTAGCCTGGCTTAAACAATCCACGCTTCTATTTGTATTTTTGCATTGCTGTGCAATCTTGGTAAAAACCCATAAAGACAACACAGAGAAGCAAGTAGAATCCTACATTTATATATGCTGGAAATGTATTAATACAGCAATACATTTCTAAAACGCAGATGTCTGTTCCTCTCCAATCTACTACACCCTTTTAAATTGCGTTTGGTACCTGCATCTCTCCCAATCAATACAGCAAAGAAAATTTGGTCTCTGACATGGTGGCTTACAGTAGGAAGTATAATGATATACTGTCTGTACACACTGTATATATTTTTTTATTCTTGCAAACTTTTATTAATAATGTACCTGTTGTATGAATATATCCTGTGTGTATGCATAACCTCCGTTTTGTATTTTCTACTGATCGTTATTTTCATTACTGTTCGTCTGCGTGTCAGGTACTGCCATCAGACTACTGTAGTAATAAAGTGTAATAGAATTCTGGGCTATTGGTTGTTAAGCATGTATTACAACGTCCATACTACCAGTAGACCACATTATTTGATTAGAGCCTCAAGACTACCTCTAAAGTCACTGTAGTGTGATGCTAGTAGTATTAAGCCATTAAAACAGTTCAACTCACTAATGTGTTTTATAATGCATAGTGTGTACAGGGCCTTAGTTTTAAATGTTTATCTTTGGACATACATTCCAACCTAATATTTGTATTTCTGCTACACTATGTCCCTTTTTAAATGTGCTGTCATCCTTTTCATAATTTGGAGATCTGTGAATATAAATTTGCTGCATTCAAATTAAGATAAAGGAGGAAGCTCAACAGCTGCAAAAAAACAAATCACCTTTGATCACTTCAAATATGAAAATACACACTCCTGTACTAACGTGTTTTGCTACTGTAGCTGAAGCTACAACTTTTAAATCCACTAAAACAATATTTATGTTATGAGCCATAGGCAGGCTTAGTCATCATACAGTATCTTTAGGTTGGTTGATTGTTGGTTGGATTTGTTCTTTGTACCTTGAGATGAATCACTATTACGAGGGCGACTACACCTCCATCAAATCTGGTAGATTCCATACAGTAGCTGGTAAACCAACTTGCAGCTGATGGCATTATTTTGAGTATTCTTTTTGTTGTAGTCTTGTGTAGTTTTAGAAACCCCCTCAGATGCCATCCTCGCATTCCATCACTAAAGGTACTGTAAGAGATCCTCTGCATGGGGAAACAGATTCTACAAACCACTCCAGTAATTCTAGCTGTCTTATTCATTCTCTCATTTGGGATTATTTAGCATCCCTATGAGCAAGGTTTTGTAAGCCTACTGCCTCTTTTAACAGCTAATATCTTGTAAACCATTGAACTGCTGTCTACTTACTTATAGAAACTGGCAAAATCTAACAAATCCACATTGACCTATGGCTTAATATGAAATTAGCATGTTGGGCTCATGTGATTTTTGGTTTCCAGAAGACAATGAATGACCTAAAGGTTTGAGGTATTGGCTTCATACCCAGTATGCAACTGTGTTATGTGTTTCTCTAATTGCTAAGTATAATTCCCTTTGTGTGTCTGTTTAATTGAAAACAGAAGTTCTGGTAGACGTATCTGTATCTTTCTTCACATTTGATACGTTTTACAAGTGCTGAGAACACAAGTGCTGCGTATTGGGTGTTTTTTTCACATTGAAAAAATATGAATTATGCATGATATTTAAATTTGACAGCTAATTTTAGGCAGGTTGGAATTGCCAGAAACACAAGACCAATAATTGGGTTTTCAATAATAAAAAATAAATAACTACTGTTGAATCCACTCACTTGCAGTACATTTTTGTGACTGGTGAATAAGCGACTGGATTCTTGATCTTCAGGATTTCTGGGTGCCGTCTTCGTCCCCCTTAACCTAACCTACCAATTGATTTATCTGTCAACTGAATTTCTGGAAGGTAAATCTGTGTAATAAATACAATATTTGGTGTTTGGAGGTGCTTTATATTGCTAAAGCAAGGCGATCGATAAGGAATTTAATAGCATGTGCAGAACGGCAAGTCTTTACACACGCTGCATTTTAGTGGTGCATAAAATCCCACTTTACGGCAGCTAAACACGGTTTGGCGTGTAAAACAATGATTTTGTCCGCAATATGGGTGTTTTGCAGCTGCAAATCACTTTGTACGTATCTTTACAATATTGTTTAAATTGGAGAGTAAATTGCTCAGTGACCCAAAACCTTATGTGGAGTACTGGTTACTAATGCACATGCTTACTGTATATGTAGAGGTTTGCAGGTTACTTATACTATAAATGAATACATTGTGTGTAGAGTTTATTGTATAAGAAATGTCAGTCTTGTGCAGTTTCTGACTGGCTGCTCAAACTGTGCGAAATACAATAAGAAACACTCTACACACAACGTATTATAAACCACACGATTTGAAGATTGTAATTGAACATTGGAATTAGTTGTATGCATGGCACGACATCTGTACACAGGATAGGCTGTATTGGAAATGTGGCAAATACTGCACTAGGATTGGTTGATATTTGATATGTGATTTATAATGTAACTTGCAGCATGATCTTTAAATACATACTATGAAATAATGACAATCATAATTGATGAAGACAATGTTCAACCCATTTTATTTCTTAGCACACACCCTTCATTTAAGGCAGAATAAGTACATTCCAAGACATTTGTAATGTATATCATCACTGCTGCAAAATGTTGACTCATGAATAATATACAGGGTGGTATGTTTAGCGAAACATTGCAATATGGGTAGTTGTAGCGCAAGTTGACCAAATTCTGTTGAGGTGTTTGTGATTGATAAAACAACATGTGTTAAACAGGTTCCAGGGTAGGTTGTGAGTGCATGCAAAAGAAGAGCTATGTTAGGTGGTACAAAAATAACCCATTTTGATAACTCTTGACGTCTTTCTCTGTGGGTTGGGGGTTTCCAAGACACTTTAATGTTATTTTTGTTTTTGTTTTAAACTTTTTCATGGCTTTCCAACAAAAATAATTAACTGACCCATTGGTCTTCTCAAGCTTGGATGATGGTTACAAAGACATTCCCATCTCTATTTTATTTATTTTTAAAAATACAATCTGGCACTGGCACCGTAGCCATTTTTGTGAGAGGAAACTGAACAGGGACGTTCAAGAATCCAGAATGAATGTGACCAAACATGTTTGAGTGTTTAGTATTTAATATTGTAAATTGCAGAACCAACTCACTGAAATTTAAACTTGTTTTTACTGAAATATAAATGGTAACATGTAATAATAAGAGCTGTCTGTGTTACATGCTGTCAGATCAGGATTGTACTGATACTGAGCATGCAGTTTCCCATGTTAAACACAATTAGAGGTACCATTACAAATTCCAGACAGGGAAGTTTAATGTGTGTGTGTCTAAAATATATATATAAAAATACATGTTTTTATTATTTTTTTAAGTAGCTTACCCACGTTATTCTGCTTATGTATTTATTTATTTTTGTTTTGTTTCTGTTGCTATGAACATGATCTGTTGACAGACAGGTTTGAAAGTTGTACTCACATGATCCCTTTGGCTGTGTGAAAGGGTTATGACGGTATTATACTGGCATAGATTGCACAATTTCGTGCTGTTTGAATGAATGGGTATTTTAAAGAATTATTTAAACGTCTCTGAGACAGCTCAGTAGTGGCATTTGTGTGTGAAAGTGGTATTGTTATAAAAATAAAATGGATCCATTTCCATTGTAAAAATAAAATGGTATTTTAAAAAAATACAATTTAAAAACAACACACAAAGGGTAATTTGGCAATAAATATTCAGGGTATTTTTACTAAACTCGGTCACACATCACTGACTAATACATAGATTAGACTAGAGGCTTAGATACAGCCTTAGTGATACAACAGCACAAATAACCGATGTCAGTGAAGGGAAAGATCTTTCAGGCAAGAAGACATGGAAGGAGTTAGAATGTATTGCACCATTGCATTTTAAATCATGCCTATGACCGTTGACCTCTCCTCCTAAGGTCAAATGTAAAACTAGCTTATAACTCCTTACAGTGCACATAGGGTTATGGTTACTATATAACATATTTATGAACCCATATATGCTCTATTAAAAAATTACCTTGATCGTGACCTTTGACCTCTCCTTAAGGTTAAATGTGAAACTAGCTTATAACTTCTTACAGTGAGTAGATAGGGTCATGGTTACTATGGTGTTTAAAGTTATAAAGTATCGTAAGATAATGAACTAATGCAGTATTTTGAATTGAAACTGCTCTGTTAAACTGATCTGTTGCTGACACTTGTGCTGCAATGCTACAGCTTGCCAAAATTTCCAACTGGTACTGAGCTTGGAAGCCACTGGAAGTGCAGTCATTGAGCTCTCCCTCCCTCTGTTTGCTGTCATTAACCAATGGTACAGTACATCTTTCTCGTAAAAAGAATGGCAACAATAATACATTATGATAATTAGTCATTTTCTGTGTCATCGTTTATTTCTCGCCCTGCTGTAGAAAGAAGTGTTGGTGTTTAGATCATTAACCCCTTTTTATAGACACACATTTTTGTCATAGATGTCACCCAACATCCAAGCATGTTATAACCATTTTTACCAGTCATTAAACTGCTATAAAAAACTTGTAGAGTGACATATTTTTATTTTATTTCCAGACCCTTGCCAGAACTACATTTTCTTCTTAACAAAACATTTTCAACGATAGATTATAATTATTTTTTATAAATTATTTTTTATAAAAAATGTATGATTTCTTAGGAACATTTGGATAAACCTAAAGGGATTTTGTTTCACAATTTAATATTCATTATTGAATCTATACTTCTGGCAAGTTTGCAAAGGGCTTGACTGTCTCTGTACGAAGTTAGTTGCAGTTTAGTGACAGAATGCCATAGTTACACAGCTAAGAAGGGACGCATAGCGTGAAATCAAACATGCCTGCTACCCATAGACCACTAGGGGAACCAAACATAGCCGATGGAAGCTAGAAAGGTGTTAAAATGGACCCCACTGGGTCCTGTGTGTCATACTTTTTTGAAAGGTGCAGGCAGTTTCTTAGCCTTAACAGTGTTTCAGTGGCAGACCAGACAACAACGTGGTGGTATTACCAGTTTATTTCTTCCACTACTCTGATCTTCGTTTCTGTTTTGCTTTTCTGCAGGGAGTAGTGATGGTCAAGGCCGGATTCTCCAGCGCTTTCCTGAGAAAGACTGGGAGGATAACCCTTTTCCCCAGGGAATTGAACTGGTGAATAAACACACAAATCTAAGTTTTAATGGAGCTGCATGGTTTATTATTATTATTATTATTATTATTATTATTATTATTATTATTAATTTTCTTAGCAGACGCCCTTATGCAGGGCAACTTACAATTGTTACAAGATATCACATTATTTTTACATACAATTACATTATTTTTACATACAATGACCCATTTATACAGTTGGGTTTTTACTGGAGCAATCTAGGTAAAGTACCTTGTTCAAGGGTACAGCAGCAGTGTCCCCCACCTGGGATTGAACCCACGACCCTCCGGTTCAGAGTCCTAACCACTACTCCACACTGCTAATAAATAGCAACCTTTATAAACTAAGGGTTGCTGTTTATTTAGAAAGGGCTGCCTAATATTAGCTTTTTAATTTAAACGTGTTTAAGCCTTGACAAGAGCTACAATTTGAATTCCCATTGTGGGCAAAAATGTGAAACCAAACTACATTGATGCACATGGAGGTTCATATTTAATAAAAGAAGCCCATCTTAGGATTTACTGCATTAGTGTAGTGTATTTGTCAGATATTTCATAGCTGCCCTGAACAAACCCTTCATACTGTAATTTTTGGCACTTTTACATTTTTCTATTCTTTCAGTTTTGTCAGCCCAGCGGATGGCAGCTGTTCACCGAGAGGCAACCACCAACTTTTTTTGTAGCAGTTCTGACCGATATTAACTCTGAGCGCCATTACTGTGCCTGTTTCACTTTCTGGGAAGCAGTAGAAGACTCACAGGTATATAAATGTGGTTTTTAAAGCTTAACAGTCTGTATTACAAAATATGTCATAACAGTATATCTAGGTGGTGTGCTATGTATTGGATGTTTTCAAATCAAGTACCAAATGGTCTGAGAAGAGTCAACATATGATCTGAAAGTGTTGACTTCAAACATGTCAAGCCTTGCTACTTGGCTGATACAAAATCTTCTCTCCTTTTGTTGCTTTTGCCTGTTTGCATGCGGTTGTCTTGGCTGTGTTTACAAAGTGATTTACTGAGACGATTTCAAGAGTGACATATTTCTGGAGTGATTTGTATATGACATTCTGTACAGATGCGCACTAGCCTTGTTTTTCTGTTCAAAATTATCAGATTTCCAGCTGATATCTGGCCACCTTTTTTGCAGCCACAGAAGAGCCGCTCCGGTGAAGATGATGAGGATTCTGGTATTATCCAGCCAGCCCAGATGTTTGCTCCAAAGAGCTTGGTATTGGTATCTCAGCTGGACCACACAGAAGTCTTCAGGGTATGCACATTTTTCAAATACATAGCCTTTATCTTAACATTTATAGCTTGAATAGGTTACAGAGTAGGCCACGTATTTCATTAAACAGAAAACGTTTTTATTTGAATATTTGAATTTTTCCTCATTAGAACTGTCTGGGCCTGATCTACACAGTACACGTAGAGGGTCTGAAAGTGCCATTGGAGACGTTGATTGGAAACCTACTGACATGCTTCATCCCCATTGCTGGAGGATCCCAGGTTAGAGAAGTAGATGCATGCCAGTAGATCACAGTAGTACATGTTGTTCGTCTCAGAATCAATCAAACAAATTAAAATAACTATTTTTCTCTTAGTAGGTCATAACACCTGGAAATTTAGTTTTAAAGTGTTCCCTTTGTGTCTCTGTCTTCTATCAATGTCTGGTGGCTGCCTGTAATTGTACACTGTTTATTATGGGACCTTACCCCTTCTATTTTTTTTTTAATTTGCTTTGATGCAGTAGTAGCAGTTGTCAAGTTTACTGGAGATAAATAAATCCACTTCTTAATCTTCCTGTATTCTAAAAAATCTTTAAAAAACCAATCCACCAGTTAAGGACTGGTTTTGCCATGTAGAATCTTGTTTAACTATTCTACTTTGTAGTCACTGACATTATATAACCCTGTTTTAGCAGAAACTTTTACAATAAATGGCTAGTTTAATCGTTTCTAAAGTGGATCCTAAAATGGAAAAAAAAAAAAAAAACTAATGCTGGTGCTGTTTATGGCAAGTCACTCCCTAAAACTTCAAACACGGGTTACATTTAGTTTTTTTAAATAACCCTTTAAGGGCTCCTTTATTGTTTTGGGAGATGAAACAAGTTTCAGATTGCAGCAGATGTTAAACAGTAAGATTAAGGTAGGAATTTTGCTTTCACTAGTCTATATGTAATCTTTAAAGCTCTTATAAATAAGTATGGGCACGAATGCTGAATTCACATTTAATTTCAAAGTTCTTTAGATCAAAACGGTGTGATTTGCGTATCAAATTATTATATATTATATTAATTTCTGGTTTTGGTCTTTTATTTGCAAAGACACATGTGTATAATGTAGTCTAGTTAAGACATATCCAGATTATTTGCATGCATATCTGATCCTGTGTGTTTCAGATGTTTGACTCCACTGTTTGTAGTTTTAACTTGGTACCTCAGAATCTTGCCTGTGACTGGCTTCTGGGCTGCTTTCAGGTAACTATCTTTCAGCAGCAACACCTGTTCATAAGAGATGTTTGAATAGAATGGGATGTAATGTGGCTATAATCCTAGTTTTTTACTTTTTTAAATTTATTTATTTATTTATTATGATATTAAATTATAGTAGTCTGCTGTTAAGATGAAATGTTAATTTTAAATTTGATTTGGTTAGTCACTGTTGGAAGTTGTGAAATCATATAGCCTGCTTTGTGGTGATAAACGAAACAGTATTTTATTATCTTTTTTTTTTTACAATTTAATTAATCTTTGTGTAATTAAAACATGGTTAAAATTGTACTACTTGCCATTGTACAACGGACTGTATATGCATCTCCATAAATGGACTACAGATTCTACCCTTTTCTGGTATTCGTGCACAGTTGCTAATAAAAGCCTAAAAATAACTTGTAGCTGGAGTTTTGGCCCTTGTGGATAGTGAAGATTGAACATATGGTTATGGTGTAAAGGGGAGGAGAGAGCAATATATATTTTAGTAGATATATTTTAGTAGATGGCAGTACCCACAACAGTAATAATTCTATGACTGTGCAGATACGTATCAGGGTTTTGGTCACCTGGTTGGTGTTATAAAGATAAAGCAATTTTTAACAGCGCAGTAAAGTTACAGTTCAGCAAGATTATTTTTTTATAATTTAAGTGTAGTGCATCCCCTCATATCGGAAAAACAACAAAGTCATGATTGAGCATATACTGCAGCGCATCTTGGCATCTTTGCTGGCATTTAATACTCCTTCCTAAGTAATCCCTGCCAAGCTTCTTGGACAGCCAGCTGTGTGCGTGTCCTATACAGATACAGGCTGTGCTTCACATCACTGGGACATTTACAACTGTCACTGTTAAAAGCGTACCCCTTTGACAACCTCCTTAGATCTCAATTGCCTGGTGTGTCTGTTTCTGTGGATGGTGGGTCATTTCAGTATTCATTCCAACAAAGACATGGATTAGACTGTCCTATATCACATGCGGGCATATATTCTCCACTTCTCCACTGCAAATTTACAATAGTTTCTTTCAGTTAAAGAAAGTATGTGTGTGTGTGTGTGTGTGTATATATATATATATATATATATATATATATATATATATATATATATATATATATATATATATATATATATATATATATATATATATATATATATATATATATATATATACAGTACTGTGCAAAAGTTTTAGCCAGGTGTGAAAAAATGCTGTAAAGTAAGAATGCTTTAAAAAATAGACATGTTAATAGATTATATTTATCAATTAACAAAATGCAAAGTGAGTGAACAGAAGAAAAGTCTAAATCAAATCCATATTTGGTGTGACCACCCTTTGCCTTCAAAACAGCATCAATTCTTCTAGGTACACTTGCACAAAGTCAGGGATTTTGTAGGCATATAGTCAGGTGTATGATTAAACAATTATACTCAATTATGCTAATGATCATCAATTCAATATGTAGGTTGAAACACAATCATTAACTGAAACAGAAACAGCTGTGTAGGGGAATAAAACTGGGTGAGGAACAGCCAAACTCAGCTAACAAGGTGAGGTTGCTGAAGACAGTTTACTGTCAAAAGTCATACACCATGGCAAGACTGAGCACAGCAACAAGACACAAGGTAGTTATACTGCATCAGCAAGGTCTCTCCCAGGCAGAAATTTCAAGGCAGGGGTTTCCAGATGTGCTGTCCAAGCTCTTTTGAAGAAGCACAAAGAAACGGGCAACGTTGAGGACCGTGAGCGCAGTGGTCGGCCAAGGAAACTTACTGCAGCAGATGAAAGACACATCATGCTTACTTCCCTTCACAATCGGAAGATGTCCAGCAGTGCCATCAGCTCAGAATTGGCAGAAAACAGTGGGACCCTGGTACACCCATCTACTGTCCGGAGAAGTCTGGTCAGAAGTGGCCTTCATGGAAGACTTGCGGCCAAAAAGCCATACCTCCGACGTGGAAACAAGGCCAAGCGACTCAACTATGCACGAAAACACAGGAACTGGGGTGCAGAAAAATGGCAGCAGGTGCTCTGGACTGATGACTCAAAATTTGAAATATTTGGCTGTAGCAGAAGGCAGTTTGTTCGCCGAAGGGCTGGAGAGAGGTACACGAATGAGTGTCTGCAGGCAACAGTGAAGCATGGTGGAGGTTCCTTGCAAGTTTGGGGCTGCATTTCTGCAAATGGAGTTGGGGATTTGGTCAGAATTAATGGTCTCCTCAATGCTGAGAAGTACAGGCAGATACTTATCCATCATGCAATACCATCAGGGAGGCATCTGATTGGCCCCAAATTTATTCTGCAGCATGACAACGACCCCAAACATACAGCGAAAGTCATTAAGAACTATCTACAGTGTAAAGAAGAACAAGGAGTCCTGGAAGTGATGGTATGGCCCCCACAGAGCCCTGATCTCAACATCATCGAGTCTGTCTGGGATTACATGGAGAGAGAAGCAACTGAGGCTGCCTAAATCCACAGAAGAACTGTGGTTAGTTCTCCAAGATGTTTGGGCCAACCGACCTGCCGAGTTCCTTCAAAAACTGTGTGCAAGTGTACCTAGAAGAATTGATGCTGTTTTGAAGGCAAAGGGTGGTCACACCAAATATTGATTTGATGTAGATTTTTCTTCTGTTCACTCACTTTGCATTTTGTTAATTGATAAATATAAACTATTAACATGTCTATTTTTGAAAGCATTCTTACTTTACAGCATTTTTTCACACCTGCCTAAAACTTTTGCACAGTACTATATATATATATACACATACATACATACATACATACATACATACATACATACATACATACATACATACATACATACATACATACACCCCACTTTTGTAGTGAATTTCTCAGGCGTTGACTGACATACAAGACCTATAGGTGCAGTTTATTTATTTCAGGTAATCATCTTATACCAAATTACCTAAATCAAATATACCTTTAACCTGGTGAATTATTTTCCTGATTGGTATCTATTCATTGATTCCATTTACAAATGGTAGCTTGTTAAAATAAAAATAAAAATTAATAATAACAATAATGAATTAATCTAGACTCCAGTGACACAGGGAAAACCATTCATGACCCAGATTATTTAACTGCAGGTTTAATGTATTTTAACACTGTATATGTATAGTCTGTAAATAAGATCATTCAGCCTTTATACAATACATTCTTCGATATGGGTTTGCTGTTTGAGGACCATTCATCAAATCTTGTCATTCTGAACAGTAAAGGATGCTCCAAAAAATAAATAAAGAGGAGGATGTTGGAATTCTTTAGCAGCTTGTTAGATGTAACTTGTGCAGTATTCAAATTACTACCGATGTCCTGATTAGTCCATGTTGAAGCTTGGGTTATTTGACCTACAGTATTGAGTGATGTACATTCACAACACTTCAAACTGTCTACTATTCAGTATGTTAATAGCTGTTAGTTTTAATGTGATGAATTAGTGCTAAAAACACTAACTGAGATGAATGGTCTTTAGAAAAGTAACCTGGCTTGTACTGTTTTAAGTTAAGACCTTAAGATAAAGGTACAGTACTGGATAAGGTAGTAGATAAGTGGCAAGAGTGTGATGTACGAAGGTACTCTTAACTTGGTGAAAATTAAAAGATTTCCTTCTGTATCTTCTGTTGACTTTTAAATTCTGAAAAGCTTAGGGAAGAATAAACATCCCTGCCTTTATATTTAATTGATGGGATGTTCTGGAAAAGTCTCGTTTTCTCTGGAATATAAAAACAGGAAGATGTTAGCAGTTGTGTTAGGTGTTAGGTGTTGGGTATTGCATTAGCTACTGTGCCTACCTCTAAAATCATCGAGCGACAGATGTGATGTCCCAGTTTGGTTCCAACCAAGTACATTGATTTGTAGCATCACAAAAATAAAGAACTGATTATCTGAAACAGGTCTCATGATTCATGTACTTATGTCCAGTACCTGTAACACCACAATGTTGTCTTTTTCCTGTATACATTTTGAATGTTTCTTTGTTCTCTTTGTCTCTAACCTGTCTCTAATTTCCTGTGGTGTCTCTGTTTGTTGCTAACCCAGCCTGGCCTGGATGAGAAAGAGGAAAGCTTGGTATGCCTGTATTTTATTTACATTTCCCTGTCTTAATTTAATTGGTTCTGATTTCAGGACTGTTATTTTTCCATCCACTTTTCTTCTTTAACCCTATATTGGGTTCATAGGGATTTCTTAAATCATAAACAATAGCTTCATAATTAACATTTTCAAACAGAATTTCTATTGGATTCTATTGGATATCTTCCAGCATAATGCTTAAATAAAGGTAATTCCAGGCAAGTGTGACTACTCCTGGAATAACAGAACCTGCAATAAATTCCTTACCGATTTGGGGTGGTGAGGTGAGTCATTTAGTTGCAACAATATTGCCACCATTGCACGATCACTTGCAAAAGATTAACATCACTTGCAGTTAAAAGCGGCAATTTTTTTTTTTTTGCAAGTGACTTCAAATTGCTAACCTTGGTATATTAATGAATGTACAACATTTTGATCCCAACAGCAAATCTGAGCTGTTAAGTTTGTAGTAATATATACTTCAGTGTAAGGGCTGTTTATAGTCTCAATGTGTGAAATATTTAACTTTGTTGGAAAGCTAACTTCATCATTGAAATGAATTTAAAAAATGCACTGGAAAAGTACTGCAGCATATGAATGTGTAATCAGGAAGGCTTTATATGTGCAAGTATCACACAGCAAGTATTTATTGCAGCACTTTTGTTTCAATTCACAATTTCAAACAGAGCATACACTCATAGCAAATAGTTGGGACTCCAACACAAATGTATATCATTTTTTTTGCTAGATGCAATAAACAAAAGCTACCACTGCATACATTATCTGCTTGAAGGACTGTTGGGCAGTCTTCTTTGTAGCGTTCCACTGAATTAAGCTGAATTCCCTTTTTCACTCTGTATTTACGCATGTAAGACATGTAATGTCATGCTTGTCTCAATAACAATATTCTGATGCTGTTTTTTTCCATACAGAAGTTTATAGTCTAACAAATAGAATATTACCATTCTGTCTATTTCAAACATCGTTTTGTCGAAATGGAAGCTTGACTGCAATTATTGTTTCTGTTTCTAGAGAACCATAACATTGGGGGCAGGTGATCGGCAAGTGATCCAGACACCCATTAACGATTCACTGCCTGTAAGTGGCTGTAGTGTTGCGCTACTCTTTAGACAGTTAGGTAAGTGCTTTTAAAATATATTTGAGTGCATTTATTATGATTTACAGTACATCCCATAGCCGGACTAAGGGGGGGCGTCAGCAGTTGGGTTAGCAGATGTTCTTGATAATTGACGCTCACAATCACGCATTGCAAGGCTGACAAATACTGTGTCAAGCTTTGCCTGCTTTAAAGCTTGTAATCCTAATACAGTACATGTTTAAAATAAAATGTATTTCGATTAATTGACAGCAGTGTGGAGTAGTGGTTAGGGCTCTGGACTCTTGACCGGAGGGTCATAGGTTCAATCCCAGATGGGGGACACTGCTGCTGTACCCTTGAGCAAGGTACTTTACCTTGATTGCTCCAGTAAAAACCCAACTGTATAAATGGGTAATTGTATGTAAAAATAATGTGTACAAAGTAATGTAATTGTATGTAAAAAATAATGTGATATCTTGTAACAATTGTAAGTCGCCCTGGATAAGGGCGTCTGCTACACATTTTGATGTTTTCTCTTATTTTTTCTCTTATTTTTTTGTAGGAATCATAAACGTGCTCTACCTGTTCTGTGCTGCTCTTACTGAACACAAGATCCTTTTGTTGTCCAGTAGTTACCAACGGCTCACAGATGCATGTCGAGCTCTTCTATCCATCATGTTTCCACTTAAGTACTGGTAAGGTGGGATTTCTGGTGAATCCCATTGCTGTGTGCTGAGGCATTAGAAAAATATGCAGTTTGTTTCTCGCTGGTCTGGTCTGTTTTGTTGCGTAATGTTTGGTCAAAGTTGCTGGTACAGCCTGGGAACCACTTTTTGTGGTTCTTGGATGCCAAGGGTCAGCTACACACAACACTTCTAGGGCAGATGTCTGGAGAATCCGGTTTAATTCTGTAGTGGAAAATAAATTGAAATGAAAGAAAATGTAAATCTTTTTAATCGGATTTGCAAAATTAATGTGTGAAAAATCTAAATCAATGTACCTCTAAATGTTGTTAAAAAAAGGTAGTAAGAAATTAGCTTACTAGCTTGCAGTCTGCAAAGTGATTTGTGAAACTAGCCCCAGAACATTACAACTTTATTTTGGTGAAAGTACCTGAATGCACAAAGACTGCTAGAGGCCCTTATAAAGGCCAAAAATGAGGAATACTAGTGCTATTGCTCTACACAGTCACACATTGGCAACCTATTCATTCGGAAAGTAGATTTGATGACATCATAAAACAGGCTAAAAAGGCTGTAATGCAGTAAACGACTGTAAAACATCCATTGGACTAACACACACTCAAAGTAAATAGCTGTAACCCTAACCGTTGTTGGCTTATATTTAAAGGAGAACTGTAGACTGACGTGTTACTCAGTGCTCTGTTGTCTTTACTGTCTCCTGCGCTGTACCTATCCCTTCTGTTTTCAATATAATTAGGATTGCTTTGATATGTATTATTCAGCTACGTAATGAAAATGAACAGATACCCATGTAAGTTTGTAGGAATACAAACTGGAAAACTTGTCAGATGAACATCCTATCCATATGGTGTATTTTAAACAATGGGTCCTGCTCACAGCCATGCTGTTGTCCAAGATTGAAGACCATATGTGTACAGCCTGGGTATTATGTAGCAAAGTTAACAGTCATAAAAGGAAAAGAGACACTGTTAATTGTGCAACCTAAACTGACATGTTTTAATTTTACAAGAAATGCAATTCTAGAGTTTTTTCACATGATAGACACTGACATTGAAGAATGTAAATAACAACAGCAGTGACCAGCACATTTTACAGTCTTACTAGAGTTGGAACCACTGGAACAGAACTGTTAAATAAAGTGGGTTTAAGTGATCATATTTAGGTGTGCTTTCAGTACTGTTTATTGTATTACTTCTACCTCTTTCAGTTTCACGTACATCCCAATCCTGCCAGGTAAACTTTTGGAGGTACTCTGCACCCCAACACCATTCATCATTGGAGTCAGTTCCTTCTTTCGTTCAGAGACACAGGAACTGGTCAGTGATCTTTTTTTTCTTTGAAGTACAATTGTGGTTGAATAATGCATTCCTGTAGCAGTCCTACCAGCAAGTTAATGACCTGAAATGCTGCAATGTGGTTGTCCGAGGCACTTTTACTGTACTTATAGAGGACTCTGTGTCCGATGTTTCCTTAAATCTCTTTAACAGTTATTTTTATCAAAGCATGTTTGTATTAATTACAAAATTATCTGAACAATGATCTTATCAAGGTTCAGCTCATTTTAATTTGGAGCGGGTTGTTAGACGTTTTGTTTCTTAATTGCACAGAACAATGGCAGTCTATTATGTCTTTAATGTCATGTTTTCAGATAAGTTGAGCCAGACATAAACTGTTAAATAATTTCCTTGGCACATTTGAGAGATGTCGATCAAAGCTAATTTTGTAGTAACAACATAAGACAAGTAATTAAGGCATGATAACATAATAGTAAAATGTTGTACTTGGAAGCTTTACAACGTTGAATTATCTTGTACAGCAATGTAAGTCCAATGTAAGAACACTGGGAAGTGATTATGCTGAAATATGCCATGGCATCAAAAGACCCTGTGTTTGAATCTTAGCTGTAGTTTTAAGACAAGTAATGGAGGCCAGAGGTGTGGTGAGATATCAAATATGGATTGGGTTGGGTCACGTTGCACGACTATATTGTAAATTAGCGGCAAAGCTACTGACTAGGAGTGTACCTTGTCTGTCACTTTTTATTGGGTGCCTGTGTCACAGAGGGTCTTCTGACCTTACCCTTTCCAACAAATTGTTATAAAATAAGCATCCCATCATAATACAGTATAAAAACGTTGCATTGCAGGAGGTCCCAGTTACTGCAGTTCACTTACAGGTCATTATTGAATCATACTAACTAAAGATACTATCAGCAGTGTGATTTCAGTATTACTGTACAGGGCGAGAACAATACAGGGATTTCTCATTAATAGGTAATGAATTCATTCATGGTTTGTAAATTGTACATGGACTGTACTAAATTACTGCCCTCTGTATTTTGCAATGATGTTTTTTGTCCTAGTCAGATAGTACTGTTTTCCCGTAATTTTAGATAATGTCTGCCAGGTTTTATTTATTATTTTTTTATGTTCGCAGAAAATAAATAAATGCTTTGCATAAATCATTATAACAGTAATCCAAAATGCTTTTTTTGTCAACATTTCAGCTTCAAGTATTATTATTACAGTTGTAACATCTGCTGCTCAGATCCTTAATCGCAATGGTATACTGAATGTTTTGTTTGTTTTCTTTTAAGTTGGATGTAATTATAGCAGACCTTGATGGAGGGACTGTGACCATTCCAGAGTGTATCCACATCTCATTGCTACCTGACCCTCTATTACATCAGATTCAGACTGTACTGTCCATGGTAACTAAATATTTAACTCCTATATGACTTCTGAAGCCATACAGCATGAATGGCATTATGTCCAGTGCCTAGTTAGATATCAAATTTCCATTGTTAAATCAAGATTTATTTTGATATTGAAAATGTGATATGCTATACCTGTAATTTAAAATGGGGTATTTGTAAGTTCAAAGTGTAGTGATTTCTGTTGTGACCTGATTCTGCAATGCTGTTTAATTATATCACACTTCGTTATGGTAATTACAGTCTATATGTGATATAGGGCTGTCAGTTAAGCCTCAAAATAGCAATCGATTAATTGGGTACAATATAATCTTTTAGAATAAATGTTGATTGTACCGCCCACATACATTTTTGCTCCGCTCCCGACGTGATTATTTTAATATCATTGCTGTTAAGTAAAAGCGTGTGCATAACAATTGAATGTTAGGGTTAATTACTCCTTGGTAGCGTGAGGAGAAAAAAAAAAAAAAAGCACAACATTCGCAACAAGCCTAAAGCATGTTTAACATACTACAGGGGTGTTAGTAAAATATTTATTCCAAACAGAGTACTTTGGAATATAATCTATATACATTAGACACAAGTTTATTCAGTGACAGCTGCAGCATCACGCATTGCATCTTGTTAATACTGTACCATCTAACCTTCACTTTCTGTGAAGCACACAATGCGGATATCCTTGCTAATAATAATAATAATAATAATAATAATAATAATAATAATAATAATAATAATAATACATTGATTTACTTACCACAACATGCATACCCGCTATAGGTCAAGCTGATCGTTAGTCCAAAATTGCGTTTAACATCACTGATTGTTTATTTATTTTAACGTTATTGAATATTGTTAAATATTCATTACATAAGTTCATTTTGAAACTCCAAAGAAGCGCAAACTATAAACAGTCAGTTTTCTTCAATGTGCACAATTTATTTACAGGCTCTTTGCCAGGAATACAAGCCTGTCATCCTTCTCTGGATCCAAGGCGGCATGCTGTTTGCAATTTATTTTCATAACTGAATCGCTGGTAGGATGGGACCAGCAAATCATATGCTAGTTAACACGAGCAGGAAAAGAAGAGCATGTGCACTGCTTGTCTGGCAGAAATTCTGTAAATAGCAAGGCAGGGTGTTTGGTACGTTTTCGTTGATAAACTTAAATGTTATTAACTATGCACGTTACAAAAATTATTGATAGATTATCCAGTATTTATATCGATGTATATAATGAGGAATGGAATCGATCCAAAAATCGATTTTTGATTTAATCGTAGCAGCCCTAATGTGATACTTTTGCAATACAAGCAATATTGCAATGGTATTTATTTATTTATTTATTTATTTATTTATTTTAGTTTTGCATCATTAGTTTGTCCAACTTTCCTTGCTGTGGTCACCTACAGTGCTGTTACTGAAAGTGTTCTGATGGGGGGACCAGTTAAGTTGCTGTTCATAACTTTTAATAACCCCCAAACTAAAACAGCTTGACGGAAAATGTATACTTGACTATTTCAGTGTTCTTGCATTAAAGGAATGTGTTTTTTAAATGATTACATTTTTTTAGATTTTAGATCCGGAGTTAGAGGTTGCAGATCATGCTTTTCCACCATCTACTATTCAACCTTCTTTACTTAAAATCCAGGTAAGTTATGGCTTTGCCATTTGGGAGTTCCACAGCTCATTGTTCTAGAATGTGTCCTTGAACTGCACCGTACCAACAAAGTTTGGAACTTCTAAAACCACAAACCGATTTACTTGACAACCAGTTTACTTTGGCAGGGTTGGTGTGATGCTGGATGGGCGGTGTTTAAAATTTCTAATATATGATGGTTTCATGACCTCTGAATAAAGCAAGCCTGCAGTAGGATGGATAATGTCTTCTAACACATTAATCCTACAGTTTAACTGTGTATTTATGCAGTTTTAAATGGAAGTTTACTGAACCTGGACAGCTTTCATTTGGCAATATCTGGTAGATGCCAGCTACAATTGTGATGTGTGGGATTGATAAGAAAGAGCAGTTAATCTCATGTTTTACATTACAGATGCATATTTTTAGGAGATTTTGCTTTTCTTCTCTTTTTTTCTTTAAATATATAGACTTATTGTTGTTTTTTTCTGGTCTTTATTCCAGGATAAAGAAATCCGTGCTGTGTTTCTGTGGTTGTTTGCACAGCTGTTTCAGGGTCATCGCTGGTGTCTGCATATCATTCGCATCCACCCTGAACCTGTCATCCGATTTCATAAGGCAAGAACAACAATTTGAAACAAGTTTGTACTTTGAAGGAATTGTTGCACAAAATAAATCAAAGTAAAGACCAAAGTATCTGGTTTTAATAATTATATATGTTTTAAAATATAGGCATATACCTTTAAAACCTCGACTGTATGTTAATCCCACTGATGTTTATCCTCAGAGGTGAATTACTGTCCCTCAGCTAAGTACTTAAAAAATATATGGTGGAAAGTGGTTAAACACATTTTTTGTGTTTTGCTTTTGTGTTCAGGCTGCGTTTTTGGGTCAGCGTGCTCTGACTGAAGATGATTTTCTCATGAAGGTATTGGACGGGATGGCATTTGCTGGTTTTGTATCAGAGAGGGGACCGTCTTACAGAGCAATTGATCTTTTTGATGAAGTAAGATTTTTGTATTTATTTATTATCTTATAACTGGGTGTGGTGTGTAATGCATTGTGGTTACAGATTCTGACCCTTGTGTGTGAGGTTACCGGTTCGCTCTCAGCCTCCTTCCTGTTACAGTGGTACTTGACTTGGAACTTATAGATAGTTGCAGCCAATCAGCAGGGGGTATTATTTTTTGAACATACTAATGGTATTAAATTCAAATTCTAATCCATACATTAATTTTAAAAAAAATAGTTAGACGTATATCTGAATTTTTTGATTGACTGCATTTGAGTAGTATTTTAAGGGCTAGATTTTCATAACATTGATTTTCTGTTATTTTTCTGCATCAAAACCATAATCTACCTTGTTAAGATTATATTTTTTAAAATATTATTTTTTGTTTTCCCTGTCACTTAGCTTATAGCCACTGAAGTTGATCGAATGAGATTGGAGGAGGGAAATCCACACAAAGTAATGAAGCACATCAAGGAGCTAGCTGAACAACTCTTCAAAAATGTATGTATTTTGTAATTAGTGATTAAGTGGCACAGAACTTGTTCTAAGGGTGTATAGTCATATCACTCGTTTTCTCTATCATGCCAACACTATCATTGTAGTCTAAAGACAGAACACGAACTGCCAATGCAGGTAGTGGAAAAACACTGGCAGTGGCTATCTGCTGACCCACTAGCTGGTATTGACAGGCCCTGGCTGGGATTTAAGACACAAAGCAACAAGGTTGTTTTTGAATAGGGCTGTAAAATAAGATGTATTGATAATTAGATGAATTTTATGA
This sequence comes from Acipenser oxyrinchus oxyrinchus, assembly GCA_030684275.1. Classification (NCBI taxonomy): domain Eukaryota; kingdom Metazoa; phylum Chordata; class Actinopteri; order Acipenseriformes; family Acipenseridae; genus Acipenser; species Acipenser oxyrinchus. The sequence continues at coordinate 45,797,396 of CM060254.1, read as the reverse complement.
TTGCCCAGACTCATTATTGATAAAGCCAGCTACTGTAGATGGGCAACGGTATGTGTTGATATACCCCTAGTCAAGTGACTTAATGCCAACTTAATACAACAAAATTGTGAGAAAATAAAATATGATGATACAGATGTTTTATTTATTTATTTTATTTTTTATTAATAGGAGAACCCTTACCCAGCCGTTCCCATGCACAAGGTACAAAGGCCAACAGAGGGCTCCCACTTGCGGTTACATCAGACAACCTTCCCCCACCTTGATGAGGTGACAGTTCAGCTGTTCATTGACCATGCCGCTGCCAAACAAAAAAACGAAATACCTGCTGTTAAATCAGAGAAGAAATGTATGGTGCCATCCGGACCTCCCCCCGGTAATCAGATTATCCTGTCATCAAACTATACATTCTTTATTCAATAAATAATTGAAGGTGTATTATTAGGTTCAAGAATGTTCTTCACTTGTTTTAAACCCTCACAAGTTCTCTGTTGATATTATCCTATAATTTTTTATTTTTTGTCATCAGATGCCATCATTGACAGCAATGTCCTAGCTAACAGTGCTCGGAGATTAGAAGTGGTCAGGAACTGTATTACTTACATCTTTGAAAACAAAACAGTAGAAGCTAAAAAGGTGGGTTTCTTGATGCATTGTTTTTGTGTACTTTGATGTTTTACATGTATATCTAAAAAAAATAAAAAATAATTGAGTGTATCAAAATGTGGTTATGGATAAACCCAGGGTTTTCCTGGCATTTATATGTTTGTAGTCACTGGTGATTAATCCTTTCAATAAACTTTAGTCATTACTGGTACAAAACTCCACATTCCTCAAGCTGTGGTACGCATCCTGTTTTTATACCTTAAAGTACTATAATATAGATAGATAGATAGATAGATAGATTGTATGTTCACTGTTGTGTAATAAATTACTCATGCATCATAACTAGGGTGCTGATTGACACAGTGAACCGTGATACTTTTCTTGACAATACGATTATCAATACAGTGGCCCCTGTTGGTACACTGTGGTGTTTTTTTTGTTTTTTTTTAAAAAAAGTAAAATTATGTCTACTAATATAAACATGAGCATGCATTAATTTGTCCCTACACTGCTAATTAGATAATATTATTTCTTAGCATGTCCTCTAGCAGCCTCACCTACCAATCACTGTGATAAGGGTGTTTCTGTCAAGTCCGCCGGCAGCGGAGTGAAATGGAAGCTGAGCGGAGGCGGGTTATCAATGTTGATAATCTCATCAGAGTGACGGCGAAATTCAGCCTGCTATGACCGTTTTTAAAATCCAGTGTGCACTCACCCCATGTTCTTGGTAAGAGTCACGCTGTGTATAAAATGTGTAAGGCTTGAATTTGCAGGGCTCCAGACTGGAAATAAAATGGTTGCAAATGTGACAGAAAAATAATTTGCAAACAGTTTTTTTCGGGGTTAGGCGCATTGGTGCCTGTAACACAAAAATGCTACCTCTCCCTTTTAAAAGCAGGTTTCAATATTTATGAATGCGCTAATGCCGTCCAAACATGTTCGAGTGTTGTGTAAACATTTAGTATTTATTGTCGTACATAGCTGAACCAACTCACTGCAATTTAAACTTGTTTTTACTGAAAAATAAACAGTAACGTAATCAGTACTGTCTGTGTTACATGTTGTCAGATCAGGACTTCACTGAGCATGGGAGCTGCAGCATGCTATTTCCCATGTTACAACTGTACACAATTAGAGGTGCCGTCAACAATTCCACACTTTCAAAATATAAACATGCCACGTTCATTGCAGTCACCAGCTGCATAGATTAAGCACTCTGCAGAATGTGGCAACAAACAAGTGCGTGCAGATATGAAGTTACTGTTTTAGTATAAACAGGAAACAAAAGCAAAACAGGCCGTGAAGCTTATTTGTACAAAAGTGCTTTACCGGTGTTATTGCAAACACTTGTACACGCAAATGAGACAATTGTGTGATTTGTTTGTTTTTGTGTTTCATGCTTAATTTAGTGTTTCGTGATACATTTCGTATCGTGACCCTCGTATCGCGATATGTATTGTATTGTGAAGATGCTGCCGATACCCAGTCCTAATCATAATAATGTATTTTGCTTCCTTGTTTATTTTGCAACTTTTGCAATTGTTTTGCAATACAACATGGCACTAAAACAGAACAATTCCAGTATAATTTTGATAGCCTACCAAGTGCTTTTCATATATAAAAATAAATCCTATTCATTTCAGGGTTTCCTTCTCTAAATAGAAGGTGTAGTGCAATATATTAGTTAAGTTGTAAAATCTTACTTAAAAAAATAAGTGTGTGGTATAGAGTAACATTACATTCCTTTCTAATGTAGTACATTTACTTGTTTTCAGACAAAATACTAATTTCTTTTCAATAATAAAAAAAAAAAATCTAGAAATGAGATGTTTCCATTGATAAAATTAAAATTTCAAATGTACATGTAACATTTGTTTTGAACAATACACATGTACTGTCTGGCACAATATACGTTTGCTTCAGCTTTCCAGCACTGAAGAGGATTTTCAACAGCTCTGCGATACGTTCAAACCATAACCCTGCGCTCTTTGTCACTGCACCAATATTGGAAAGCCTTCTCAAAGGCAAATTCAGAAATGTTGTCAAGGTTTGGTGTGTCCGCAGACATTTGCATTAGCAGTTTTACACGTGTCACTTTAAGCTGATTTCTTAGATCTGTTTTTATTACATTGCAGCGGCTGAAGCCATGCTCTCAGCCAACTGCTGACATCAGTACTACATTTACAGTGGAGGCGATTTTAGTTATGCAGGGAAAGCTAAGTGGTACTAGTGAGGTACCGTTAGTAATTGACATGTTTTGGTTTGGAACTGCAACAAATAATGGTGACTGTATTGGAGATCTGTGAAGTCAATGAAAGAAAAATCTGGGCTAATTTGGTTTTTTAATTTTAATGTTTTTTACTTGACTTGAACATAATTAGATCCCCAAAGTCCGTATTCAGAGTGTTCTTCTTTGCAAGGTAATACGCAGTCTGCATAGCTGATATAACAGCTTCCTTTTTTTTACTGAAGGTATTGACGATGGCACGCTCTGTACATGGCTGCATTGCTCTTGCTTCAGTAGCAGCAACGTGGTCTTTTGTATGGCCGTGTTTTGTTAAATTATTTTAAAAACAAATCTCGGCAGCCTTTCATAAATGCATTATTTTTCTTGGTTGCAATGCAATAACTATAGGTCACTGGAATATTTTCTGAATCATAGACAACCCATGGGTATAGAGATTTATAGAGAAGTTTATCTGGAATTTTGCAGTTTCTTTTCTTGTTGTTTTGTCTGACGCATTTAAACTTTTTGTTTTGTTTTTTTGCCTTGGGTTGCATTGTCCCCTGTAATTCCAAGTTTGCATCATTTTCAGGTTCTTGAACGTTATCGCATGCACGCTTCAAAAAGGAGTAAGAAAGAAAGAACAAACTGTCTGCTTCATAATTTGACTACTGCACGTGCATTTCCCCCGAGAGAGAGAGAATAAATTGTAATCTCTGTATGTTACACTTAAATTTGAATATATATCTTGAGAAGCGCATGTCAAATTGTGATGAATCTTTCTGAGGACTTTCTTTAGCACAATTTATTAAGCATGTAAGTTTCTGGGAATATTGGCAGACATCTGTATACCACACTTTAATATTTGCTTGTGGATATACTATCTTCGTGATGTTTTTAAAGTTTTGTATTTTACTGATTGTGTTTACAGCCATAGTAGGATTTGTATGTTACTAACTTGTTTATGAAGATGAGGATTTTATAAACAAGTCAGTTCTCAGTTAATGTTAGGTAATTCCTTTATCAGGAAGCCCATTAACTTTCCTTATAACATGTTTGCATAAAGTTATGGTTTGGATTATTATGTTGGTTATAGCATTTATTATGATGCACCACCAGTACATATATTGTCTTCAATGTTAGCACTGTGGGCTGGGGGTTATTTAGTTTCAAAGACTTTTTTTTTTTTATCAATGTTGAAATAACATGTATTCTATCATATAAGTAAGATCCAAATCGCATAGAAATAAACCACTTGCATATTTTGGTTGGACTGGTGGGAATAAATAGGGGGCAACACTCCAGGCATTTAGCAACTTTGAGAACTTATACAGAGTTTGAGGTGCTGGCTACAAGCTGTTTCAGGCAATACACCATTGAGTTTTAACTTGATTTTAATTTTCCCAGTTGTTGCCTGCAGTTCTGAGGGCACTAAAGGGGCGTGCAGCCCGGCAATGTCTGACCCAAGAGCTGAACCTCCATGTACAACAGAACCGGGCTGTACTGGACGATCAGCAGTTTGACTACATTATCCGGATGTTGAACTGTACCCTCCAGGTATTGTGCATTTAAGAGTTTTTTACACTGCTGTTTAAAAGCTTTTTTTCACTGTAACAAAATGTTATGGTCTGCATACAGTGTCTATAGTAAGTATTCACCCCCCTTGGACGTTTTCACGGTTTGTTGTGTTACAACCTGAAATCTTGATGCACTTAAATTGGATTTTTTTTCCTTTGATTTACACAACCTACTCAACACTTTCAATGTGTGAAAAAATGGGGGGGTGAAAAAACAAATCAATTAAAAATAAAAACCTGAAAAGTCGTCATTAGATAAGTATTCACTCCCTTTGCTGTGACACTCCTAAATAAGCTAGGTGCAACCAATTGCCTTCAGAATTAACACAATAAGTTAAATGGAGTCCATCTGTGTGCAATAAAAGTGGTTCACATGATTTCAGATTAAATACACCTGTCTCTGAAAAGGTCCCATAGTTGGGCAGTACATTCAAAGCAAAGATACTACCATGAAGACCAAGGAGCTTTCAAAACAACTCTGGGATAAAGTTGTGGAAAGGCATAGATCAGGGGAGGGGTATAAAAAGAATTCAAAGGCATTGAATATCCCTTGGAGCACAGTCAAGTCGATCATTAAGAAGTGGAAGGTATACAGCACCACCCAGAATCTGCTTAGAGCAGGCCGTCCTCCCAAACTTAGAAGCCGGGTAAGGGCATTGGTCAGAGAAGCCAACAAGAGGGCAATGACAACTCTGAAAACCTACAGCGTTCCATGGCTAAGATGGAAGAAACTGTCCTTGTGTCAACAATAGCTCAGGTACTCCACAAATCTGGCCTGTATGGAAGAGTGGCAAGAAGGAAGCCATTTCTGAAAAAATCCCATATAAAATCCTGCTTGGAATTTGCAAAAAGGCATGTGGGAGACTCTGAAAAGATGTGGTCTGATGAAACAAAAATTGAACTATTTGGCCTAAATGCAAACCCAACACAGCACATCACCCAGGTAACACCATCCCTACTGTGAAGCATGGTGGTGGCAGCATCATGCTATGGGGATGCTTTTCATCGGCAGGGACTGGGAAGCTTGTCAGGATAGAGGGCAAAATGGATGGAGCTAAATACAGGCAAATCCTTGAGGAAAACCTGCTTCAGTCTGCAAAAGACCTAAGACTGGGACGGAGATTCACCTTTCAGCAGCACAATGTCCCCAAGCACACAGCCAAAGCGACGCTGGAGTGACTTAAAAACAAGAAAGTGAATTTCCTAGAGTGGCCCAGTCAAAGCCCGGACAGAGCTTGAACAATTTTGCCAAAAAGAATGGGCGAATATTGCACGATCCAGATGTGCAAACCTGGTAGAGACTTACCCCAAAAGACTCACAGCTGTAATTGCTGCCAAAGGTGGTTCTACCAAGTATTGACTCGGGGGTGAATACTTATCTAACCAAGACATTTCAGTTTTTTTATTTTTCATTAACTGTTTCACAATAAAAATGATCTTTCCTCTTCAAAGTATTGAGTAGGTTGTGTAAATCAAAGGAAAAAAAAAATCAGGATTTCAGGTTGTAACACAACAAACTTGAAAACGTCTAAGGGGGGTGAATACTTACTATAGGCACTGTAGATTCATAGACCAATAGTTTCTTCTTCAGCAGCTAGCAAACTTGTAATGTACTGTAATCAACAAAAATGTAATTTTATGAAGAAACCTTTAATTTATGAAAAAATAGTCATATATTATCTTTTCACAACAGACCTTAAATGATATTCTAATTAAACGTAAACCTTCTTGCTTTTGTTGCTTCTACTAATATTATGAAGACTTTTCTCTATATATGACATATCTGCAAACAATGTTGCATAATTGGCACAGCTCTCTTAAAGATTTAGAACAGGTCTGTGTCAAGATGTGTGGTTTTACCATGGAGAGACTAGAGACTATAGTGCGAGATGCTTTATTTTAATTAAATCTCAGTTTTGCATTTTAAAAGTAATTTCATTATATCAAGAAAAGGTACCAGACCTAAAACGCATTATGCATGCATATCAACAGATGGCTCACAGGAAAGTAGAGGACCAATTTTATACCATCATGGAAGAGTACATAACAGGGCATATTTTAAAGAGAGATTACCTTGTAGCTTTATTAGATTACACCTATTGTAAACTGCACGTGATTGTATAGCGACATACATGAATGTCGTTTAGAGTTGCAGGTGTCTGGATTTTGCTATAATTCACCTCTCCTCTCATAGGACTGTTCTCATATGGATGAACATGGAATAGCAGCAGCACTTTTACCCCTCGTTACAGCCTTCTGCAGAGTAAGTCAATCCTTTCTTACATTTTATTAAATTAATTTAGGCATTCGTTAAAACAGTTATTATTCAAATTAATAATATTGTTCATATATCTCTCTCTTTCTCGCGCTCTCTCTCTCTCTCTCTCTCTCTCGCGCTCGTTCTACATATATAGTCAATTCTCATTAAAAAGGTCCCAGCCAAATTTAGCAGTCACTTATTGTAAATTGCTTCTTATAATGCTAATTCAGTTAACACAAATGTCCTGTTTGTGCGGATTATTTTTGCCATTTCCATGAAGCAGTGCAAGAAACCGGCATTATCTTTGCAGACAAAAGTGGAGTTGTTGAAAGCAGTGGGTAATACACCACCACTAAGAAAGAAAATTGTTGATGCAGATTTCAACATTCCTGCAAATACTTAGTCAACCAAAAAGTCAATCTGAAAAACTGGGGTACAATAATACAGGCCTGTGAACAGCAAACTGTAGATGTTAGGCACGCCTTGCTTTTGTGGTTTAAAAATGCCTTTGATCTGAATGGGACATGTAGATTTCAAGTGAAGTTAATTTATAATGTATACTTTTTAGAAGTTCACTTACAACAGTGTTTTCAATAAAATGCACAGTGCTTTTAAATGTATACTACTTTTCATTGTACTGTATTGGATTTGTGTCAATAAAAACTAACAGTATGCATTTGGGTTATATTCTGAATAATCTTGCATGTTTGTGGACTGCAGTGTCGATGTGATTTGGCAATTTTTTGCAACATACATTCTTGGTAACTTCTACAAATCCTTCCTTGAATTTTTGTTGTGTATTTTATTTTTAGAAACTTGGAGCTGGGGTCACCCAGTTTGCCTACAGCTGTGTTCAGGATCACAGTGTCTGGACCAACATGCAGTTTTGGGAGGCTATGTTTTACAGCGACGTCCAGAATCACATTCGTGCACTCTATCTTGAAGGCAATGAAAATGAGGAACATAGCCAGGTAATAAGTGCTGTATTAATACATGCACATTTTTACCATTGTTCCTAAAATGCTATTTAAAGACTAATGCCCTTTGCAATGCAGAAGATATAAGCACCATTAAGCTCCTCTGTCTATTTACATCTCCAACAGGAACACAAGTCTGCACTAGAGATTGCTTCGGAACAGAGGAGACAGTGGCCTATGCTGAGCAAAGACAAGCAGCAGGAGCTGATTCAGAAGGAAGAGAGCACTGTGTTCAGTCAGGCTATTCACTACGCTAATCGCATGAGCTACCTACTGCTCCCACTGGACACCAGCAAGAACAGGCTTCTGCGCAGCTCTGGGTTGGGGGACTTTGAGAGTGTCAGTAACAGCTATGTCACCAACAGGTATTATAAGGCAACCATTGTAGACTTATTTTACATTCCAATGGAATACATAAAAGAAGTATTCCATTGGAATTACAGTGGATAACTGTTTCCCTATTCTATGCAGCATTGCAGGTAGCATGGCTGAAAGCTATGACACTGAAAGTGGTTTTGAAGATGCCGAAGGTTCTGATGTTGCCAACTCTGTGGTCCGGTTCATCAACAGATTTGTGGATAAAGTTTGCACTGAAAGTGGTGTGACCAATGAGCACCTGAAGGCACTTCACTTGATGATACCAGGTATGATCTGCATGAATGAGGGATCAGAATTGTTGTGCTGGTTCAGCGTAGCTTGTTTCCTTTTTGTGACACTGGTTTTATTTTTTTGCAGATATCGTGCAGATGCACATTGAGACGCTGGATGCTGTTCATAGGGAAAGTAAGAGACTGCCAGCTATACAAAAGGTAACCAATTCATATTTTTATATAGGGCTGGACCAAGGCCCTCGTGGACACAGGTACCCGCGTTCTTTACGCACGGGTCGTTTGTCGGGACTTCCAGGTTTGCAGTTATCTGCGTCCCCGGGACATGCGTCCGTCTGACGCCCCACCGCTTTTTTTAAACATGCAGGTTATACAGCTGCATTGTGTGACGTGCAAGCTTCAGAATGTTGGCAATACGTTGTAGTGCCTGCTGTGGAGAACTGGAAAACGTTTTGGATCGGAGCAGACTGAACAGTATACTGAGTTGCGCCCCTTTCACGTGACCTCCTGAGTACATTTGCGTGTTTTGCTAAAAATCCATTTCAGACTTTCTTGCTGACTGCTTCCCAAGCATAAGCAACTGTTTAAAAACCTTAGACATCGCTGCATTTTTTTTTCACGGTAAAAAACGACTTAGTTCGTGGTCTAAAAATAGATATTTCAAGATATTTCACGGTTTTAAACAATATTTATTAAAGCAGAAAAAATAGCATTGTTACATTCAATATTGATAATTCTCTAGAGTTATGATGCAACAAATGTTTCTAAATATTTAAATGCTTTAAGGTTCTGCATTTGGTCACCTTTAAGATTGAGAGCAGAGGGGATGCCTGGTTGAGTAGAATGGTTAGTTGTCATTTGATCTTTATGGAATTTTCCTTTTGTGGATTATTTTGCTATGCCTTTTTGTTCCTCGTTCTTTTAAACAGAAAACGTTCTGTTTGTGGCTTTTAGTGTACCATAGCATTAAGACTTTGTACTTTTATTGGGGCCACCAACATTTTCATTGGAACCCCCAAAGTTTCCTCTGGGACCTTCAGTTTTTTTAGTTGTGGGTCCTGGACCTTCAATGGGGAAAGTTTTGGAGAGCCCTGGGCTGGACAAAGACATATAGAACACAAGCCTGGTACCCAACACTTCAAAATCAAGTTCCTTGTCAGGTATGTCCAAGAGATGACCTTACTGGTTTGTCAGCGGATATAACTATGCATGCAAGATCTATTAGCTGAGTGAACTAGCAGACTAAACTAAAAACGGCTGCAGTGTTGGATTGCATGGCAGATGGATTATTTGTTTGGATCTTTCTGTACAAATCAAAACACTGGTCAACATGTGTACTAACATGGACTGAACCTCTACATTATAGCCCAGAACTCTGCGGTAGCATTAAGTGCGTAATCCAGTATGTTGTGTTGTTTTTGGCATGATATTGCCATTAGAATTTTTTTTTTCCCTGTTTTCTTAATCCAAATTTGTTGTATGGACAAGACTTGCAGGCTAGAGTGATTTAACACATTATCTGACAGAGTTGGTTGGAAAGTTTTGTACGCTTGTACCCTCTGATTTTACTACAACATATACCCAGACAGCATAAAATCAATTAGGTGTGCTTGTTTTTATTGTCATATTCTATTTTAGAACTTTTTAAACAAATGCATTGTGCCATTAAAATTGGATATCGTGACCTATGAATTGCAGCATTTGACCAGCAGCTTGTGAGCTATATCTTGCTATCCCTATAATTTAAGAATGCTATAATTCATTCCCGCTATTTATACCATAATTTGCAAAAGGTTTATTAATGCAGCACTCCAAAATGTTGTCCCATAGCAGTGGAATAATGCATTATTTGTGTTTTAAACAGTCTCATTATGTATCTAGTTTTTTGTGTTGAGGAACATTGATTAATTTATAGCCATAATGTACTGTTTACTCAGTAATCATATAAATACATAGGCCTAATAAAATCTCACAGAAAACTCTGAGTAAGAGTCATAATCCTGAGTTTTATAGTTAACTATCTTCACTCCTACAGTGTGTTTATTTTACTGTTCTTTCTAAAAGTCACAATTACTGTTGCTGATGACTGCATGTATTTATGGTGCTGTTTTCTTTTGCTTTGCTTTTAAAAAAATTTTTTATTGTTGGTGTACATTTGTTCACTGTGGTCTATGTAAATGACACGAGTCAGTGAGTTGTATTTCTTTCACTTGCAGCCAAAGCTGCTGCTTCCGGCACTGCTGGTGGGTGAGGAGCTGGTGATGGATGGGTTGAGGGTATACCTCATTTCAGATGGCCGAGATGAGGCAACAGGTGGAGTAATGGGGGGACCACCCTTGCTTCCTGCTGAGGGAGCGATCTTCCTTACCACTTACCGACTCATCTTTAGAGGGACTCCCACTGACCCCTTGGGTATGTTAAAAGAAGGTGGCAAGATGAAGGGACAAAGGTGTTTTTAAAATAAATAATTTAAGTAAATTACTTGAAAGGTGTTTCAGTAAGTTTTTAAAAGGCATGGTTGGACTGACACAAATAGATTTTCCTTGATTTTTACTGTTTCACTCAGTTAAGGCAAAGCTGCAGCTATGCTCTTTATTTGCTGGTACAGGGAGAGCTCTAACAGCAAGCACGCTTCTCTATTTCCAGTGGGTGAGAAGGTGGTAATTCGGTCATTCCCCATTGCTTCCCTGACAAAGGAGAAGAAGATTTCTGTTAGTGTGCAGATGGACCAGTTCATCCAGGAAGGGCTGCAGTTACGATCATGCACATTCCAGGTAAGAAAAATAAACTGTACTGGGGAATGGGGGGGAAAAGAAATCAGCATTCTGTTGCTTTTTGTACAAAATTGTTCAATACAGTGTAGAGACATCTTTTATCTTTTTTTCTTCAGATAACTAGTTTTGATTGTAGGTTGCTCAGCCAATTTCCAGATAAATGTTCCATATTTACCCAGAAATATCAGGAAGCTTAGATTAAATGGGCAATTGTCCATTGAGCCTAAATTATGTCAAATATTTGTTTAGTTTTAAGAACATAATGCAGGATCATGATGTACTCTATACTTGCTGATCACAATTGAGTTTCTATTTTATGGGCACTTAAAGAGCTCAACCTGAACATATACAATTTATTTTTTGTTTTTGTTTTGTTACCGGTCTGTTTCAGTTAATGAAGATTGCTTTTGATGAGGAGGTAGCATCTGACCTGGCAGAAGTGTTCAAGAAACACCTCCACAAACTGCGCTACCCACAGCATGTTAATGGGACTTTTGCTTTCACTGTTGGACAGTCATTTAAACTGGTGGTTGAACACAAGCATAAGGAGAAGAACCAATCGTTAAGGTAAGATTTAAGTTTACAATCTGAAGTGATTTTTTTTCAGTCCTATAAATATCTCAATTGTTCCCTGTTTTGTATTACAAAAGACAAATAAGTTTGGAGTGTAATTACACCATGAACCTCCGCACCCCTCCTTGTTCCAATTTGCTGAGATTCGAAAGTACTACTTTCAATGTTAGACAGAAGCAGGTGGAAATGTCCTTGGTGTGTGTGCAATGCCATTTACAAATGATGGTATGTCTTTGATCCTAGAGAAAAGGATAATGTAAAAAAAATATTAAAAATAATTCTGTATTAAAATGAAAAAAGAAAATCCTTAACCACAACCAGAAGACTTAATTCTTTCAAAGCAAGAATGTATCTATCACATAGCTCCCTTTTCCCTTGGATCAAACCTTTACGCTTGTTTGTGTTTTTATGCATTTGTGTTTTTTGCCTCTGTTATCCCATCTCAATATTGGAAAGGGGGGGGGGGGTCATTTTGTCAAATACGAATTTCTGTATTTCTGCCTCAGTTCTTGGCAGATGAATGAGTTGTTCCACAGACTCACGTCTGGTTTAAACATGGGTCATATCAACCACTCAACGACATAAGACTACAGAGACTCACTCACTCACTCACTCACTTTCCTTCTATCAGGGTGTGAAAAGAGCATTAGCACTGGCTTATAATCTTTGTATTTTAAAATATGCCATGAGGAGAGCAAGGAGGAAATTTCCATGTGCCCCCACCTTCTTCCTTTACATAAGTAACATATTACAGTACAGGGTATAATGTTAAATACACTATGTGCTTAAAAAAAACAAAAATGTAAATCAGTATATTCCAATATAAGAAACAAACTTTGCTACATTGATGTCAACTTTTCTGTTGCTTTTTATCCAATTTAAGCCTAATCTTTAATTAGAAACCCATATAGTATCCAATTGACTTTGCCAGTGGTAGTGGTAATTTCAGACTCTTTTGATTTATTGAAATTCAACAGTAAGGGGGCCACCACAAATCAATAGGCGTTTTGTTGAAAATTCACCAATTGCAACAATGCCAAGCGGGCATTTAATTTAAGGTATCCTGTGAGTGGTTAAGTATTGAGCAAGACCACATTATAAAAAAACATTGTAAATCATCTATATGAAATCAACCAATCACAGTTATCCAGTTCTCTTGCCCAAACTGCACGAAGGTGATACATTTCTCAAGTTGGGATTTGGTTATGTTTAGCATGGTGTTGTCTTCATAATAATCACCTTGTGCTATATTAAACATAACTGATGACATCCAGCACTACAGTGATGGTCAGAAAGAATTGTATTATTACATTCCAATAAAATGGTGGCTGTGGTTCAGGGTGCTTCTTAATGGGCAATGTAGTTAGTGTATACAAGTACTTTAATGGAATTATACAAATTTGATTTTTAGATTTCATTTCTTGAATCCTTTTTCCTGCTGTTTTTCGTTTACTTCAGAACCCTTTCTAAGAACCTTATGAAAAATGCTAAGAGAACGATGAGCCGTCAGCATGTGACACGAAAGAAGTACACGCCCCCAACGTGGGAAAACAGGAGCAGCCTTCAGTCTCAGGTTGATGAGGATGACATTTCAGGTAGAAGGAACCTCGCTGAATTAAACCAGACAGTATTTTTTGTATCTAGGGAGGGACTGTTAGGTCAAAGATTGGTCTTCAGGCCTAAGAAGGTGTATATATATCAGAAGCTTGATTCTAGCCTTTTCACTGTAAAACTTTTGGTATCCCAGAGATGTCTATGCGCATGTAGCAGCACAATTCAAACCAAGACCATAGGTAATTAATTTTATTTGTTATTTTTTGGTCATATCTTTTGTGTAAAATTGATTTCTTAAGCATAAAGCATAAACTATCCCACCTTGCTATTTCAAATGTATTTGGTCATTGCATAATAATCCCTATGCGCCCAAACATCTGCATAATGCCACACTGCTATGTCCAAAATCACTGTTCACTGTTCATCTCTTCTGAGCCAAAAAACATGACTTCCGCACGTACCCTCACATGTGCTCTGAAATCTACCGGCGCATGCCCAATGAAGCGTTGTATAAACTTGTATTACCTCTGTGTGGAAACACACTAGTCTGTGTGACAAACATGGTCTGTCTAATTTTCCATAAGGAAGGAACTCGTTTTGTGTAGTAGACATCTTTCACACACTACATGTTTACTTCACATGTTGTATTTTGATGTATTATTATTATTTAATGTTGCATTCAATTAAAAAAAAAGAGTCTGTGCTGTGTAAGTGGTTGCGGGGAAAAGAAAACCCAAGATGGTGTTGTTCTCATTTCCAACTAATGAAGGAACCTACCCACAATTATAGCAGCACTGTTATTTCAATATACGTCCCAAAAGTCTTAGATATAACTCCAGCTGATTCTGAATGTTTGCAGAACGGACACGAAATTCGGAAACAAAGTAATTTTTTCATCCTTCATATTTGGTTTTCATTTGCATTTCCTGACAACACATGCACAATCGAATTCGGCCTCAAATTCCATCTCCCGTATCAGTTTCTGAACAATCTGATGTTGAAATATTGTCTGGCATTATTTCAGACGTTCCCTGTGTACAGTCACACTGTTAATGACACAATTGATATTTAACAACGAAAGCGCACATGATGCATAATTTACTATACGGCGTAAGGTTCCATTATAATAACGTTCGTGGTTCCAATTCATCCTGTAAATCCCCGCAACTTTGGGCAGTGGAATGGTATGTTTTTCTTTCCGTTTGTAGATTTTTGTTTGCCATTGTAACTGTGTCTGTTTGGGTGTTTCTGTTATTTCTGTATAACCCAAGGTGTCTGATAACAAAAACATGGTGGGGATAGGATGATTCGAAAATTCTAATGACGTGCATCCCATATACATTGAAACCAGTCAATCGCGCAACCCATGTATTATAAGCGGACTTGGCAAGCAAAAATCTACAAATGGAAAGAAAAACATACTGTTTCTCTGCCATATCGAAGTTGTGTCATTAACAGTTAAAATTCAAATTGAAAACCAAATATGAAGGATGAAAAAATGCAATATTTATTTTTTTAGGTCGGATCATCCTCTAAGACCTCATTCCGAAAGGAAATACATCGTTTCTGAATCTCATTTTCTAGTTTAGGAATTTTTAAACATTCCGAATCAGCTGGCGCTATAGCTAAGATTTTGGGGATGTATATTGAAATAACACAGTGCTGCTATAATTGTGGGTAGGTCCCTTCAATAGTTGGAAATGAGAACCACTCCGTCTTGGTTTCCTTTTCCCACAACCACTTGCACAGCACAGACTTTTTATGTTATTGAATGCAATATAAATCATAATAATACATCAAAATACAACATGTGAAGGAAACATGTACAATGTGAAAGATGTCTACTACACAAAACGAAAGCAGGTACAAGTTCCACACAGAAGTAATACAAGCTTATACAACGCTTCATTGGGCATGTGCCGGTACATTTCAGAGTACATGTGAGGATACATGCAGAAGTCATGTTTTTTGGCTCAGAAGAGATGCTTGAGAACAGTGATTTTGGACATAGCAGTGTGGCATTATGCAGATGTTTGGGCACATAGGGATTATTATACAATGACCAAATATGTTCGGAACAGCAAGGTGGGATAGTTTTATGTTTTATCTTTCATGTAGTGCTGTTCTACCCTTTTTAATGTTAATAATTTCAGCATAAAACTGAAAATAAAAACACAGAATATTAAAGTTCTAAGCTATTTAATATTGCACGATACAGATATTTTATAGTGGTACCAGGTTCATACCTCAGCATTTACCTTGAATGTTTTTGTTTCAGTTTCAGAAGAAGTGGACCAGCGCTCCTTGACCCTGTCTTCCACCATAAAATCCTCTGATAGGCAAACAATGAGCAACGTGGTGGAGCGGGCATGTTGCAAGGACTATCAGCGGCTTGGCCTGGGCACCCTGAGTAACAGCCTGACGAGATCAAAACATGAACCTTTCAGGATATCCACTGTAAACCGCATGTATGCGGTTTGTCGAAGGTAAGATTAGTATTATTTTATTATTAATTTATTTTACTGTGCGAGCAAAGACCAGTGTTTCCAGCATTGGTTTCTTTTCAAGCACAAAATGTAACATAGAATAAACAAGGGAAAGAAGGTGAAGCACGATTTAAGTTCTAAAAAATATGTTTTTCTAAAGAAAGAATTAACTTGTTTTGCAGTGCTGAGGAACAGGGGTTTTGCTTATGAACACATTTTTTTCTACAGACAAAAATATTGGCAGATTACATTTGCTAATAAGTATATATTTTTTTCTGTGCAGCTATCCAGGCCTGCTGATTGTGCCCCAGAGCATCCCAGACTCCACTATTCAGCGGATATCACGCTGCTACCGGCAGAACCGCTTCCCTGTGGTTTGTTGGAGGAACTCCCGGACCAAGGCTGTTCTGCTCAGGTCGGCCGGGCTGCATGGCAAGGGAGTAGTGGGATTCTTCAAGTCCCCTAATGCACCAACAGCAGGTTAGCAGCCGTTTCATGCACGTCTGTACTTTTGGATTCAATGCTGTTTCTGAATAACAAAGTACGTATTTTGCTACAAATGATAACTGTTACGTGTCTTGTAACAAAAGAGTATCGGAAGTTGCTTGTCTGTAAACCTTTTTATAGCTGTCTTCTAATGCTTGGCAAGGAAGAACTGCTGAATAAATTGCTACTGTGCTTGTTTGTCACTCCACAAAGGGAGTTTGTACCAGGAAGCTGTGTGGTCCAGTGGTTAAAGAAACGGGGCTTGTAACCAGAAGGTCCCCGGTTCAAATCCCACCTTAGCCACTGACTCATTGTGTGACCCCGAGCAAGTCACTTAACCTCCTTGTGCTCCGTCTTTCGGGTGAGATGTAATTGTAAGTGACTTTGCAGCTGATGCATAGTTCACACACCCTAGTCTCTGTAAGTCGCCTTGGATAAAGGCGCCTGCTAAATAAACAAATAATAATAATAATAATAATATTCAAATGAATTGGGCACCCTCTCTTTCTAGGACCCTCTCAGACAGACTCTACCAGTCTGGAGCAGGAAAAGTACCTGCAAGCCATCATCAATTCCATGCCTTCCTACTCGGATGCAAGCGGGAGGAACACCCTGAGTGGCTTCACCTCTGCACACATGAGCAGCTCAGGTAGGAATTATTATTAAGGATACGATTTTGTCACGGCAGATTTGCAGCTAAACATAGACAATTTAACGGAATGATCGTGGCTAAATAGATTTATCAAATATATTTATTAATGTAAAATATGTTCATATTTGTGCTAAATAAACATATATAATGTATTTAATGTGTTTTCTTTTAACACATGCTCCTAGTCAAAAGTAAATATAGATTACAAATTAACAGTACCTTTTCAAACAGCCATAATAGGAATATGCTAATAATAATCTGACCACAAATCATTTTGTAAAATAAATGTACTGTGTAAGTATTCACCTTTTTAGATGTTTGTTAACCGCTTTAACTTTACACTGTCACCAATTCAAGAGACTCTCTGTTTTCACCTGGAGTCAAAACAAATGGCAAATTTCACAGGTTCTGTGGAAGTCGTGACCACCGTGATATAATTGTATACATAATAATTATTACAAGAAGCACAAGTGTTTTTAAACACAGTATTCAGTTGGTTGTAAAAGGTGAAAGAGTTTTCCATGTTGGTTGGTCAACAATTAAGGACATTCATAGATAATCACCTTTATATGATAATAGTATAATAAGATAGTGTTTTTATGACCATTAAATGTCTGCATATTTCTCACTTTGTGGCTTTTATGGTTGAAGTGTGTTTGTTTAGACTATTCTGTGTTCTGAAATTTAGTGTAAAAAAAACATTGGTGTGATAGGGCCTGTGGAGCAGTTGAGGAATGCCGTCACATGGCCTGTAAGTAATTTATCCTTGTATCAACAATTTAAATCCTGAATTCAGATGGGATAAATCTGATTGATTTGCCATGAATCATTAAAAAAAATGGTTAGGTTAATGTAATTAAATGGCTACCAAGCAATTGATGGGCTATATTGCATGTTGTAATCCTATATAATTCACATGTACTACACTGCACTCTACTTCTACAAAATAAATGATATTTAGATTGAAATTGTATTCTACAATCTACTGATACCAGTGAAATTTAAAAAAAACACATATTGCTTCTACTAGAATGATTAGAAAATCTTATATGTAATTTCAGATTCTTCAGATAAGCAGAGACAACCAAAGATCGGAGCCCTTATGAAACAGGTGATGGGCAGCAAAGAAGAGCTTCCAGGTACCTTTAGCAGGGGAGGTGAGAACCTCAGATACATACAATAATGATGATCATACAGGTTTAAGACTGATCATTGATTCAGAAGCTGTATAATCACATTGGCAATACTTCCAAACTGTCACTTTTCAGAATCTAGTATTGGCAGACATTTAATCTGTCATCAGGAAGCAATGTGGAGTTAGTGAAGAACATTTCCAAATGACTCAAGTTATTACAGATTGTTTATTTGGATGTAAACCATACAAATTAAACATTTATAATTTGTACAATCTGAGACTAACTCACAGAAAAGCTTCTGGTAACTATGCAAAGTTGCCCTTTTACCTTTTTATTCAAACAATCTTTTTAATAGAAATGCCTCTGCAAATGGGCTAAGTGATACCAGTGTTTCTGGTGCTGTTTTTTGTTGTATATTATTATTCATTGACATATGCTGTTTTCAGTTCTGAAATGAAGTGGCAAAATACTTAATATTTTAAAGCTACAGCAGTTTTATGTTGCTTTTAGCCCTTGGTAATGAGGGTTATTTCTGTCCTATTCAGCCTCTGTGCTAGGTCACAGAGCTAGGGTCACCTCTCTATCACAAAGTAGAACATCGGTGAAGGCAAGCAACCTTCCAAGAGGTATAGTAGATCAAACCACTTTAGCTTATGTCTAATCAATCAGTATGCTAACAGTGGTAATAATAACCTGCCTTACCCGTTGCTGTGTTTTATGTGAATCATTGTGCCTCACTTACAGAACTAATTTTATGTTTTGATTTTGCTTCCTCTTTACAGTGTACGTTCTTTGATTTAACGAAAACAACATTTAACCCTTTTTAATGTCCAGCAACTGCTGTATTTTTGAAGACTCCATGTCACAAAATGTTTGTTTGGTAAAATGTCTGCAGTGGAAGTGTTTGTGTCCTGAAGGTTAAAGAAGCTGCTACTTCCCTTCTCGTACAGGACCCTCTGTTTCAATTGCTTTTTTAAGCCTATGTTATCCCCATTGATTTTCTTCCATGTTTATTTTAGGGAAATGGGGCAGTATTCGTGGTGGCGGGCTGATGAGCAGCTATAGCCCAGACATTGGAACCAGGCTAGCAGGAAAAGATACATCATCCCCACAAACCAATGGAGGGCCATCTGAGGCACACTTTGTCCAACAGCAGAGGGCTTACCTATACATCATAGGAGACAAGTCACAGCTAAAGGTGATATACCTACCTACCAACAAGCCATAATGATAATAAATCCAATTAAAAAAACCTCTCTTTTGCCCAGGCAATGTTGCAATTTAGCCTGTTACTAGATTTTAAGTGTGTTTTCCTAATGGTATTGGAAGTAAAACCCAGGTTCTCTGGATTTGTGGTTCTTTGGTGAAGTTTGCCATGAAAGTTGTAATTTGTAAATTTCAGTTTACCCACTCATGAGAAAAAAACAATTTACAAGTAACTCTGTTTTCCATGTTGTTTTCCATCCAGTCAATTCCGTATCATGAATAATTAAGTTGTCGTGAACATCCTGACTTGTAATAAGTATTTGATACTTTATCATGAGAATATGGAATAAGTAAAGCAACCTGTTGTAGTGTAATGTCAGTGCTGTCTTACTGTAACTGAGTAGTTTAGTAAACTCCAAGGATGAAATCAGCCTTTTTAAAAGTAGAAGCTGAAGAGTAGAAAGAAAAAGGATACAGCGCAGTCTTCTAAACAAGGATTTATATCTGAGTTGCACTTTACTGTATACAGTAACAGTGTTCAGTAGACTAGGCTACATTATAGAATGTATCTTAAAACTTCAGGGCAATACAGTTGGCTACAGTTTTTAGTAAAATGTATTTAGCCTAGATACTAAATATATAACAATTAACATTTTCCTCTGAAGGAGTAATCTGAATGATAGGAGGTTGTTGAATTGTACTATTGATTCATTTTTGTTTTTCACAGGGTACAAAACAGGATCCTCTTCAGCAGTGGGAAGTGGTACCTATTGAAGTTTTTGATGTGCGGCACGTGAAAACTAGCTTCAAAAAGCTAATGAAGGCTTGTATTCCTAGCTCCACATCCACTGATCCCAACATGACCTATTACCGGTGCCTTGAGGAGTCAGATTGGTTGTGTCTAGTAAGTACATTTGAGTCTCATTAGGCAATGCTTAGACACAGTATTGATTTTACTATTATTACTGAGCAGAGAATACAAATATGAGCATATGAATTAAGTACATTATCTGAATGTATGTGCTTATGGTCCAGAATAATGTTTTTTGTTTTGTTTTGATTATCAGAGCATGCAGAAGTAATTACACACAAACGAATGTGGTTAACGATGTAGGGACACTCCTGTCTTTTTTTTCTTTCAATGTATTTTTCTGATGATTATTTCGTTTTCCTGCTTTGTCTCTGTAGATCCACAAGGTTCTTCAGGTTTCAGTGTTGGTGGTGGGGCTGTTGGACTCTGGCTCTTCAGTTATGGTCAGCCTGGAAGATGGATGGGACATCAGCACACAGGTAGCTAAAGACTAAACCTGGCTGAGACAGTTGACAATACTACTCAAGATAGTTTGCGTCTGCATAGCATTGGTTTATCAGAAAAATGCAGAAAAACAACATGGAACCTGAATGAAGTGTTTGTGCCATATTAATAGATTACTAATGTTTACAGTACAGTTAAATACTGTAGTTCTGTGTTCAGATTATCATTAGTCTTGTGTTGATAAGGCATAATGAGCTACACAGTTGAGCGTTTTATCAGGCCCCCCCCCCAACTCACTTTTGCAGATACAATTATATTACCCTTATAAAAGTGTCACATATCAAAAGCATACCAAACTGTAAGAAAGCATGGTAAACAATAGATAAGCACTGTAAAGCCCAGAGAGTTATGGTAAAGCATATTAAAAAACATGGGAAAACACGATAAACTATTGTAAATAGTATGCCATGGAAAAAGCTACAAAACTGCACATTTATCATGGTAAACTTTTATAAGGGTAAACAAAGCAGTACTTGTCTGCATCTTATTTGCAGAAGGCCTGTAAAAAGTCTGAACACTCACTCTCATGAGAGAGAGATTGAAAAGTAATCATCGTGCCAAAGGATTATGACAGTTCCAACAGTACCATTGTATTCACTTTAGTAAAGATTACAGAAAAGTTGAACTACAATTTTAAAACTTTCCTACTTCATAATCTACTTTTGCTTTAAACCTTCGGTAGAGATCTATCTATCTATCTATCGATCTATCTATCGATCTATCTATCGATCTATCTATCGATCTATCTATCGATCTATATATATATATATATATATATATATATATATATATATATATATATATATATATATTTATCTATATTTATTTATCTATATTTATCTATATATCTATATATATCTGTCTGTCTATCTAGTACTGTTAAATCTGTACTCTTGAATGAAATTAATAGTTGTCTTAAACCTACAGTAGCAGTGCCAAGAAACATACAAGTAAATGTTAACCACATAACTTGATGAACCTGCACAATAATATTTTCCTTCAGGTGGTGTCCCTTGTTCAGCTGCTCTCAGACCCTTACTACAGAACTATGGATGGTTTCCGGTTGCTAGTGGAGAAGGAGTGGCTATCTTTTGGTCACCGTTTCAGCCATCGTGGTGCACAGACTTTGGCCAGTCAAAGCAGCGGCTTCACACCTGTATTTCTGCAATTCCTGGATTGCGTTCATCAGGTTAGACCTTGGTTTCCATTCCATAACCTGGACATGTAGGCTATTTCATAAGAAGGCTTTAAACCAAACATTTTTTAGGAAACGTGGGTTATTCTGTTGTGGCATGTCTCCAACCCGGGCCTGATTTTCAGAAACCCTTTTTATACTGCATTTTATTTGGAGAATGGTGGCATTGTGCTTTTCATTTTGTCGCACTACTCCCAGCAAACCAGTATAAAGGTTGGGAAGAGCCTTTCTGGCACAGAGTACTTCCATGAGTGCTAATGCCCTACATGCAGACTTAATTTACATTGACATTATAGACATCTTGTGAGCAGATATATGAACACAAGTCTGTTCTTCATATCCTTTTATTTTTATCTTATATACAGCTGACAACCGCCTGTCTGTGTCTGGTTGTCCATCTGTCACACGTGGTGATATTGATAACTGTCTTGTTTTAGTAACAGTCTTCACCAAACATTTATTATACATTCCTAGCCTATATACCTTTGAGATTGTATTTGGCTATAATCTGGTAAAATATTTAAATATGTTTAACTTATACGTTCACTTTTTCATGTTCTTGACTTAAGCACTCCATTGAGAGTTGTAGTTCTAAAACCACACAAAAATAAACTTCACATCGCTCCCATCCCTTTACAACTACTTGCCTCATAATTAAGGCCCTGTGAAAATCACGGAAATTTTCTTTAAAATTCACGGCTGTGTCATGGGTAAAGTATCGTATTTTGCGGGAATATGTTATAAATTACATGTACAGATTATTATATACATATAAAGGCACTGACATCAAAATTAACATTAAAGTTATTCAAGCACTTTACAATAGCTTGTGAAACGGTGTTGTAATTAACAGCCTGTAGGTAAAGTGTATCTGCAGGACAGCATTCAGTTCTAGTACGTCAGGTGCAAGTTCACCATTGCAAAATAAATACAATGTGTAACCCATACTGATCTTGGGCATCAGTCGACTTGTCAGTGTGACTACTGACAAGCAACCAGACTGTTTTACCAATTCTATAATCTCCTGCTTGTGATACTCGGCAACTTTAGGTAAGTATTCATGTCTCAGCTGGGCTGATGAAGGAATCGCTACACTGTGTGAAGAATTTCCGTAACTTTTGGTGGTTCAATTTTTCAAAAGGGATATTTGTGCAAACAAACGCCTCTGTCAGGTCAAAATTTAATAAGTAGACTTTTGGAATATGGAAGTCACCGTTTTTTGTTTCTTTGCAAGTAAAGCAGTCGCAGTACTTCTAAGGACAAGTTTCTGTAGTGATCTACAGTAACGTTGCAGGACATACAGAAGAGCTTACCTCCATCGCTGTGTAAAACTTCTGCTGGATACTGCTTTACGTGATCTGCTGCGGACATATTTTTAGCCTTTTTAGAGACATCCTTTTTCTTGTTTACAGTGTGTAGTATTTTAATTTCCTGCTTAGATTGCATAGTGACATGACAATCACTGCACAGCACTCTGTGCATGGCGAATATTACACGCAGGCACATAGCAGAGCTGTACAGTTTTGTTAACGTGATTTTTATTTTTGTATGAAATACAAATAATTATAATTATATTTCTGAAGAATAATGTAAAAATCGCAGTATTGGACTAATTTCATGATTTCCGCGCAGCCCTTGAAATCGTGATTTTCACAGGGCCTTGCTCATAATTAGATGTATGAAAGCATACGTATGGATCTGCACATTCTCATGCAGCTTTATGCTAACATATATAAAACAGTGTATTTGCAATAGTAGAAGCAACTGTTAGTAAAGATTGGTAATCAAAAGCAGCTACGCTTAAACCTGTGGTTTATTTTTTTGTTCTATAGTCATAAAGCTTGTTTAACATTGCAGGCATTGAATGAAAATACAGTATAATTTGTTGTGTGTCATGTTTACCTGTACCTTTCACATTTAGCCACGTTAGCTAAATGTAATTTCCTTTAGCCAGACACGCTTAACTGAAATTTGCACATGTGTAACTTATCCATGTCTAAAGATAAACAACCGATAGCATGCTTTGTATGCCAACTATTTAACACAATTCTATTGCTGATTTAATTATCTAATTTGGACATCTTTGTTGACTTGTCCTTCAGCTGGATTTGTGTTCAGTTTTCATTGGTGTTGCTCCATAAAATCAGCAATAAAACAAATGCAGTCATCCTTACAGTGTTTTGTTGTGTACTTGTATGGAACAGAACACACTGTCTAGGTATGTAGCTGTCATAATGCAATACCAGGCTCTTGGATTGATGTAAATGCAATTAAAGTTGCTCTTGTGGAACTGTTCTTATATGTCCATTTTATTTAGATCCACCTTCAATTCCCCATGGAGTTTGAGTTCAGTCAGTACTACCTGAAGTTCCTGGCCTACCACTTTGTTTCCAACCGTTTCAGAACCTTCCTGCTAGATTCGGATTATGAGAGGATTGAACTTGGTAAGAGCCTCGTGTCATATTATTTGCCAGCAGTACCCAGCTCAGGCACAATAGCTCCATTTTAGTTTTATGTTATTGTATTTGTTTTTTTTTGTTGTGTTTTTTTTGTTGTTTTGTTTTTTACTCCTGTGAAAAACAATAAACATGCAAGTTAATTCCCAGCATGGAATTTAAATTTGGATTGTGCTTGCTTTAGGAGGTCATATCCTCCTCAATTACGAAGAGTAAACTGAACTTGTCAGAGATCCAGCTGACCTAGAAAAAACAGCTAGAAATAATTTTCGTTAGAGTGAAAACCTTCTGCTTTTCTAAACTGATCCCATTATACAAGCCCTTGCATTCAAAGAAATACTAAGTCAACATTGAGATGACTTTGTCCATAGAAAAAAAAAAAACATTTTGAATCATCACCAGGTGTGATGTATGAAGAGAAAGGTGAAAGAAAAAACCAGCAGGTGTACAAGTCTGTTTGGGATTACATCGACCGGCTGAATAAGAAAACCCCCATCTTCTTTAACTACATGTTTGCTCCAGAGGATGGAGAGGTGAGTGTTCTCGTAAGAATACACCAATTAGAGGGATGAGTGCAGGGCAGTGCCAACACTGAAGAGCCTAGAGAACTTTATGTGCATTTAGTTATTGAGAATATCCAAATCTGGGAGTATGGGGAGGTTATGGTGATTTACTTATCCACCATACTGATCTCTCTGATTTTGTATTTACTGGCCTGGCAAGTGATGTATGTTTTTTACATATCTATTGATGTGTTTTTTCTGCCATCTGGTGGTAGTAAGATGTAATCAAAACACCTTTTTAAGAACAATTTTTGTATTTATATTTTTTAAAAAGTGTTCCTAATTTGGCTGCTATCAGTTTATTAACATAATGGCTAGACCGGAGGAAAAGAGACCCCACATTAGACCGGATGAATGCAGGTTTGACTTTTTTTTTCACAGGTGTTGAAGCCATACAGTTTCATCTCAAACCTGAAAGTGTGGGATTTCTACACAAATGAGACCCTGTCAGAAGGCCCCTCCTATGACTGGGAGTTGGTGTACGGAAGACAGGAGCAAATGGACGAAAGCGACCGCCAGGACACATCTGCCCCCAAATCCCAGCGCAAAATCATCTGGCCCTGCTACGATAACAGGAGCAAAGTGGAGCCGGACGCCATCACTAAACTCTTCCAGGTATGTAACATTTTCATTTTGTTCAAGTTTTAGCCCTGACAGCGATGTTGTGACTTAAGCACTGAAGATTATGGTAAAATAAAATAATAAGGACTGAACTAGATCTAAAATTAACTTTTAAATTATTTAGCTTGTCTTTGAAAACAGCAGCATTTCTGTTAAACATGGTTTAATCTGCATATGTGAAGTTTACTGAGCTTTTTTGCACAGTTTTGTTTTGCAAATAACACATTAAAGGCATTTGACACATAATTTGATGAGGTTACTTGTGTTGGCTTTGTCTCATTCATATAGCGAAGTATCAGATAACAAACAAGCACTTCCTCATTTTATAAGGGCAAGACAAAATCATATAAATAACCTGTATCTTCAATTGTTAAAACAGATCCTTTAACAGAAGGCATAATGATTATAGTTGAACATTTCAAAATATGTTCTGCTAAACAAAAAAACCTGCTAGTACTCACATACAAGCAGAGTGCGTGGAGTAAAATGTGGATACATTTTAAATGATCGAATGCAGTCGGAGATTGCTAGAATACAACTTCCGTCATCAGAAATTCTGTTGCAAAGCATCTCTCCTACTAGGAAATAACTCCCTGTTCCTCTGATAAACCTTCCAGCATTTCAATTTGACATGGTTTTGAGTTTGTTTTTTGCTTTGTTAAATCTTTGAGCGATTTTCAATTGCCACCACTGCTATCTTTATTATCCTGTCTGCTGCTATTGCTACTGTGATTGTGTAGGTGGCTGCTGCCTGTCTCATTGTGGTGTGATTGGGTGTGACTTAGCTGAACACAAGTACTACATGCATGTAAAAAAAACAAATCAGTGTTGATAACCAGTTCACTGTCTACTGTTCAGTAACATTTCTGGGGTTTCTGTTTAATAGGAGATGCAGTCTCTGGAGATGGAACTGGGACAGGTTTCTGAGAAGTGGAAGGATACGTGGGATAAGATCAAAGCCACGCAAAGAACAGAGTCAAAACTGGAAAGCAGGGTAAGTGAGCAGACTGCAGCCTAGAACCCCATTAGTCATGATGACTTAATATTTTTTTATGGGATTGGTACCTGTTATGTGGTGGTCACATTCTTTACAGGTGATAGGTGTGTTACAAAACACACCTTACCAGTCAAAGAAAAGGCCACAAGATGGTAGCAAACCAGCAGTAACACAGTTTCCACTCTATTTGACATATGAACATTAACTGATAATGTTGCATATGTCACAGATTTTTCTGAGCAGGAACATTTGCTGAAACTTTGTCAGGCCCAACTTTGTATTCATGCACCGAGCCAGGAGCTTCTTCTCCATTGAAAAATACTTCATGGCACATCGATGCTCTACTTCAGTGACAAAAACACCCTCCATGTTTATAAAAGCAAAAGCACCAAGACGCATCATTTTTTGCATGCTGAATCTCTTCCTTATTGCTGTTTTACATTACATTACATTTAACAATGCAGTAGTCAGTTGCGTATCCGACTGCGGTGGGACCAGAGTAAGGGTAGATATGTATAAAGACTGATAAATAAATCCGGTTTTAACTACTATTGTACACAGCTGTAACAATTACTATATTCACATAATTATTATTTTTTATTTTATTTTATTTTGTATTTCTTAGCAGACGCCCTTATCCAGGGCGACTTACAATTGTTACAAGATATCACATTATTTTTACATACAATTACCCATTTATACAGTTGGGTTTTTACTGGAGCAATCATAGGTAAAGTGCCTTGCTCAAGGGTACAGCAGCAGTGTCCCCCACCTGGGATTGAACCCACGACCCTCCAGTCCCGAGCCCTAACCACTACTCCACACTGCTGTTTTTGAGATTTAGCTTTTGTTAGGGAGCTCCCCTAAATCCCTTGTTGTCGTTTTCCACTGGAGCAGACGCTGTCCTCTATGTAAACCAAACTCTCTTGTCCTGCGCCTGTCTGTGTAGCCATGGCAGTGCAATCGCCTCAAGCTGTGCACAGGCTCTGCGGGCAGACCCCCTAGCCAATCAGGAACTCTCGATCAGCTCAGCAGTAGGCTAGCCTTCCTGTTCAATTGGTTGCCTAGCAACACATCTCCTGTTAAGAGTCCCAGCTGCTTTCACAAAGGCACACGTCCCGCGAGATCCTCCCTGTCACAGTGCTGTATACACTTACATTAGTATCGCTAATTTACACAGTAGCAAAATGCAAAGGTTTACAATTTTGTTAATTTTTTTTCAATTATAAGCACAACTCGCTTTCACTTTCCTGTAGCCTTTTGTATTGCTGAAGAGCTTGATCATGGCAGATGAACGGTTAGGGCAGATAAACAACAGATTACTAATCTATCTGGAGCTTTTGCAGCAGTTAGTAAAGAACTTGCATAATGTCTTCATACCTTTTTGCTTTTAGCACTCACTGTCCAGCTCTCTGCTAATGTCTTCAAACCTGAGCCACCACCGGCGGTCACAGGGCATGTATGTGAAGGAGAGCAGGGTTGGCTCCTCCCTCAACCTGTCTATGGACAGCGAGAGCAGTGTCACTGCCACACCTTCCAGCGGCATGGGGCGTGGCCAGCAGAGCACCAGCACCCTTTACAGCCAGTTCCAGACCTCTGAGAGCGAGCACAGGTACAGAATGTGAAAAGCAGGAGGAGTCCCTATCAATGGATGGGAAGGGTTAGGGGTGCACTGATTATTTGGTTCAGTGTTAGTGTGGGCATTGAGTTTGTGGATACAAGTGGGTAATCTTAATTTTGATAATCAATTGTGATTTTTTTTGCTTCAGAATTTTTAAATGTACTGTGTGACTTGCTGTGAACATAATAAAAACCTATAGTAGCAGTAGTGACCAACATTTAATTGGGTTGCTGTTAATTTACAAACATCCAATGAAAAAAGAATGAAAAAAATCTTGTATTTTGTAATTTAATCCTTTTAAAAAATATACACCACCCACTCGATATATTGCGGGTGTCAAGGTCCAATATAAATTCGCTATATATCGAGGGCTGCGATATAGCAAGAGACCCATAGAAAAACAAGTAGGCTAACATACTGTACAACCACTCCCTCGTTTTATCGGGTGCGTCAGGGTCCAATATAAATCCTCTACGCAACCCGTTTTTTCTCATTTTTTGTATAAAAAGCAATACACCATTTTAATTCATACTGCAAAGGGTAATTGCTTCTCATCAACTTAAGTCTCCAATTAATTTCATGAGTCTTCCTCGCCTTTTCTCAAATGCACAAACCCACTACATTGAAAGAATCCCATTCCAAACATAGGAGGCTTGTTGCTAGGGAGCTGACTTCACTGCCCTGTGACTTTTGCTTGTGCATTGCTGCTACAAGTGAACACTTTGGCTAAAATAAAAAACGCTTCAGCAAGTAGATATTTAATTTGTTTTGTGTTATTGTGCAACATGTGTGTGTATGATAACAGTATGATATTAATGCTTTGTTTTTATTTGTTTTGTATATTTTTGAATTTTAAAACAAACAGTAATTCTAAGTGCAATTGTCTATGTATATTGCAGCTAAGGCATGCGCAGTTAGACTGTAAAAATGGGGAGCCAACTCCAGGACCGCAATATATCCGAATCCGCAGTATAACGAGGGGCGACATAATGAGGGGTGGGTGTAGTTGTTCGAATCGGTTTCTGCTGAATCAGTAATTGAAATAAAGCAATAACAAAATAAAAACCTTTTGTGTTGCCGCACTCGTGGGCATATTCAAAGTCTTGGACTATTAAACAGAACATGTGATTCAAACTGGCATTCTTATTAAAAATAGCTTCCTTTTTCTTTACCTTTGACATGTTCGCTATATGCTCTTTTCTTCTAGGTCGTTTGAGGGAGTACTCTACAAGAAGGGTGCTTTACTAAAGCCATGGAAACCCCGCTGGTTTGTGTTGGACAAAACTAAGCATCAGGTAAAAACAACAAACAGCTGTCTGTTTTAATTCTAAACAAATAGTATTTGCCCCCTCTTAATACAAGCAAACAAACTGCTCTTCTGAAGTATTTATAATAGCAATATCTGATTGGGATTAGAACCCATTGCCTCCTCATCCAGAAATATCTATGCCAACAACTGCTCTCAGTGCTTCCATAATTATCCAGCAGTTTTCATGTAACAGTGGACTCTTTTCTCATCTAGCTGAGGTACTACGATGCCAGGCAGGATAAAGACTGTAAGGGCGTGATTGATCTTGCTGAAGTGGAGTCTGTTATCCAAGGGACACCCACCATGGGAGCCCCGAAAAATATTGATGAAAAAGCCTTCTTTGATGTGAGTATACCAACTCTAGGTTCAGCTAGATGTATGTAATTCTTATTTACATTGCCCAATTAGCTCTCTAATATGAGTATTTGTAATTATGAAAAAATGCTATAATTTGTCTTAATCTGATTCTTCATCAATATCCCTGCAAAATGTGTTGCATAATCTAGAACCTTTTTGAACGTGGTTTGTTGTACAAGTGCGTATCAATTGTTTTTTATTTATTTAGTCTAGAGAGAGATAACGTATGTGTGCCAATTGCAATTCTAAATTCAAACAAACTAAACTGTTGAGTTTGAGATGTGTGCCCCGTGTCCAACATATTCTGGAGTGGATGTGTTGACAGTGCTGTCCCCCAAGGTACCCCATAGGCAAGCGATGCTGACCGAAGTTGGAGGTAAAAAAAAAAAAAAGAGAGAGAAACAATTGATTTATTTTTAATCTTTGCACAGACAGATCTGGATTATGAAGAACAGATAATAAATGTTGAACCTTTTGGGCATTTTCATATTTACACATGTAGAGTTTGTGCCATTCTGCAGCTATACTACAGAAGTACTGACTGATTGTCCGACTGCAGACTGCACTTTTATATTATCTATTGTAAACGGACCGCTGCTACACGGGTTCGTTGCCCCTTTAAAACCACGACCCAACACACAGGATTGGATTATTTCAAGTGCTGACGCACTATTTTTAATTCACACAAATAAAACTAAATAAACAAACAAACACCTAGCTCTCTTTACGAGCACTAACTAAGCAAATAGGAACACCCTGACTACGAGTGGGACAGCTAAGCTGTTTCCCCACCAAACAGAAAACAAAACACACAGGTTTAATACACCACACTTTACCTCACGACTGCTGGGAAGCAGAGTACCTCTTTCTGCCTCCTTCTACTCAGCAGCCCTGAGCAAGCTAGCTGCCTCTCTTAAATACCCTGCACCTGGTACTAATTTAACAATGGCTACCAGGTGCAGGGGATAATTAATAATCAAACAATTAAATTAAACAATTCAAAAGGTGCATTTCCATTTTACTCTTCAGGGAGGTTTTAACCCCCTCCCTGCTGTCTCACTCAACCCGCTGCCTTACACATCCCCCCCCCTTGTCTTTTCAAGACACAGGCCACTCGACGGCCACCTCCTCCCCTAAAACACAACCACCCACCCTCGAGTCCATAAATGTCCTTTTTCGCCCTCTTCCATGGGCGTACTTGAGGGTGGATCGGTCCACGTCCCGCCCAGCCAGGTAAGGACCGCGCACCGGCGATGAGGGGACCCAACGGTTCGACAGGGGCGACCGGAGCGTAGGCCGGGGCACTGGAGGATGCAGCAGTGGACAGAGGTCTTCCCTTGGGAACCGGCACAGTGATGTCCGATCACCCAGGAGAAGCGAAGCAGCAAACGGGGAGCGACCGCGACGTCTGGCAGCAGCCCAGCGACGTCTGGGTGCTCGGGGAGAGCAGAGCAGGGAACCAGGGGCAGAGCTGTGGCCAGTGTTGCAGACTCCTGGGCTCTAGGTCCAGCACAGGGAGGTCCAGGAAGACCGGCAGGGTGTCCTGGAGCAAGGGGTGAGGGACCGGACGCAGCGACGCCGGACTGGACCGTAGGGGTGGTGGTCGGGGCTGTGTGGTGGAGGTATGCTTTTCGCCTCCCCTCTGGGCTCCGGAAGCGGCTCCTCCCCTCTGGGCTCCGGAGGCGGCTCCTCCCCTCTGGGCTCCGGAAGGCGGCTCCTCCCCTCTGGGCTCCGGAAGCGGCTTCTCCCCTCTGGGCTCCGGAAGCGGCTCCTCCCTCTGGGCTCCGGAGGCGGCTCCTCCCCTCTGGGCTCGAGCGGCGGCTCCCACTTTTGTAGCAGCAGCTCCTGTGTCTGTCTCTCCATCCTTGCCGTCTGCTCTATTTGAGCAGCAGTATTGCGGTTGATCATTGCGATCAATTCTTTAAAATCCATTTTCTGGGTTGTAGGGGCGCCCACACTTTCTGACACCATATGTAAACGGACCACTGCTACACGGGTTCGTTGCCCCTTTAAAACCACGACCCAACACACAGGAATGGATTTTTTCAAGTGCTGACGCACTATTTTTAATTCACACAAATTAAACAATTAAACAAAACAAAAGGTGCATTTCCATTTTACTCTTCAGGGAGGTTTTAACCCCCCCCCTGCTGTCTCACTCAACCTGCTGCCTTACACTATATAATCAAACTTTTACTCTTGGTTCATAAATGACCAGATTTTCCATTGTTTCTCCTTGCGCTGCATTTGTTTATCCTTTTTTAGTTTTCACTTTTAGTTTGAAACAGATTACTTGAGTTCGGAGACTGAATTAACGAACACTGACATATCAATAACATTTTTAATTAGGTAGAGATAATATAATGTAATATGAAGGGATCAATAATATAACGTAAGTTACAGCAGCCTAGCTTGCGCTGCTTGTACTGACATCAGTCAGATACAAAAGGATTCACTAAAGTAAATATCGCAAATAATAAAGGATAATGCATATGTACTAGTTGCTTGAGATTGCAGTTGTATTTGTCAAACCTTTGGCTTCCAGGGGCCCATGTGGCAAACTGAGATCCTTTGTTGTTCAAATAAAATAATATTTTTCCCACTCCTTTTTCTCTTTGCAGCTGAAGACAACAAAAAGATTTTACAACTTCTGTGCACAAGACAGTCAGAATGCCCAGCTGTGGATGGACAGTATTCAGAGCTGCTTGTCTGATGCGTGACATCTTCAAAGAAAGCAAAATCAGCCTGGGTTATATGGATTTTCACCTAGCTTGGGGAAAATTGGTTCTACAGAGCACTGGAGGGGAGTTGTGTGAACTAAAGACATGAGACTACTCCAGTGATTGGGTGACCTTGTTCAGTATTGGTGACATTGTGAACTGATGATGTCATGTCAACGTCTTTCTGTGTTTTGTCCTTTTTTTTTTTTTTCTATGGCTACTGCAGTTGTCTTACTGTTTTCACAACAGCTCGGGTGAGTTTACTGCTACCATAAACCACACTTTTTTTACCACTGTTGGGGCTACTCTTGAATTCATGACCAATAACGTATACCTTGTTTCAGGTAAAATGCAGCTCTCTCCAGACTACAAGTATGGGCCCAAACTGGCATTCCTTAGTAGTTTCTCACTTGAATATGTCTGTCAGAATTCAAAGCTTTTTTTTTTCCAGCCTGACTTGGGCACTACAGGCCTTTACTTGCTGACCTGATCAACACGAGGTTTCCTGAAGCAGCCAGATTCTCTTCTTGTATAAAGAAATTATGAGATAAATAAGTAATATATATCACACACACACATTCATACATACTGTCTTCCAAAGCATCAAATGGAGTAGACACTGTTCTTATTGGGGTTAACTTCCCCAAAGACATTGGTCAAGTCAAGCCTCAATTTGATTAAATTCAGACCTCTCAACAGACCAAGTTTTAGTTCTGTCTGTAAATTCATCATTTCTTGTTCAGTTGAGGCCCTAAGGCTCCAGTTTATTTACTGTATATAAACCCACGCAGAGATATCGCAAACATTTTTTCAAATTTGGTTGGACAAAAGCACTTGGAACTGAACTTGAATCACCTGGCTTTAGTGCACTAACAACTAGGCAGCACTGCTGTGGAAACAGAATTAAACTAACAATAATTGATTTGTTTTTTGAACATATATGCTGTGTTTTTAAATGTTACTTTTTGTTTTAATGTGGTCTATCAAGGCAGTGATTTTACAGCCATTTTGTAGTCCTGAGGCAGTGGTATCGAGAGAGGCATTAATAACCAGTGAGATTTTAGGTGGCCCTAAAGAACTAT
This sequence comes from Acipenser oxyrinchus oxyrinchus, assembly GCA_030684275.1. NCBI lineage: Eukaryota > Metazoa > Chordata > Actinopteri > Acipenseriformes > Acipenseridae > Acipenser > Acipenser oxyrinchus. The sequence continues at coordinate 45,764,044 of CM060254.1, read as the reverse complement.
ATTTTTATATATTTTTTTTAAATTTAGTAGTCGCCAATAATTTATTATTTTCTCCCAATGTAGAATATCCAATTATTATTTTAGGCTCAGCTCATTGCTACCACCCCTGTGCTGACTCGGGAGCAGCGACCACTTCTTTTCACACTGCAGACTCACCATGCAGCCACCTCAGAGCTACAGCGTCGGAAGACAGTGCAGCTTACTGGCAAGCCCGCAGGTGCCCGGCCAGACTACAGGGGTCGCTGGTGCGTGGTGAGTGGCGGACATCCTAGCCGACCCAAGTCCCCGTCCCCGTCCCCGTCCCGGGCGGCGGTTGGCCAATTGTGGGAACTCCCGTCCACGGTCAGCAATTAAATAGTCTGGTCTCAAAGCAGCGACGTCCAAGCTATAGGGCACATCCTGCATTTCATGCAGAGTGCCTTTACCAGATGTGCCACTCGGGAGCCCCTAAATTTACAATATTGATACAATTTTTCATCTGTATTGGCCATGTTAGCTATTTACTTGGAAAACCCTGACAACCTAAGGTAATAAAGTTCAAGAATGCCAGTTTGGGTTTGTGAGTATACATCCACCCAGGGAAAGAGAGAATGTCAAGTAGTAAAAAATGAATAATTACAACTGTTTACAGAGCAGCTACCAACAATATTTAAAGCTCTTCCTTTTTTGTTGCTGTTACGAAACCACTATTAATGTTTAAAATGTAAGGGATGCATAAGGAGAATGAGGGATATATTATGTTGTGATTATTAACTTATACAAAATAGTTATTAAATGAAGCAAAGCAAACGGGAAAGGGGAAGCCCAAAATAGCTAGTGGATGTTAGTGTTTACAGAACACAGCTGTGAGAGGTTTTAACTTGCTGTTCCAGTTAATGAGCATGTTCTTGACATCTTGGAATTACGACATGCAAATACCACCACTGTCCCCTGTATTGTATTCCATGCTAACATGTATTTTTGTAAGAACGGTTTTCAGTTAACCATCATGGTCTGACTTAAAACTATGTATCTGATTAAACTGGGACCTTTTTTTATTAAAATGGATTGGCTGCTACTAAATATCAGGTTTTGTTATTTTGCTGTACATGACGTCCCATTCCCAACATTGCTCCTGTTAAATTAGCTGTAACTACAAAATGTTCCATTTAACCATATAGGTCTCAAGTGTCGTTTTGAAAGAAGCACACGTGTGTGTGTGTGTGTGTGTGTGTGTGTGTGTGTGTGTGTGTGTGTGTGTGTGTATATATATATATATATATATATATATATATATATATATATATATATATATATATATATATTAAATAAATAAATAAAAAAAAGGATGTTCATCATTTCATCTAGAGAATGAAATAGTCCCCACCTCCTTCCTATCATAATCTAACCAGCTGCTCCCTCTGTTGACAGGCATGCTTTGCACTAAGTAACATGCTTTTACCACAAAGACATTGGTGAGGTGAAATGACCTAGGAAGTGAAACCGTAAAAGAAAACGGAACTAACCTTGTGCAGTGCCAGTTATCATGTTTTAAAATAAAAAAGACGTGCTTGCGGTGACGTGTTTCTTTCAAAACTGCACAAACTACGATCCTAAAAGTAGTTCAACATGTGGTATTTGCATGCTTGAGATTCCAGTGAACAATGTGACAGGTTCCAATCTTGCTGAAATAGAAATTCAACTTGCTCTGTCTTCCAAAAATGTGGTGGTGGTCAATTGAAACATCCCACTGAAAGAGAAGTGGAATTTACTGTACCTTTTTGTTCCGAAATCCTCTTCTATTTTAATGCATTTGAACAAGCATGCATGCTCACATTGAGATCCTGTAACCACACAGTGAATCATTGTTTACTTTTAGTTTCACCCAACTGGCTTCCTGGTGCAACAGTACAGACTAAGCAGTACAGGGTCATGTATAGCTCTGGCCAAAAGTTTAGCATCACCTAGAATTGTAGGATTGAGACATTGATTTGAAAAATTTATGTATCTATATATGTGTATGAACATTGACTAGGAATTATCGAAATAAAAAAGAAAAAAATGAACAAACATAGCTTTACTTTACTGCCATGGAGATGTTCTGGACAGGCAGCTTCCACAGAGTATGCGTGCGGCCTTTTAACAGTATTGTTTGTCTCTCACAGCTGTGGCTTCGTTAATAAGCAGTGTTGTAGCTAGAGGCTAAGTAAAGCTTGTATATAGTTTAATCTGTGTTGTCTTCATGCAAAGCTTTTTAGATAGATATATCTGTACAGTATATTGACACAGAACAGGCACTTGTTACATTTACAGCTGTATATAAGTATTGTCACATTTCCCATTTTTCCTCCTAGGAAAGTGTTATTTATTCCTGCCTTATCAGAAGTGCAGGTTTATACAAATGTCATAAACTTTAAGCTGCCTGTTCTGGTTGGTAAACCAGATGGCATTTTTATTAGAAAAGACAGTACTATCATGTTTGTTTTGGCAGGCGACTGTTAGGTGATATGATCAACTGTTTTAGAATGAGTAATGTTTTATCAGATTATTTATTAACACGTACTGTAAACCTTGCCCTGCTGAGCTGCATTACTTGAGAGAATTTTATTTCATGTAAGATGTACATTTAACTATTAAGGGGGATCAGTGAACCCTGTACAGCATGACTACAATTCCCTTATAATATTTAAAAAAAAAAAAAAAAAAAAATGTTTTCAGATACAACTGTTTGTGTATCGTTATATCAACCAAACCTGCTATACGATATTGTCACACTGATTCCACATAACCATTTAATTATAGACCCTACAACTGAATAGGGTGAATAACACTTGCTCGCTATATTGGGGTGTTGAGGGTTGGATCTTGGAGTAAATGTGATATAAGCCTTTAAGTAGTACTTGGGAATTTGAATATACAGCTTAGTGCAACATTTCTGGAGGAACACAACAGTATCGTTCTTGCAGGTATTCTCACTCATATCTTAATTCCAGATTTAAAAGTAAGATTATAATTTCTCCATGATCACACTGCCTGTGAATGACCGTCACTTGCAGCACACATGGCATGAATTACTAGACAAACCAGTATCCCTCATTATTTTGGTGACCTTGTTGAGATGTAAGCTTTCTTTTTAAACCTCTTTGGTTTTTTAGTTAAGTTTAGTAACGTGTTTACATCTTGAGTAAATATATGCTAATAAAACTCTAAAACTGAAAAAGGAAATCATATTTTGTGCATATTTACTTATACGCCACTGTGTAACTATAATTGCAAAAAAATACAAAAATCAGCAGTGTAGAGGTTAAAAGTTTGGTGGTCGAGTCAAGTTTATGTTCTTGGGACATGTACAAGTAGGAATTTGGCAGAGAATGATTAAACTCCTTTCTTTTGAGGGAATTATTGGAAAATGTGAACACTTATACAGCAACACACCTGTGAGGTCATAGAAGGGTAATCCTAGTCTTGTCAAACTCGCATTTAAATATAGCTGTTCATCTAATAACTATCACTGTATATACTAAAGAATGTTAATGTAATGTATGGTAGTAATTTATTTTGACACGTGTAAGTTGCCCTTGAAATATATATATATATATATATATATATATATATATATATATATATATATATATATATATATATATATATATATATATATCTTTCTCAAGGGAGCCTGTGTTTGAATCAAAACATTGGAGGTATTTATAGGTTTTTGACGGCATGACAAATATATATACAATATATATATAATTTTTTTTTTCTATTTTTTTTTATTAATTGAAAACATCCAATATGTGCCATTGTGTACTTCTGCATGACACTGCTACTTTCTGTGGGAGTTTGCTGTCAAAAACACCCTAAAGAAGAACCCTGCTTTTTTGAGCCCATTTATTTCTTAAAATGGTAGTAAAATTATGGTAATCTCTTGGGGAATAATTTACCTGGTGTAACATTGCAGTTGCATTTTAAAAGCTGCTTAGTTCTGTATAGCTTATACAATACCATGAACACACATTTTTACCAATATAAATGTTATCAGCAATGCAAATTTCCATATTGCTATGCAAACATTGACAAGTAAATTATTCCTTTGTTGGGTGGGGGTGGAATGTGCAATGTGTTCTCTTCAAATTAACTTTTTTTTTTTTTTTTAAATCTGACAAAGTATAATCCTCACAAAATTGAAACCAAAAATAATTGTTTCTAATTTCATGTTCATAAAATGAAATAATCCATGTTTTGACCATGTATTTCTTCTTAATTATAAGACACTGAAACAGTTTCAATAGTGATCTATCCTAAGGTAATCTTTCTGTAAAGGTATTTAGTGCTGAATGAGTTAATTGATAACTAGATGATTGATTGAAAGATTTGCATATTAAGGCCATTTACTTGCTCTTGAACATTCTCAGATACTTTAACATCAGCCGGGACCTGAACACAATTCACAAGCCTCGTCACAGGGAAGTCCTACACCATAACCTCAATGTATTCATTTATTGGATTTTACTGCTTTAGAATAAAGAGGTGGCAGCAAACGAAATTCTGCTAGATTTCACAGCCAGACTTGATTGGGGAAGGATAGTACTACCAATTTTATTTTAGATTTTTCTGTGGTCAAAATGCTAACATCAGATTGTGCAGGGTGTACTTTAAATGTTTTCTGAATTTTCAAAACCAGTGCTTGGCTATTTTTATGTTTTATTTCTGTGTTTTTATAGTAGCAGGTGGATTTAAACATTTTGATTTCCCGTTAAATCAGATTGTCAACTACAATTGCATTTTGCTCCATACATTTAACTTTCTACATTTTTTAAAAAAGATTTCAATTTTTTGGCATTTTTTTGTACATAGTAATAATTGAGGTTTTTTTTTTTTTCTTTGTATAGAACGTTTGCCTTGCAGACAGTTGGTGTCACGTTGAGTTTGTAAAATACCTAAGCAGAAATGTAGAGTATTGAAATCGTATTCAAGTTCTGTACATTGTGTCATACGTACAGAGTCCTTGTATTGTGCCTATAGAAACTAACTGAAATGTAATAAAATATATATAAAGAGATGCTGTCATTTGGTTTCTTTTTGGTTTTGTTTCTATTGTGTACAAATGCCTTGATTTGAAGTGTAATACAGTCAGCACTCGGATTTCCGGTACCCAGATACACGTTGGTCACCAGTTTTGTGATACAAAGCCGTGTCTCTTCAGTGTTACAATGTACTTGTTTAACCGGCTCAGCCCGCAGTTGTTTTTTTTGGTTTTCTTTTTTTTCTGGCATGGTAAATCAGTCCGTCTTTATTACTGTGCAGTTTTATACAGTGCTTCCTCCAAAAACAAAGCGAACGAGAAAAGCTACTGTATTGTAAAAGTTAATCATTAAACAGTTTTAGATGCTGTGATGCATTTATTATATATATATATTTTTATTTTATCTGATCTTTACTTGCTTTTGTAAATTTTCATTTGCAAGTGAACTGTGACATTAGGGCCTTATCGAGCACTATATTTTGCAATGTGGAATACTGATTTTGGATACTGTTTTAATTCTGGAAACTTTTTTTTTTAAATCTTTTGCTAAATTGCATTGCCTTTTACGTTTTACGCAGTTCTGTGCATGGGTTGATTTCATTTTGCTGTTGGGTCGTTAATGGGGAATTTTAGTACAATAGAACAACAGTGCTAGTACAATAGGTCCTCGATTTAAAAGAATGTACTATATTATAGTCCACGTGTCTTTTGGCAAGTGATATTTTTAGAATCATATCGTTATGAATTAAAATACTACTACTGTTGAAAATATAGTACTGTACCAACAAAACCAACTACAGTACATCTAAATGGAAGCCTAAATGTTTTAAAACGGCCCTTTCAGCTATGTATTTTCTGACATTGTATCTTTTTTGTGTTCCCTGAAAAAAACGGACAAGTGTTTGTCTTTTAGTATGGTGCTATTCACCCCGAAGTCGTGCGCTAATACATTTCAATGAAAGAATCGGTGAAATACCGCTCTGGATGAAAAACGAAACTACCAGGAGGACCGTCTTCAAATAATTAAACATTCGAGATAGACTGCTCTAAATATCCTGCCTTGACCCTGCAGAATCAAATCTTCCATGAATTATATCTACCATCATGATCCATCTCTTGTGATACGTCAAAAATAAGAAAAATAATACGGCAACTGCCAAATAAAATAAAAATATGCATTACAATAAACGTCTCCCTGTACAGTTCCTTAAACGCAAGTCATATTTTTTTCTTTCCGTACGAAATGTGTGAGTGTAGGGCAGGGGGCAAGTTACCACATGTTCACCTACATACAGGTCAAATCACCTTAAATAATCAGATATGCGTCACACTCGTTCAACCTTCACTGAAGTAAAAATTTTATAGGGTCGGATATCAGAGTGCTGACTGTAGATTAGGTTCTTGTAAACAACAGATGTAAGTTCAATTTAAAGTTAGTCCAAAATGTGGATTTTACAATATACTGTATGTCCGTTTCTATCTCAAGCACACAACTGCCTGCTCAGATTTTCTAGTGTGTAATACACAAGATTAATTAAAAGCGAGGATACAGAATTTAATACAGCTTTGGTATAAAAAAAATATAGAATAAAAGTTGAACATTTTGGTAAAAACTAATGTACAATAGGAAATTATCTTCAAAGAATCATGCAATCCTCCAACCCAGTCCATGTACGAAATGGCAGTATAGACAAACTCCTGTTAGTATTTAATACTGCTGCTGACCTGTTGCTAAAGCACAAACAGTTTTATGGTTTATAGGGAGTTGACAAAATAAGAATTAGAGATGTTCTGTACTACAAATAAAACCATTCAGATAAAAAAAGTGAATATACAAGTGAAAAATCTGTTCTAGTGTTTCAGAGGAAGCTGATGTGAAAGTATTCTGTATATTCTTTATTAAATAAAGAAACCCCAATATATAATTTACACGTTCCCTTTTACAAATAAAAAGGATCAACAGGTACATTTATGGCATCACAAACGGAAAGAAATGTTTAAATAGGTATATAATGGTAAAAGACAATTAGCTACTATATTTTTCAAAAGGTAATGAATATGCATCAAGCAACTGGGGTTGTGACCTGATATTGAACAGCCTACTTGCTTGTGGTTTCACACTATTTATGTTACTGAGGTAGGTGTTGGAACCTTTAGAAGATGATTTTATATATATATATATATATATATATATATATATATATATATATATATATATATATATATATCCTTGTGTTTGTGATGGTTATTACTGCACACATCAAGGATGTGATTTGAAAGTCCTTTTACCTAAATGCCTGTTTCCCTCCAAACTGTTGATCCAAAGTCCCAAAATACTCCAGCAAAACCTGTGCAGTAAGCAATTTTCCATCTGTCAATAGGTAAGTTGAGATCCTGTGTGCCCTTATATTCTCAGCAGTTTTAGATATTCTCCCATGCCTGCTCTTGACAAGAGAATGTACTCATCTTCTTAGGGACAGCACCTATCAATGTCCATGAAAGCAAGAGGTACAGTAAGACTAACCGTTATCCTTCAAGGATCTCTCAGTAAAGGCTGTGTTTAGATATAGCGGTTGTCAGGTCATCCATGATGGCAGTCTCCTGTGGATCAAGGATGCCAAACTCTTTGTTGAAGGCCATGAAGTGTGCATAGAGGGTGTTGAGGTGAGGGTGCAGCTCTAGTCTCGCTATGTCTCTGTAGTGTGCCCAATACAGATGGGCCATGACATGGAACAAGTAGAGAAAGATCTTCTGGACCATGAAGACAAACCCACTGGGGAAAGTAGAACCTGAGGAGGTAGAATAGGTGGCTTAGTGTCAAACTTTTTGCCACTTTTTGTTGCTCTTCTCTGAAGTTGATACCGAAGTTATCTGTGTGGAGTAGGAAAACCAACTTTTAAAAGCTAAAATTGGTTTGGGTTAGAGAGAGAATTGTACTCACCATTTTTGGTAGGAAAAACGTTTTCATCAGTAAGCAGTTCCTGTATGTAGGACATCGCATAGTCTGTGTAGAGCGGACCTGAGCACTTCACACTTTTCCCATGGTCGTCCTGCCAATAGTAGATCCTGTTGAAACACATTAGTGTCATGCAATGTGTTTCTGTTGAATATCCACTAGGGGGCACTAATGTCAGTGTGCCCGCTGTTAGGTTGGAGAAGAGTCAGTTTATTAGCCTGCTTACGGGTTTGCATAACACAAAGGGCCCTATTTGCATACCAGCTTCCAACTAACCTAGGAATGTCTCCAGGCACTTTTTGCCTTTGGGAAACCAGTGTTCAAGGCCAGTTTGTAAGCATCTGTTCTGTCTTAAAAATAATATACAGTACAGGTAATCCTATAAAATTAAGAAACCACTTTTGTACTGTTATTTTTTATTAAATAATGAATGGACATTTATATTCTCTTTTGCACTGTTAGACCTCTATACAAACACAAACTGGTGCATTTATTCAAACTAATACTCGTTGGTCTGTCCATTTATAATCCAGTCCTGTAACTATACACATCTCCACAGTCCTCTTTTGAAATCCTGAGAGAATGCTAAATGTTCAAGAAACCAGTCTAAAGGTGGAATCCAGGTCTACTATGGGAATCACATATCCTTGTTTTTACAAACAGGGAAATACCCAGCATCATCAGGAGACCTTGTGTATCTTAACTGTTAGAAAACAGTAATACAAATAATATAATACACACTCAGGGGCTTTTTCTCATACAGACATCCCGATATACTGTGTTTTAAGATGTAAAATCACCCACAAAATGATTGTTCTTTTTTATATGGTTTTCTGCTTTGCTATACATCTCAGGGAAACTGAGGCAAGTTTTAAGTTATGTTATATACATTTTCATTTTGGCCAATAAACATGGCTTATTATTTTCTTTTGTAGTGTGATTTTAGTAATGATTGTATCTAAAATAAATCAATAAACAATCTTCTTGTGAATACTCACTTGTTACCGGCAGCAGAAGTGGTCGGACAGGTTGTACCAGTGCATAACTCAGACACAGCGCCTGAGAACACGTTGATGTGCTTGAAGAAAGCAATTGCTGGAAAAAAACAGGTTTTGAATTTTTATGCATGCATATGTGTTTGTTTTTCTTTTTTAATAAGGGAGCTTCCTTGTTTGTCAGAACCTTCTTTGCCATGTATGAGTGTACTTCAGCAAAAATATCAAGCCTGTTAAACCAGGGGTCTCCAATTCTGGTCCTGGAGGGCCGGTGTCCCTCCTGGTTTTTGTTCTAACTGTACACCAAATTAATTAATTGGACCAATTCAAGCCAGAATCAGGATTGGAGACCCCTGCCTTAAACAGATCAAACTCCCTGCGCTTTCTCCAGTGGATGACTGGAGGGTTTTTAAGGGTTGTAACTGGGCACATGGCTCCCTGGTGTATAGAAGGTAGCAATACTTGTAGTTGAGCCTCAGCATGGACAGAACCCCACCTCGGAACGAAGGAGAAGATCAAGTTGCTCACCAGTTTAGGCAACAACTTGTGTAATCTGGTACCATGCTAGTACAACACTGAAACCAGTTTGGAATTGAAGGTGTGCAATAATACTAATAAAGTATAACTGTATACGTACTGTTTGTGGCCATCCACTCAGCCTTGTCGAACCCATTAGGGAGAGACACCAACGTTTTCAAATCCACCTGTACAATCCTTTCTGAAACACAGCCAGGCTGTAAATAGGGCTTTCCAGTAAGCAAACAGGGTGATTTTGTGATGTTGTTCTTCCTGTGGAACAGAGAGATAACCTTGACATTCATTTCAGGTACAGAGGCACACAGACCGGAGCAGTTCATTGTCCTGCCCTGCTGCCTGTGAACGTTTGTTTACCACCGTGCAAGGAATGTAAGATCATTATTTGGATTGTTCGTTTTGTTTATATGATCTGGTTAATATGCGAGACAGGAAAGGATGATCGGTTGTATTAGATCATGCTACAGTAAAACAAACATCATTATTTATTTATTTATTTACCTCTTTTCTTCTACCCATATCTGAAATTCCCACTCTTGCCAGGCTACTGCAACCAATACTGAGCTGGAGCTGGTATGTAAATAGCCTCTTCTCACCAGCTGAATCTAAGTTGCAGATGTGTAACCAAGTTTCTGAGCCCTGGGAAGTCCTAGAATTGTCTGACCAGAAGGGGTCAAACCCGTGGAAACGCAAAGACCGATTCTCCCTGTGGCCCCCTGCACTTAGAGTTGTGATGAGCCTTGGGCAACTACAAGCGCTATGAACTGATGGAAAGCATTAGGCATTCAGTTTTGAAATTGCATTGCTTGAATGAGCAGATCCACCTGCATGTGCTGTTGAATTGTCTGGCTGTAGTAGGGCCTTCTTCTAAATGTCTTTTTGTGTTTTATTCTGGCAGTGCCCACTGACACCCTATTCCAGTAACAATATAAATAATACACCACAATCTCAATATGGATTTCCTTCCTAAATTGCTGTACATTATCAGCACTCATGTACAGTTCAGCAGTCCATTTTCCTGCAGAGTAAACACCTGGGCTTAGTTTAATGTGTATCATATTAATACCACTGCTCTTCAGCATGCAAATTCAAAAACAAACACCACAAGCTTTTGCCTAACATTAGGTCGTAAAACCTGATATTTTATGAGCAAAAAAAAAATTTTATTGAGTAAAGTACCTATAAAAGACTATCAAATTAGAATGAGAATTAAGTTCTTGTTTCACTACTTTACAGTATGGTTGATGCTCCATAGGTACCAGTAGGATTGCCACTGTCGTACGAAGGCTGCCATATGCTGTTTGTGACAAACTGTCATAAACACAAGCAGCACCATAACTTTTAGCCACAAAGACAGTTTTCCTGCTGCTTTATTATTGTGTGTCTCTCGGCCTAAGAATATATAATTATAAGAGGCCTGTGTTTGCATTTAAAATATGACATTTGAAACTCCACACACACACACACACACACACACACACACACACACACACACACACACACACACACCACCTTTACATATTTGAATAGTTTTTTTGAACAACAGGGCAGATGCAGGAGGCCTGGAAACATACTTTAGAAATAACCATGACTCCACAAACGGCAATAATCTCAAGTGAAAAAAAAAGAGACATTTATAATACTGACATCCAATCTTCACAGGTTTCCTGAGGTAATGCGTTTTTCATACAATTTAGCAGCAAAATAAATATCAGCTAACACTGAAGAATTCAAATTACTGTTTATAAAAAGATGCAAAGCCCTGAACTTAATGTACATAAAATAGTTTTTAAAAAAAATTGAAATAAACCCTGAGTCGCAATACACTGTACAATTTTTTTTTGTTGCTAAAACATAATATAGGAATGTTTAGTATACATATAACACGTATAACCAATTATTATGAAGTGCTACCACTACATGGAGCTTAACATTTGTAATGTGTCATTACAGTGTCAATCCTTGGTAGTAATCAGCAAACTTCAATAAAACCTGTTTGTATATTTTATAAATGGAAACAAAAAGTAACCTGCAACCTCTTACTTGAAATGTCTGTATCTACTTGCTGATAACTGATTGCCTAGCTCATGGTGGCAAGACATGTTCTTTTTCACTACAATGTTAATTTAGACAGATCAAGCAGTTAACCTACAGCAATTCACCCTGCAAAGGTGTGGCAGGAAAAGCCACAGGTTGCTCAATAGCAAAATGTCTCAGGCACACTGTTCAGCTATTGTCTTCTAATGGCTGACTCCCCCAACCGAACCCCACCCCAACCCCAACCCCAACCCCCTTTTCAGGTTTTAATTTCTCTATCAATGTAGGAATGTGTCTTCACAGCAACCTCTATTGCATAGACCCCTCTCTCCAGCACTTAGTCCATAAAGCATGGCATGCTAACTTGTGTTTAAAGAAGGTTGAGGAATCAGGATACATACTGGATTCATGAAAGTCACACCACTTCCTGATTCTCTGCAAAAAGGCAACCCAAAGGAATTGAAGGAATTTGATTTTATCAGACACATATTTACCCTTTGCTTAAGCACATGCTCTTACGAAATGCGGAGACCCGCTTTGTCTAACAATGCATGTCCTAACAGAAAGAAGCTGAAGGGTCTCCTTTTGCCACACAACTATTTAATGTTGTTTCCAGTATCAGGTATGTCTTTGCAAGCAGGGATACTCATTCTAGAAAGGCCTGCTCCCTGGAGTGCAACATTTAACTTCGGCTGATGTGTGGAAAGACATGGACATGAAATACTGTAACACTATAAAACTCCTGGATGCTACAACAAATACGTCTTCGAACAGATACAAGTCTGTATTTCCATTGAGCTCCTGGGAATTAGATGACCGTGTGTGATATCAAAGTGACTCGCAACACAAACACACCTACTTCTCCAGTTTTGATTACAAACATTTTGCCACTTGCAAAGGGGTATAACTGGAAATGATCCATTAAATATATATATCTTTTCAAACTGATTTTTATACATATGTGTGTATTACATACTAATTTTGTACTCTATTCAAAATGTATGAACTGCAACTGGTTCTCTAATTGACTTTTTTTGCATTCGCCTCTGAACAAAGATATATGTACTGTTTCCTAGAACTGATTTTCTGAATGAGGCTGCAGGAAAACAAACAACCACGGATGCAAAAAAAAAAAACAACAAAATACATAAAGAATTTTGTAGCATTCAAAAAAAAAAAGGAACTTACAGCTTTGGTCCATTGAGATCTATAAATTCCTGCTTTCTTGATGAATGTTCTACAATTGCTGATCTGCCCATACTGTGACATCCACCCATGACCAGCACTAGTATGAAACTGCACACAGATCTGATCTCCCCATGTGGAGCAAACTTCCAGGAGCACTGACTGATAAACAGGACACCCAAGAGGATCTGCTGCCTGGAGCCCTTGCTTGGTGGGAAAACACAAAACTCCGTCCCGAGCTGGTCCCCAGTGAAGACCTGCAGACACTGAGCAGAGGATACCCAGTGAGTGTGCCGCCGAGACAAAGCCCAAGCTGAACGTGAGTATGCTATTGTTTTCACTCTGTGCTTGCTGGCTTTCGTTTCTCAGTTGCGTGTCAGGGTACTCCAATGATCAGCTCTCTCTCTCTCTCTCTCTCTCTCTCTCTCTCTCTCTCTCTCTCTCTCTCTCTCTCTCTCTCTCTCTCTCTCTCTCTGAATAGCTGGAGAGCAGGTTTCTCCAGCAGATTGGCTCACAAATATTTGCTATTCAGATGATGCTTGTTATTCAAATGAGCCCTGCGCCACCCACACACACGCTCACACTTTCAGGTGTTTTGAATGCTGTGTCACTTGTACAGCTGGCTATACAGTACATGTAACAGTATTCACATGTCAGAAAGACTAATATTAGAGTATGATTTATATATTGTACAATACAATGAAAATATATTCTCTAATACATTTTGTAATCTTTAATATATTGAAATATATTAATATATTATATTTCTCAATATATTAAAATATATTTTCGTTCTGTAAGGGTTTCAGGTGGTTGTTTACTGTAAGTAGACTTTTTTAAACATACTGTTGACTGTACAAAGTTTCTAATTACTTGTTGGAATTACATTTTTTTCTATTATATGTTTTATTAGTCTGGCAAATGATTTATTACCATCGGGGTCTTAACAAGTTTACCCAGGAAAACTACTGGTGAGAGATGCACCTTAAAGATCTGCTGACCAGTTTTTGTCATTTTGTTTCGCACCTTCTCCCAAAGTAAGGGCTGTTAAAAATACAGCAATTTACAGTTGAAACAGAGACAGACTTGGCTTAAAATCAGCATTACAAAAAAAACAAAAAACAAAAACTGAAATGGGTAACCTTGATAACCCATCGGACTTGATTTATATAATTACATTATATTATAAGTATAGTCTAGATCAGGGGTCTCCAACCCTGGTCCTGGAGAGCTACTGTGGCTGCTGGTTTTTGTTTCAACCAATCTCTGTTACTTAATTGAACCAATTATTGGCTTAATTAGTCAAGATTAACAGGTGTTCCAGATCTTGAGCTACTGACGATGTAAAGACACCTGGATAGTGGCTCTCCAGGACCAGGGTTGAAGACCCTTGCTCTAGATCAAAAGAGGTTATGATAAGACTGTATACTGTACTGGTGGGACCACACTTAGACCACACAATTCTGGTTCCCACATTAGCCTTGAAGAGAGGTCAGCGAAGAGCAAACAGAGTAATCCCAGGGTTCAAGAATGAGATATGAAAATAGGTGGAGGGAACTGAATGCATTCAGAACAAAGAGTAGACAAGGTTAACCCTAGCCAATACAGCACAAAAAAACACGACTAAATGGCACAGCTGGAAATTAAGTGTAGACAGGACTGTAGGTAGGAGAAACTTCTTCACAGAGAATAGTGACGATATGGAACCTAGCCACAATGTTCCTGTCATTGGGATCCTTTAAGACCCAACTTGCAGACCAACCAGTTCCCAGGAACAAGATGAGCACTGATGGGCCGAAGGAACTCCTTTCATTCGTACATTTCTTTTGACTTGCTAATTCTTCCCACTTTCGCATATTCAGCTTACCTTTTAAAAGGGTTAAGTGAGTGGAAATGAACAGGTATAACAACTTTCCCCACCACTCCCTAAACTGATTGTGTCTTTTTTTTCCAGAAAGTCTTTGGAAAACTCTTGAAACAGTATTGCAGTTTCATAAAAATAAATACAATATTTTAAAAAAAACCCACTAATATGTGTAGATATTTACACTTTACAAGGAGCTACATCTTTGACCCCCATTCAGAAATTATATCAAAATTAGTTCACAATATTAACACAATATTGAACCACAGCCTCAATCTTCAGTTCACAAAGCACACAACCACCTCTTTATACAAGAAAATATAAAAAGAAAAGCAATAAATAGTTTCTAACATGATTGACAGTGAGTGGAAGAACTCCAGTTCAGGTCTTTGTTTCAACCAGGAACTAAACATTTGGTTTAACTATGCAATGCCTTTTCAAGGCACATAAGACAGCTAGACTATAAACAGTGCGCAGAGAAAATTGCTGTAGAGAAAATGTCAATCAACACACTGTAATACATAAAAAAACATACATACAGTATCAAAAACAGGAAATGTCTCCAAAAAGGTATATTATTGATATACTTGAATATTTATTCTAACCACTCAAGCACAGCTGCCTGACCAAGCCATAAAACAAAACAGAACTTTTTTTATGATCTTTTTAATAAAGGGGCTTTGTATTCATGTAGATGATTATCTTGTTGTATAGGAAAATATTGCAACATTTCCGTAAATTTTAACGAACTAGCAATGTTCAATTTTGGACATGTTTTTGCATGTATGAGGTGTCATCTGTGTTTGTGAGTATTTTGCAATACGAGTGTAGCTCCTGTTGATAACATCACATCAAGTTAATATTTAAATTGGTGTCCATGGGCTGCCAAAAAAAACAAAAAAAACAAAAAAAAAACACTGAATAGGCAGTAATGCTGGTTATTTGCAGCATGGTTTATCTGATACCCATGCAAGCTAACCTTGTTCATTCTGAGTCATTCCATGTGAAATCAACACAGGGTCATCAGGTCACTTTCTGGAAAGCTTTTCTGCCAGAGATCATCCTGGGTATTTTTCATATATATATATATATATATATATATATATATATATATATATATATATATATATATATATATATATAGTACTGTGCAAAAGTTTTAGGCAGGTGTGAAAAAATGCTGTAAAGTAAGAATGCTTTCAAAATAGACATGTTAATAGATTATATTTATCAATTAACTAAATGCAAAGTGAGTGAACAGAAGAAAAATCTAAATCAAATCCATATTTGGTGTGACCACCCTTTGCCTTCAAAACAGCATCAAGCATCAATTCTTCTAGGTACACTTGCACACAGTTTTGAAGGAACTCGGCAGGTAGGTTGGCCCAAACATCTTGGAGAACTAACCACAGTTCTTCTGTGGATTTAGGCAGCCTCAGTTGCTTCTCTCTCTTCATGTAATCCCAGACAGACTCGATGATGTTGAGATCAGGGCTCTGTGGGGGCCATACCATCACTTCCAGGACTCCTTGTTCTTCTTTACGCTGAAGATAGTTCTTAATGACTTTCGCTGCATGTTTGGGGTCGTTGTCATGCTGCAGAATAAATTTGGGGCCAATCAGATGCCTCCCTGATGGTATTGCATGATGGATAAGTATCTGCCTGTACTTCTCAGCATTGAGGAGACCATTAATTCTGACCAAATCCCCAACTCCATTTGCAGAAATGCAGCCCCAAACTTGCAAGGAACCTCCACCATGCTTCACTGTTGCCTGCAGACACTCATTTGTGTACCACTCTCCAGCCCTTCGGTGAACAAACTGCCTTCTGCTACAGCCAAATATTTCAAATTTTGACTCATCAGTCCAGAGCACCTGCTGCCATTTTTCTGCACCCCAGTTCCTGTGTTTTCGTGCATAGTTGAGTCGCTTGGCCTTGTTTCCACGCCGGAGGTATGGCTTTTTGGCCGCAAGTCTTCCATGAAGGCCACTTCTGACCAGACTTCTCCGGACAGTAGATGGGTGTACCAGGGTCCCACTGTTTTCTGCCAATTCTGAGCTGATGGCACTGCTGGACATCTTCCAATTGCGAAGGAAGTAAGCATGATGTGTCTTTCATCTGCTGCAGTAAGTTTCCTTGGCCGACCACTGCGTCTACGGTCCTCAACGCTTGCCTGTTACTTTGTGCTTCTTCCAAAGAGCTTGGACAGCACATCTGGAAACCCCTGTCTGCCTTGAAATTTCTGCCTGGAGAGACCTTGCTGATGCAGTATAACTACCTTGTGTCTTGTTGCTGTGCTCAGTCTTGCCATGGTGTATGACTTTTGACAGTAAACTGCCTTCAGCAACCTCACCTTGTTAGCTGAGTTTGGCTGTTCCTCACCCAGTTTTATTCCTCCTACACAGCTGTTTCTGTTTCAGTTAATGATTGTGTTTCAACCTACATATTGAATTGATGATCATTAGCACCTGTTTGGTATAATTGTTTAATCATACACCTGACTATATGCCTACAAAATCCCTGACTTTGTGCAAGTGTACCTAGAAGAATTGATGCTGTTTTGAAGGCAAAGGGTGGTCACACCAAATATGGATTTGATTTAGATTTTTCTTCTGTTCACTCACTTTGCATTTAGTTAATTGATAAATATAATCTATTAACATGTCTATTTTTGAAAGCATTCTTACTTTACAGCATTTTTTCACACCTGCCTAAAACTTTTGCACAGTACTGTATATATATTGTTCTGTTTGTGGTTAAAACTTTGTGATCTAATTTATTGGTAATTAAAGACTATAGAAACCTGCAACCTAGTGACTCAACACACTCAGTCTGATCCTAATCTACAGTATTGTGGGGGTTCAAAAATGTCATCCATGTGAATTCTGACAAATACTTAAATACTGTGTTTAAAAAACCTAACATTGTTTCATTGACCAGTATTTATATTGTGATGTCTATTCTTCTAGGACCTGTACAGGGTAACGGTGACTACAAAACTAATGATTAGTACACAAACGCCACAGTTTGAAATATTTGTTTAATAGTTTGAATTTACAGCCTAAACTTGACAACAGATAAGAGATACCAAAAAATAAAAATAAAAATAAAATAAAATTAAACCACCAGCATCAGTTTTACAATACAAAAAAGATTTGACCGAGTAACAGACTGAAATACTTAAGTTCAATACAGAAATCATAAAATGCACAGAAATCAAAAGGCAGCACAGATCATTTTTTTATTATTTTGTGTTTTTTTTTGTACCTCATATACATAAATACATACATACAATAATTACAAAGATAAAATATAGACACACTCTAAAGTACTATATCATTTAAGCATCATTGAAAAGGGCCCCTACTACTTTGCACTATATCCCAGATTCAGTACAATTTAACATAAAAGGCCACAGAGTAAGTGTTGAAAAGATAAGGAGCAATCACTTTGGGTTTATTCTGGAGGTGTGGAAGGACTAAACTGGATTTTAAATAATTGAACACTGGTTACTGCAGCACACTTCGTCCCCTTGACTAGTCCAAAGAGCTTTTCCCCCCATACTGCAACATCTATGGGAACAGACTGGTATAAGCATGTTCAGTCTAAATTTAGAGAAATACAAACATCCAAACTTGGCACCTGTAAGCAAGCACTATATTTTATTATCTACACTCTTTCAGTTAAACGCTGCATAGCCTAACCCTTATGCAATAACTGATTATAGTTCCTGAGCGAAAACAAGCCATAAAAAAGGAATACATTTTTGTAGTATAAATTTGTGTTCAATTTCTAAACTCACGAGTTCAAATATGTGTGTTCTTGAATTCAACATTTTTTGTAATATGCGGTTGTTTAAAAGTACAGAACCCAGGCTAAATAATATTTTGGCTGAAATGGGCTGGTAATTGGAAAGGATTAATACACTGTAGAGGTGTGTTCGGACTGCTATAGGCACTGGGTACTACAGGATGAAGTCAAAGTAAGTTATTATGAAAAATGACTTTCTGTCAGCTGCTCTTCGGTAAAAAATACATTGATTGTTGACAGACCTTTTGCAGCTTTATGATAATGATGGCAGCTCCCTTTTGTAAAGTAATGTTTAAAGAAAAACAAAAAAAATTCTGCTGCAGTGAATGTTGTTCTCTGTAAAACATCCCTCCATTCCCACAACAAGCTCAGTTGTCCTGGATTACATTACTAGGTTAGGAGGTCTGGATTTGAAACAGCTAACATTTAATACAGTAGACTCTTATGTTTGGCTTAAAGCAAAACATGCTGTCAACTTTAAAGCTTCACAACGTACTGTTGCTGCCTCTTTTACAATACATATTAAAACTTTCCAACTCCTCCACTTACATTGCCTCCACCCCTTCAAAACACCACCTTATTAGTATTGCTATTAGTAATGGCTGTAGTAAAGATTTGTAAATCGAACAAAAAAACCAAAAAAATCACACATTAGTTTCTAGCTATACTGTACTTTATTTGACTGGCATGACAGACAAACAGGGACTAACCACAGACTAGTAAATGTATCTAGGATTGAAATAACTGTTAGGTAACTGTCGGAAGGAATAGGGAATGAGTTTCTGGGTCTCATTTTAAGGTTGTGAGGACCAAGCCTAATGGCTTTCCCATATTTCCAGTCCCCAATTTCTACAGGCTTGTGACTACCATTGCCATTGAGCTTGGACTTGAATGATGTTTTTGATTCTCAAAAATTAGTGAAATGGTTAAAAAGATTTATCCTTTTAAATATCAGTAGGTCAGTAAACAAAACATCACTAAACAAACTAAAGGTGGTAAATGGTCAATTGAATATGCCATTAAAATATAAAATGCTGATCTAATTATAAGATGGTGAAAGTAAATCTGAAAAGACTAATGAGAAAATTTAGTTTAGGAACTCAATTTAAAAATCAGCCATTTTAGATAAATAAAAAAAAAAAAAAATACTTAAGGTGGCAGGCTTTGGATTCAAATTATCTGCCCAAAGTATGCATGCCATACTGATCACACTGTTAAACCAGTCGGTAGGGACGAGAGATCACCATGACGATAATACAAGAGCCAGTGAAAGACATCAGGGCAGGGAGTGCTAAAGCCTCTTTTCCATTTGCAGTGGTTTGCTTTCGGCACGACTCCATTTCAATTAGTGCTCCCGTTTACGTAGATCACGCCCAGACCTGACCTGGAACGCAAAGTAAAGATTTTAAAAGATCATGGCAAAAATGAATAAACAAACCGTTGCTGAAGTTAAAGTACAATAGGTCTTCTGAACTGAACTGTGCTTTAACCTCAGCAGCGGCTTGTTTATTTATATTTGCCACGGTCCTTTAAAAATACACATACTGTAGTGTACTAATATTTTCCCATTTTTAAAACACAACCTTTCTTTATCGAGTGCTTTCACACGATTATGAACCCAGTTCACCTTTATCATCTGATCTGGATATATGATATTTGTCTATATAAGAAACTAGTACAAACAGAACAAGACCAATAAGTCAAATAGAAAAGAGGTGTTTGTTTTTAATAAAAGTAAAATGGATGTTACAGGCAACTTCTCCATCTTGTTAAAAGTAAATTGAAACGGGAAGGTGCCTTGAATAAAAAAACAACAAAAAAGAACAAAACTTGTATAATCTGAAGATCCTCAACCTGTTGTTATCTTCTCCTAATTTACTATACTCTTATAATAAGCAAATTAAATCTTAAAAGTGCAGTTACAAAATGACAAATGCATGTCTCACTATACAAATAAACCTTTTTGTATTATTATTATTATTATTTTGTTTTATTTTAAACAAGCCTTTAGGCACAAAAAAAGAAAGGTGTGCGTAAATGTAGAGTAAAGCCAAAGCATTTTTGGAGAACTGGCAGTTATTTAGAGAAAGTATGTTTTACAGGTAACTGATGCTGGGGTGAACAAATGTAACAAAATATCATTATTGCCTTTGTTTTATTTACAGGGAAACCTGAAAAATAACTATTTTTTTAGCCAAACAAAACTGTTAACAGGTGAGGGTTAGGACTACAGTTCATCCACACATTAGCCAACAGACTTTAAGATTATTATATTCTCTATGCTCTTTCATTTGTGGCTTGGCACAGCTTTAGCTGTCATATCAGTCATTCTATTACATGTGGGTCATTCCACATTAAATAGACCAATGGTCCCCACCTCATCATCTCAATTCTTTTGATATTGAGCACTGAGGTACCCGGAAGTGCTTTAGGAAGAATCCCATAAATATTAGCTCTCAACCGTGATGGATGAAAATAAGCACAGAAAAAGGGTCATGTTGGAGATGTTTGATACTCGCTGCACAAACAGAACCGCTCTTCTAGTCTATATGTGTCAACATATTGCCTATTGGTGATCCATGGTCCAAGAGTAGTTATGAGCGTGTAGCAAGTATCAAGAAGATATCTTGAATACTTTGAAAGATCTGACCTCTCAAATATGGCCCCTTCCTCGATTTCATCCTTCACAGGCACTCCCCCATTACAGGCCCATAACTTAAATAGAATGAGTTGAGAGCTAATATTTTTGGGATTCTTCCTAAAACACTTCCGGGTACTTCCATATGCAATATCAAAAGAATCTGAGAGGGTGAGGCAGGGAAGATCCAAAAATGTGATTTGATGTGAAATGACCCATGTGCTATTTAAACATGCTAGTGCTCTGCATCAATAATAATTCATGGTGGTATCAAATACATACAAAACTGTTTTGATATTGATGTTTTTTAACATTCTATTTTTGTAACTATTCAGCATTTAACAGGTTTCACTGTACAATAGCTTCCTTAAACACATAATCCTCTATAATTAAAAATGCATTGTTACAGCAAACTTTTCAAAGCAACACTGACATTGCGAGCAAAGACGCAACATCCTTTCCCATCCGAGGCTATATCAAATTGAAGATCTCTTTCTTTTTTTAAATAGTTTAAAAGACAATTCTATGGATACTCTCCTGAATCAACATACCATTTCTACAGCCAATTCAGTTTTCTTAACAGTTTTGGTGCTAGTCCAATACTGAACTGTATATAACACAAACAATAAACCTTTGATCTGATGCAAGGGGAAACAGGTATTTAAAGTAACCAGGTATCAAAGTAACCACTATGACCTTCCTAGAAATAGCAGATATAAACCTTCCCCCTCAATTAGGTTGCAGAAGGGGTATGAAAATACATCATTGAGATACCTCCTGTTGTATCTGGCAGGATGACAAAGAAATTAAACAATTGATGTTAAAAAGGATTGCACAGTAAATGGCTCATAAGAAAGAAACCTCCAATGCACAAATAGGCAGTTCAGAAGGAAACTAATTTTATTTCACGTGCTTATACAATTCTGAAATTAAGTTGGTGATTTGGCTCTTGGTAATCATTATTTCAAAGTAGATACACTTATACTATGCACAAAATGGTTGGTTTAAAAAAATAAAAATAATTTGGGCATTTCTGAAATGGCCATCTTTTAAAAAAAAATTTTAATCAATTTTGTCCCTTGGTGGATAAACTAAGTAGCATCGACTTTTGCCTCAATTGAACATAAAGTTATCTTCCCGTAACGGTCTCCCTGGCGTACCTTTCATACATTCACACAGTATGAGGCTATCCCATTTCTTTAATACTAAATCAATGTGTGTATATTTCAATCTTTATGCGCACTGCAGTAAAACCATCTTTCCTATACAACATGCATAATTTTCGCTTTGACATATACTTTTATTCTTGGCTGTTGAAGATTGTGAACTCTTGGTCCTGAGACTCTGAATGGGAGTACTTTGAAAACATGTTATGGAAATTGTCTTTGATTTGGAGAAACTGGAAATATGGAAATACAGTACACATTACAAACCAGATCTCGCCATTCTGAATTAAAGGGGTCATATCTGTATAAGGAAGAAGTCTCTCTGTGTATGCAGGAAAGAGTCAGAAAGGACACATACAGCACTTTCATTATGCCATGGGTTTAGAGGATTATAGGCAAACATTGATGTTCCTAAGTTACACTACATTATTACTTGGTTTAAATAGGCTATTCTATCATCACTGTACAAGTGCAATAGGTAAGCATTACAATAACAAATAATGGGCATCTGATTTCAACTTGGAGGCTGGGCAGAAAATACACTGCATGCTCAAGAGCTCTACACTCCCAATGCACATTCTCATATGCAAAACACCTAAATGATGATTGCACTGGAAAGCAAGGAATTTGGTATAATTTTTTAGTCTTGACAATGTGAAATCGGCACAGCGTCTCTGGATATACAATGAAACACAGTTTGACTTTTCGCCAGCTATCCTGTAGTAACAATCCTATAGTAGAATTTCCATAATTACAAGGTAATTCAGTCATAATGTTGCCATGCTTTCAAAAGGAACACAACAGTGCAGCTCAATAGTATAAATTGTTGAAATTCCCAGGGTTCAACTGTGTTTCTGCTTGAACTATTTGCTTTAAACAAAGTATTTCTGTTTAAGGTTAATTTCCTTCCTTTGATCCTGAATTCCGCATGTACTATTTTTCAATAATTCTGGCATGTTAGTTATTCTAATTTAGGGTCTTCACTGCAACCAAGTAGCTAGCTCAAACTTCAACACAGCTTCACTTGTTTTAATATATATCAAAACATTACTCCTAAAAAGTGAGCATTCTTATAACAGTTCCAGCCAAAAAAGTACAACAGACCCTGTTTACTTTCATACAGTAATTATATCCCATTTTCAAGGCAATAGCTGAAATATACTAAAATGAAACCTATATAGTTGTATGCTTGTAGGCATTTTTTTGTACTATATTTCATTTTATTCATCTTTATATAGTTATGTAATATATATATATATATATATATATATATATATATATATATATATATATATATATATATATATATATATATATATATATATATATAATATTTGAAAGCTCATGCCAAACAGGGACAAGTTAAATTTTTTTAACAGAACAGACTTTGGAGTTGTGTAGGCCTGGTATAAAAATACATTATCTATTTTTAAAACAAGAACAACAAAAAAAATCAATCAACACAGATAACATCATTGGGGTGGGGGTGGGGGAAGAGGTTTCAATGACTTTAGACCAAAACAGTTAAGAGCTGACATCCCTGAAAA
Source organism: Acipenser oxyrinchus oxyrinchus (assembly GCA_030684275.1). Lineage (NCBI taxonomy): Eukaryota > Metazoa > Chordata > Actinopteri > Acipenseriformes > Acipenseridae > Acipenser > Acipenser oxyrinchus. The sequence goes on along the minus strand of CM060254.1, from coordinate 45,740,307 downwards.
AAGATTGGCTGTCCTAAAAAGTGGTTCAAGTGCAATTTGACAGATCATTTAGGGCCGCTTCTTTAGGGCTGCTGCTGCTCCACATCCTGATGCACTCTTACGCAAACTGAATACAGGTTTAAAATTAAATGTTCAGATGGAAACAGCCAAAGAGAAATCTTCCAGGAACCGAAGAAAAAGATTAATTATTTAAAACTGTAATCAGATGTTCATTGCTACATTTAAACATCAGCTAAAAATAAGTTTCATATATATATATATATATATATATATATATATATATATATATATATATATATATATATATATATATATATATATATATATATATATAAATACTGGTCCTGATCGTCCAATTACGCAGCATTATTTTATTTCAAACACCAAGTTGCATCGAGAGGTTCTGGAGTAAAATGGAAGCGGCCCAAACTGTTTCCGACCTGCTCTTATCCCCACATCGTCAAGCAGGACCATTGAGAGTTGCTTCAGAAGGCACTGCCTCTTCTCTGCTGAAAAACATCAAATAAAACACCAGCTTGTGAACAAAAACAATATTTTAAAACTGTTATTAGAAATGATTCTAAAAAAATCAATTTTAAAAAAACAAAAAACTCAGGGCCCTGGTTTCAATACTGGGTTTCAATTGCTTAGTTTAGTAAGCTCACAACACAACCTTAGGTATTTAAAACCACAACTATTTGCTTACTTTCTGTCTTTTGCTATAAGCTCTATTGTTGTGCTGTCTGTAGCGCTGGAGTTTAGAGGATCTTCTGACGGCTCTGGCCTGTGTGGAGATTCACATCCCTTCTGAGGGACATCCGTTATAGTGAGCTTGTCTATAAGCATGGAATCTGCATCACTGTTGGTGGGGAAAAAAACACAGGTACAGGTTGGTAAAGGATAAAGAAAGTTAATTTTCAGTACTTTTTATGTCCCTCTAAAGGCTTTATGTTATCGGTTTATTTACCTCAGTCCTGCTCCAATTGTAACACTAATTTAATAAATTAATAATTAATACAAGGGGTAGGATACATTTTATGTTTCTGATTTAGGATTTTTTTTAACCGCTTTCCGTCTTTAAAAAACACAAGTCTATAACATGGTAGACGGCCAATTTTCATATATATATATATATATATATATAAAAAATCTACAGAAACATCTGTTGCCACAATCCTGTGTAGGAACACTTTAAAAAGGTCATTTTTCCTACTGTTTCCATTTTTAGCATTTTTAGTTTGAGTGGCATCTATCTGGCAATATCAATATTTAATATTTAATACATCTCATAAAGCTAAACAAGATACTAAAGACTGAAGTTGTTTAAAGATTGCATCATTTTTAGATTCAAGCACCAAGTTTCCTTTGCATGAGCCTTGATGCAGATAGGGCAAATACGAATATGGCAACAGACAAGTTTATTTCAGCAAATACTGTACACCAATTCAACATACAATGATCATTTTAACTAACACATGATGCACTGGTTACATTCATTACATACACACACACATTACTATGGTCACATAATGGTGCTGGCATGGATTTTACATCATGATGAAAATGTGGTGCACAACCTCCCAGCAGAGTGTACATCCACATGGAAAACAGATTATTTTCCTATTTTGCCAGAAATGTTTGTACCTAAGGATAACTGTACCTGAAGCCAGACGTATGTACAGTATGGATGGCCAACAATCAAGCTAACGCATTACTGCAAATTATTTGCCACATGAAAGGTGTAATTAGTGGAGCCAAACAAGCGTATCAATTTACAATATATTTAGTTAAAACATGTTAGGCTGGCACACTGTTCAAGAATTTCCTCCAGGCATGCACAGGGTTATAACTTCTGATGTAAAATATCAGCATTAGTATATATATATATATATATATATATATATAGCCATTTGCTGCATAAAGGGCCAGGTGATATCACTTTTTAAAAGGTCTACAAGATTGTTTGCATAGCTAGCTCGCAATTTTAAGTAAAACAAAAAGCAAAAGGAGAAGCACCATGTGGATAATCCTAGTGCACTGTGCATGATTTGCTACATACCATCTAACTGAAGGCCTAAATATTCTGAGCCACAGCAGCAGGAAGAGAAAGGGAGAAAAAGAGAAAGAGGCCATGATAAGAACAGCAAACAGGAAAGGCATAGCATGTACAGTAAAGCACCAGTTATTGCACAAAATAAATACAGAATTAAGTGTTAAGCAGTGTGACAGCACAGTAATTTTACAGTGTGTGTGTCTTCTTCAGGCTTACTCACCAATTGGTGAGAAGCTGCAATGGAGAGTAATTCCTGATTAACACTTTTTTTTATCATAACCTTTTTCTGACTGCTCTAAAATGTTTACATTTTAGTGAGCAATTCCAGTAAAAAGGTGGCTTCTGCACAGAACAGGAGATCAAGGGCACAGTTATCAAGCACAGTTATTTAGAAAGACTATACTTGGCTTTGAAAAGCATTCTTTAACAATGTATGCCCACTGCGTTGGCAGGAGGACAAGTTACAGTTCCACTATCAGTACAGAGTGTTTGTTATGGGGGCCCAACAATGATAGAATAATCTGCTATTGTTTGCTTAAAGCAACTGTATGGAAAGTGTTCTATTTACAGGAAGAACTACTAGTGGTTTTAATGTTAAAGAATTCAGAATCTGCTGTACCGTCCCTATTTTGTCACACATATTGTATCCTGTGTCCTGTAGTACATGTTAGTACACAGGTTTGTTCTCCTGGTATTTGTGCACAACATTACAATGTAGAGTATAGTCAGTATGTTTATCACATTTTAAGCCCCTTTTTCTAGCACAAATATAATGCTAAATGAAATATAGGCTCTGTGAGAACTGCATTGGGGTTTTTAGTACAGCAGAATTCTAGGACTGTGTTTTAAAGACTGCGTGTCTGCATTGGACTAAAACAACTTTGTGAATATGATGACCCCTCCTGTATTGGTTACAGACTGGTACAACTGACCAATCAACTTCTTGCAAGGAGGCCTTTGACAGATAAGAGTACTAAATAACCTTTAAGAAAATATGTACACAGACAACAATACTGTACTGTATTTATTATGTATATACGCATTGCCGCTGCAAAAACACAAGTCAATTGACATTCAACAGTTCTATAGGTAGGTGCACCTCACAGTTCAATTTTAGGGGCAGTGCCTTGCAGTGCATAGTAAGTCATAGTCGTCAAACAGAGATTCTAACTTGTGGTACATGTACTGTTACAGTCCATGAAACAGAACGGTTAAGGAATAAGGCAACATGCATTTAAAACTGTCTCCTTAACCAGGACACTGCTATATTCTAAATGTACAGTACTGTGCAAAAGTTTTAGGCAGGTGTGAAAAAATGCTGTAAAGTAAGAATGCTTTCAAAAATAGACATGTTAATAGATTATATTTATCAATTAACTAAATGCAAAGTGAGTGAACAGAAGAAAAATCTAAATCAAATCCATATTTGGTGTGACCACCCTTTGCCTTCAAAACAGCATCAATTCTTCTAGGTACACTTGCACAAAGTCAGGGATTTTGTAGGCATATAGTCAGGTGTATGATTAAACAATTATACCAAACAGGTGCTAATGATCATCAATTCAATATGTAGATTGAAACACAATCATTAACTGAAACAGAAATAGCTGTGTAGGAGGAATAAAACTGGGTGAGGAACAGCCAAACTCAGCTAACAAGGTGAGGTTGCTGAAGACAGTTTACTGTCAAAAGTCATATGCCATGGCAAGACTGAGCACAGCAACAAGACACAAGGTAGTTATACTGCATCAGCAAGGTCTCTCCCAGGCAGAAATTTCAAGGCAGACAGGGGTTTCCAGATGTGCTGTCCAAGCTCTTTTGAAGAAGCACAAAGAAACTGGCAACGTTGAGGACCGTAGACGCAGTGGTCGGCCAAGGAAACTTACTGCAGCAGATGAAAGACACATCATGCTTACTTCCCTTCGCAATCGGAAGATGTCCAGCAGTGCCATCAGCTCAGAATTGGCAGAAAACAGTGGGACCCTGGTACACCCATCTACTGTCCGGAGAAGTCTGGTCAGAAGTGGCCTTCATGGAAGACTTGCGGCCAAAAAGCCATACCTCCGACGTGGAAACAAGGCCAAGCGACTCAACTATGCATGAAAACACAGGAACTGGGGTGCAGAAAAATGGCAGCAGGTGCTCTGGACTGATGAGTCAAAATTTGAAATATTTGGCTGTAGCAGAAGGCAGTTTGTTCGCCGAAGGGCTGGAGCTGAAGCATGGTGGAGGTTCCTTGCAAGTCTGGGGCTGCATTTCTGCAAATGGAGTTGGGGATTTGGTCAGAATTAATGGCCTCCTCAATGCTGAGAAGTACAGGCAGATACTTATCCATCATGCAATACCATCAGGGAGGCATCTGATTGGCCCCAGATTTATTCTGCAGCATGACGACGACCCCAAACATACAGCGAAAGTCATTAAGAACTATCTTCAGCGTAAAGAAGAACAAGGAGTCCTGGAAGTGATGGTATGGCCCCCACAGAGCCCTGATCTCAACATCATCGAGTCTGTCTGGGATTACATGAAGAGAGAGAAGCAACTGAGGCTGCCTAAATCCACAGAAGAACTGTGGTTAGTTCTCCAAGATGTTTGGGCCAACCTACCTGCCGAGTTCCATCAAAACCTGTGTGCAAGTGTACCTAGAAGAATTGATGCTGTTTTGAAGGCAAAGGGTGGTCACACCAAATATTGATTTGATGTAGATTTTTCTTCTGTTCACTCACTTTGCATTTTGTTAATTGATAAATATAAACTATTAACATGTCTATTTCTGAAAGCATTCTTACTTTACAGCATTTTTTCACACCTGCCTAAAACTTTTGCACAGTACTTACTGTATGTTCCATTATTATAGTTTTATTCATTGTAAAAGTATCCCAGTGTTCAGACAAAGGCTGACAATGCAAGTTTATGAACACCACTAGCATTCTCTGTCTGTTCAGATTTTTACTTGTTAAAAATATATATACTTTAATTATTCACCTGGTATTAGAGCCCCCTAAAATTGCATTACCAGTACACAGGAGCAGGTATTCTGCACATGCCTAATTATTACTTACCATTGTTTTTGGGTCTCCACCTAAACTGTCACATAATGCAAATAAATGGTGCTTTGCTGTAAAGAGCATACATTAAAACCCCTTTATTTTCTACAGTACTACTAAATAATACACAAAAAATGAGAAGGTATAGATGCAGTATCCCTTTGTCTCTCATATACAAGAAACACTATGGTGTGTAACAAATTCATGTTCATAAAAATATATTTAGTCTAATGAATTATAGAACATGCTCTCCCATTAAGGAATTTTAGTTAAACAGACATTTTTAGACAATGGGATAGTGAATCTTTATGGCAGTTATCTGAAGCATATCTCTGCTCCAAAAACATATATAGGGGTTGGCCCAACTATACATCACAGGTCACACAAAAGAAAAAATGTTACTTCTTATCAAAAGATGTGCTGGTTTTTGTACCTGTAGGAGTCCTTCCCTCTAGTTGCCATGCCCAAGGTTGTTGCCAAAAATTAATGAACACAGGGAATGATAAAAATAATAATCATAACAATCTTTCATAGTGTACATTTCAGAACAACACACAAATTATACCAATTATTGTATCATCTATCACACATGTATTTTGTAAATAGTTGATAAAATATTGATAATTTAATTTTTTTTTTTTTTTTATCATGCATAGTTCTTCAGGAAGGATGCCATTTAACATTTCACTGAACAAGCATTCAAGACCACCTAATAAAAACACATTTTAAGAGGGTTAAAAACATATCTTGAATGTTACTATGTTAGCTTTTTTGTTGTATTTACCCTGATGAGACACTTATATATATAAAAAAGGTACCATTACTAATACCAATTCCTTAATACATTTTTTATTTTTTTTAATACCTAAGAAATGAAACATGTCACTGTTGTTATTCACCGCACCTTGTGAAGACTGCTTTCTCATTTTTGGCGTCCATGGTGAGTTTGACGGTTTCATGCCCTGAGCCAGTCTTTATGGTTTCTGTGACTATGTCTGTTTTATCTTCCTCCTCTTCACTGTCAGACCCGCCAGAAGAGCTGCTGTCAGATGCCACCAAAGGTGCCTTTCGTGCCACACAAACGTTCCAGACACAAGGGGAGGAGCCACTCACTGTAAGTAACACACAACAAACGGCTTTAGGTTTTATGTCCTGTGACAAGGGAATACTGGGGTAACAACCATAAGTAAATGATTTTGGCATTCAACAGTCTAGTGAGACTGCAGTGTACTGTTGCCTTGCCCACCCTTCTGTGTACAAAACAACCCTATGGTGCAGCATATCACTGTGCCACCTAGTGCCCAAAATGTGTCATTACATCTGTTTTTAAACCATTTAATGGTTACATGTAAGTTTCAGTTCTGTTCAATTAAACATTCCCACATTAGAAATCAAAGTTGCCTGTAAATTTCATTTTCTGTTTGTTGTAGTTTGCTAGAATGCTTTTCTCAAATGCGAATCCAACTCCTTTATCTTGACCACCAACTGCTGTGTTGCCAAAATGTTGTTCTTAAACAGACATTGGAAATAATTACCTCTTTTTATGGCTATTGACCTTATAATGCAGCTTAGTTACTGTGTAATGGTTTTAATCCAGTAAATATATTAGTTCCATTACATTTTCCAGACTTTTAAATCTAAAGTGCCAACACTTTTGTCATGAGCAAATACGTTGTGTTTTTTACAAAGTACCAGAAATTGTGTATTTTAGCCTTTGTCATATTAATTAGTGGCTAAATGTTCACTAAATGCTTGTATTTAACATGTTATCTTGAATTGTCTTATGTTAAGTGTAGTGTGACAATACTTTTGTCTGCAACTGTAATAATCCATATGTGAGGCATATGTTGATACAGCTTTGCAGGAACAAAACATCCCTTGATGTTAAATGATAAGAAGTATGGATTTGTGAAGCATTGTTGACCTATTGCCTCTTTAGGGAATGCTACTGAATCAAGACTGATGACATGTAAGTCTGAGATTCTCACAGTGGTTTTTAAAACAATAATGTTCATGTACTTACAGTTTTTGTCCTGGTTTTGTTTGGGGTGCCCTTCAGAATCATTACTGTCTGAGTCGACAGGGGAGCTACATCTGGGGACAGACTCTGAGCTGCAAAAACAGCATTTAAAATAAAAACCTATAATAAAGGAGCATTAGCTTAAATGTGAAACAGAAAAGAGTTTAAAATGTAAACTGCACATTACTTAAATTAGAATACAGTACTATGAAGAACTATATTGCATTCCTTTTATATTATTGTTAAAAAAGTAGTTAATTACTTATTAAAATGCACTTAAAACAATTGCAACCCCGCCAAAAAAATAAATAAAATAAAAATACGCTGTTAAAGATTGCTATGAGTGTTATGATATTAACAATAATTTCACAGCATTATCTTAAACACTGTTAATTGTATAGTTTCAAGTACAAAAACACAAATGTGTTTGTTCTCATGCTGAAAGTGGCCCAATTGAAAATATCTAAACAGAACTGCCTTAGAACATACAAAGAAACTGCATTCTATAAATCAATGTGGCTGGTTTCACAGCCCAATTATCACTAGTCGTGGTCTAGTCTAATGTTGACTTCAGTAAGGAAATCCAAGATTAGTGATGTCAGGGTTTGTGAAACCAGACGTTTATGTATTAAGCTTAAATCAAGCCTTGCCTCTCTCTCATACTGTACACTACAGAATACAGCTGCTGCTCAATACTACATACAGGCTTCACTTTTAAGCAGAAGATGCCCCCTAGAGGATTTACCTCAGATTCTCTCATAGTTTATTCTTGGAATCTCTCTCTAACCTAACATAAAAGCCTTCAAATATAATGCGAGTTAATGAAACGTCAGTGTTTAATTCTAAGAATATGTGACTACTGTATAGGGTGAGTGAACTAAATGTTAAGGGCCTACACTCACCAACAGAAAGGCTGAAAGTCTGTAAACTTTGCCCATCCTTTTCCCTCGGTTATAGTGGTATCGCATGCTACTGCTGCTGCTGCTGCTGAATCCCAGACACTGGAGCCCACATCCACAGCCGCGCATGGAAGGGGAGGCTTAGAGTTCACTGTGTCCTCAAAGGTAGCTGTCCATACAGGGCCTAAAAAACCATGAAATGAGCCAAAGAAATAGATCAGGTAATTCCATAAAGTAAGGTAGTGTTAGGAAGTAAAATAAGACACCAATGCCAGGTTATTAAATTAAACAGGAATATTGTTAATATATTAATTTTTTTATCTTTACTTTTGGGTGAATCTGCTTGTTTGCTCTCAGCCTGGCGATTCCGGTTTCCATTGGTTTCTGTCTTGGCTGCTGGCTCTGCTGGCTCTCCAGGCTCTGGGTCTGGCTGTGTCTGTGTCTGTGTCTGTGTCTGTGGCTGGGGCTCTGGCTCTGGCTCCTGTTCCTCCTCTGAATTGATGCTCCCATCCTGCTCTCCGTTTTCCACATCACTCTTAAAGGAGCATTCAGAGGTATTTGAAACACCAAACCTATTGGGGAGCCAATAATCACAGCATAACTAAGGTACCATAGTGCTTGAGCACGTCAGAATTCAAATCCATGAGCTGGCTCCTGCACTCAGCAACACTTCTCCTATCATTGTGATGTCAATTACAAGTTTTATCAATTTATTCAAAGTAAAACAATGTAGGCTTGTCAGAGAAGTCATGCTGTTGACCTTACACCGAAAGCAACATCTCAGTTTTCTTTCAGTACCAAATGATGCCTAATCTGTAAATGTCCATGTGGCTGAATGCGAGTCACAAGGCCCTGACTGTGTGCTGCTTCACAGAACTGTGGAGCTTTCTAGAACAAAACCCAAGATAACAGATGATGATAAAGATCAATTTAAGAAAACAAGGAATACCCCCCAAGTCTTGGCAACTCTACAGACTTGACCACGGTTATATATTAGTCTACTGGAACGTAACTGAACCTGACTATTTAGCTGAACCTTTGCAAGGCCTAAAAAGGGTGAGGATCTCAGCCTTTCCTTGTTCTCGATTTGACTTGTGTTGCATAGTTGATCTCTTTCTCTTCCCAGATGTCCTCTTCATCCTCATTGTCATCAAACTGCTGTATCCGCTCCTTACAGCATGCCTCAAATACAGCTGCATTTGGCTAAACGTTTTTAAAAAAAAATTAAGTCATAAGAAATTATATTATGTACCATTTACAGTTCTATTCTTGCAGTATTTAATACTATGAGCGCTACTTTCCCAGGTCAGCTCTTCAATAACTGCACCTCTCAGGCAACATGTTTGTGTGTGAGAGAACAATAATAAACCAGCATGTTATAGCATGACTTTGGCTTGAAGCGCATAACTACACTCATGGCACATACCTGACGTTATACCCCTGGATGTTGGGTACTAACGCTTATGAGGTAATCAGAGGTGTAGTGTTAATTTAAGTGTCCTCTAACCAAAGCTTGCTTTTTAATTACTAATTACTATAAATTATATTTCTTTGTACTGAGCAAATACTTGCATGAAGAGCAATCTAGAGTTAAGAAGTAGGCGTAATTTTCCACTGGCAACTTCCAAACTTTGAGAAACAAAGATTTCAAGAAAGAGAGATGTTACTTACACTATCATCATCAGCATCTAATGTGAAATTTATTTCTGCAATCCTGTCAAACGTGGCACTAAAATGAAATAAAAATTGTAAATCGGATGTTTTATTTAAAAAAAAAAAAAAAAAAAAAAAAAAGCAAACCAGTGGCATGATGTAAGGGGAATGACCTTTCATAGTATAGTTTTTAAACATGAAGCAAAATTGATATGTGAAAATGAGTATCACAATGGCTGTAAGTGGAAAAAGAATATGTAATTATGTATAACTGTGTTGCTAACAGTTTCTGAGATATGGCTGGAAGTTGCACATTTGACTGTAAAATGTTGTTTTTTTAAAATTTTTATTTATTGGACAATGACCATAATGAAACTTGATCAAGAGATTCATAAAAATAAAGCTGTGACAATAGAGCGTGCTGTCTCCAACCAGCAGACACCTAAAGTAAAATGACTTCAGGACATGAGACATCAGCATTTTAAGAAGAGGCAGCAGATTTCAGTTACAAGGCAGTTGGTCAATTGGCAGCAACAACTTCTGTCTCAGCTGTTACCTCAGAGTTCTGGGTAAACAAGCTAATGAGTTGGTTCTGATTCCTCCCACTAATCCCTAAATCAGAATTGTATGCTGGTTATATATTAATCTGTATCCTCTAATGAACATTATAATTATAATACAAATATCAAACTTAGGCTGTTAAAGACGATTTCAGTAAGCCTATAACAATCTATTTAAAATAACCTACAGGGGTTTAGTAAGCATACACACAGCACATACAGTACTATAATCTTTCCATTGCTTGTTTTCAACAGCACCACAGATGCTGAAAGATTCCAATCAATGCTTACTTTACGTTGTCTGTTTGTTCTGCGAATTCCTCGTCGTTAAATCCAAACTGGTCTACAAAATTGGCCGTCATCTGCTGGATCTGATAATCTGAAAATGCCTATAAAATTATGGAAATAGAGGATTTAAAATTGTAAAACAATTACAAAATAAGAAGTTAAATTAATCTTACGTTTCTATTATTTTGTCTGGTTTAGTAGCCAGTTCAATTTAATGTGGTTACTCCAGGCTGAATTTTCATATGTATATACAGTACAAATGGTCATGTCTACCAAATTATGCCATTTGGTGCACAACAGCACTTTTAAAAGCCTCTCACACATTTAGGGGTACACTTCCCATCACAAGATAGTTTGCAGCGCAATGTTTTACGACATGCACAAGAGCCTCAAAAAGATATACAATGTACCACTGAAATCAGCTCACAGGCAGGATCCTGAAATTAAAAGTTACTTTTCTATTTCACAATGATCAGTAACAATGAACAGACAAGCAGCACAAGAAAGCAGAACGTTACCAGCAAGCAGAACATTTTTTTTTTTTTTATCTGTAGGCGTAAGAACAGTATTTGAAAATACTTTAGTGATTTCAAAGACTAGAAGTAATGTGCCAATAATAAGTCAAAGCATCTCTCCTACCTGCTGAAGTGATATCTCATTATGGAATGGGCTTTCCATGTCATCATCTTCACTGGAAGAGTGTAGGTTGTGCGTGCTCACCTGGAGAAGTGGAAACTTGTCATGACTTTTAAAATATATACTTGGGTGTGAACTTTTAGTGACCCATTTGTTTTAAAAAAATAAACTTTAAATAGTATGTTTTTGTATTTGTTGTGATTATTGCTTGGTTATTTACTATATTGTAATTGTAATTTCAGCAAACAATTCTGCTGTAATTGTAATTATAACTGACCACAGGTCTGCTGAGCACTGGACTTGTGTATATTAAACATGATGGAATTGTACTTTTTTAACCTCTCACCAGATCAACAGTGTTTCTTCTGTTTGTCTCAGTTAGAGTCTCCTCTACAAAACTTTCCCACCGTCCTTGACAGTCCTCGGGCAGCTCTGGAATGAGACAGCAGCGTTAAGGTACTGTAGTAATCTCATTGTAGTGATCTAGCTAGGCTCCATGCCAGGTATTCGCTAGAAGAACCACACAAAAAAATGAAATAAATAAAACAAATCAATACCTTTGATGAGGTCACTAATTTGAGCCTGGACAGGCCCTTTCTCCATGTTCTGTACCACAGTATTAGCTATTCTGGTGAGATGCCCCATGTTGCCTCTTCTCATCCCACCTTCTGCCCTAGAATACAATATCGCCATGGAGAAATTTGCAGACAATATACAGTAGACTAAATAAGTAAAATTCCAAGACATTATAATTTAAATACTAAGACAAGATTCAACATGCTTTCAAATACAGATGGCCCCAACTTTTTCGGGCTGCATCTTTTACAAACCATATGTTTGTGATAACCCAGTGTAAAACATGTAACATGATGATAAAGATCACTTTTTAAAAAGCACAGAGCTGTTTTTTTTTTTTTCAATTACAGTTCTTACTGTATTTTGTCATTTGCTTCCCAGGCATCCAGTATCCTCTGCACCAAACAGCACTTCTGGAAAAGCTATTAAGATAGAAGCACTAGGTCATTAATAGGAAGGTATATCCCTATAAACTACATCCACAGTATCTAGTTGATAAAATGTGTATGTATAAATGGAACAATTCCTCCTTAACTCAGAAACTTCCTAGCTTCATTACAATTGGATAACTTAAGATTATCACCATAGGCAAAAATGTAAGAGAGTGACACCTACACTATTTCCCTGTTGCTGGGGATATTCAGGATAACAACATGTGGTTGGACAGTGTGATAATACGACAGAAATAATAATCTTGTCCTTGGCATTTAGTAAGTGCCTTTGCCATTAGCTCTATCCCATTACATTGTTCTTGCTCACAACACAATGTTATATTTGTATTTTAAGAGCACTTGTGCTACAATCCTAGATCATCAAAACCTGCTTCTATGATTTTTCATCAAAACTATTTGTCAGACAATCTTCTTCAGGAGACCCTGCTTGTCAAGTTAGACTCTCAATACTGCACAATTTAACATTGTCATGATGCAGTACATGGTGCAAAATGTAATGCTTAGACTTCTACCACTGAATAATAGATGTCATATTATTACTCAATGTACCTCATTAAAAGTAGATATGAATTGTGTGGGGGATCCCACACAACTAAACAAAACTACTCACATGTTGTCCAGTTACGGTTTTTTGTCTGTGTGTTTGTTCATTGAATGAATTCAAACTCCCAAGCCATAGTATATAACTGAATATACTGTATAAATAAAATATATGTTTATTGAACACTAGCACAATTTTTGTATTTGTGTCTGTTTACACAGTGGAATTTTTATTAAATATGCCCCTAAGGAAAAGCAATTTCTGTATAACAAATATAGATTTAATAAGTTTAAACACCTGTCTCCTGGTTACTTACCACCACTGTGCCCCTCTCACCCCTGATCATAGCCTATCACCCTTATGAGGCCATGGCATAAAGCAGACAAGCAGCACAAGAAAGCGAAACTTTACCAGAAAGCAGAATATTTTTTCTCAGAGATGTTCCAGCGAAGTTCTAGTTTAAAATACGTACTTAAGCAGTATAACCATCATTAGAAGGCATTACCGCCTGATAGTTAACAACAGTTTTATTGAAATTAGATACTAGTTAACAGTTCAAACATCTCTAATTTACAGGTCAACTACTTTGTGGTAGTGCCATGCAATGGAGTGGATGAAAGGTTTTAATATGCATTAAATAATTTAAGTTTTTTTTATAAGAAAGAAAAAAAAAAAACCTACATGTGTCACAAGGATATTATCAGAGCTGCTGTCAGTGGGGTTCTCTGGGTTTGGATTCTCGCTCTGTTCCTCCTCAGCTTTATTTGCTGGACTCCCTGCTGTCTTCTCTTCATTTGCCGAGTGGGTCAAGATAGCTGCTATACACAGCTCCACTTGGAAGTGCAAAAAGTTATTCCAGGTGTATTTAAAAAACAAGTCCTGGGTGTAGAAACAAAGCTGTTAAAATGGTACAGAGGTGCAGTACTTTCACAGCTGAAAATGTTTTAACAAAGCCATTTTGCTTTCAGATCTTCAACATAATATCTTCAAATAGACTACAAACATCTGTATTATGTGTTGCACTTGAAGAAAAAAAATGTAATTAATATAATTGTACTAGAAAATACTTGTAGGATGGGGCAGGCATATTAAACCTTTATACAATACTAGCCAGGCTGTTGATAATCTGAAAAATGATTAAGTTACTAGCCCACAATACTTACAAGTAGAAGGTCCATGGTATCAAGCCTGCATAGTTCCTGGTTGATGCTGGCTGTGCTGGTCTGAAGCAAGGAGGCAATGAGTCTGGAAACGTGAAGGCGAGCATTTCCCAGTGGCTCCTCGAGTACGCCTATTGTAGTCAGTATTGCACTTTTCTACAATATATAAATAAATAAAAATAAGTATACAAGAATAATTTGTTAACATTTAGAATGTACAGTGCTCCCTCTTTAATTCACTATGTGACTTGCACATCAAAATTATTATTGTGTATGTAAATGTACAATTTACTGTCAACATAGCTCAACCAAATTAAGTGAATTATCGAATTGTGAAGTTGATAGAGAGATATATAATACACACATACAGTGCCTATAGAAAGTCTAAACCCCCTTTCAAAATGTTCACCTTTTGTTGCCTTATAGCCTGGAATTAAAATGCATTAAAATATATATATATATATATATATATATATATATATATATATATATATATATATATATATATATATATATATTTTTTCATTTATCTACACATCCTACCCCGCAACTTCCAAGTGAAAAAAAATATTCTAGAAATTTGCAGAAAATTAATTAAAAATAAAAACTGAAATAGCTTGGTTGGGTAAGTGTCCACCCCCCTTGTAAAAGCAATCCTAAATTAGCTCAGGTGTAACCAATCGCCTTCAAAATTACACACCAAGTTAGTGGCCTCCACCTGTGTTAAATTGTAGTGATTCACATGATTTCGGGATAAATTCAGCAGTTCCTGTAGGTTCCCTTTGCTGGGTAGTGCAAACCATGAGCACCAAGGCGCTTTCAAAAGAACTCCGGGACAAAGTTGTTGAAAGGCACAGATCAGGGGATGATGTATAAAAAAATATCAAAGGCCTTGAATATCCCTTGGAGCAGTCAAGACGATTATTAAGAAGTGGAAGGTGTATGGCACCACCAAGACCCTACCTAGATCAGGCCGTCCCTGCAAACTGGATGACCTAGCAAGAAGGAGACTGATCAGAGAGGCTACCAAGAGGCCAATGGCAACTTTGCAAGAGCTACAGGCTTTTATGGCCAAGACTAGTCAAAGTGTGCATGTGACAACAATATCCCAATCACTCCACAAATGTGGCCTGTATGGTAGGGTGGCAAGAAGGAAGCCATTACTCAAGAAAGCCCACCTTGAATCCCGTTTGAAGTATGCAAAAAATCATGTGGCAAAAAGTTTTGTGGTCTGACGAAACTAAAATGGAACTTTATGGCCTAAATGCAAAGCGTTATGTTTGGCGCAAACCCAACACAGCGCATCACCCAAAGAACACCATTCCTACTGTTAAGCATGGTGGTGGTGGCAGCATCATGTTATGGGGATGTCTCTCATCGGCAGGGACTGGAGCACTTGTCAGGATAGAAGGGAAAATAAATGGAGCAAAGTACAGAGAAGTCCTTGAGGAAAACCTGCTGCATGAAAGCTGAAACTGGGACAGTAGTTCACCTTTCAGCATTACAACAACCCAAAGCACACAGCCAAAGCTACACTGGAGTGGCTAAGGAACAAAAAGGTAAAATGTCCTTGAGTGGCCCAGTCAGAGCCCCGACCTAAATCCAATCGAAAATTTGTGGCATGACTTGAAGATTGCTGTCCATCAACGCTCCCCAAGGAACTTGACAGATTGAACAGTTTTGTAAAGAAGAATGGTCAAATATTGCCAAATCTAGGTGTGCAAAGTTGGTAGAGACCTATCCCAACAGACTCACAGCTGTAATTGCTGCCAAAGGTGCTTCCACCAAGTATTAACTCAGGGGGGTGGAGACTTATCCAATTATGATCTTTCAGTTTGCATTTTTAATATATAACTTTTTTCCCCTTAACAGTGTGGAGTATGGTGTGTAGATAAGTGGGGAAAAAAGCCTCATTTAAATGCATGAAACTCTGAGGCACTGACACAACAAAATGTGAAAAAGGTTCAAGGGGGTGTAGACTTTCTAAAGGTGTAAAAGTCCAAAATTGCGTTTCTTGTGAGTGAGATGGACACCTGTTTGTTAGAAACTGGGCTGAGACCACAAGAATTTATCTGCTGTCATAACGTAAACAATGAAACACAGGTTACCTTAGGAGGATTGAGCAGAAGCTGCTGAAAATCCTTCAGATGAGGTTCAATACCAAGTAAAATGCTGCTATTGACAGTGTAAGACCTTTCATATCCCTGAGAACACAAATCCATCAGCCCTTCCACCCTAAATAGGAAAGCAATGATTAAAGGTAAGGCAGGTGAGTTTCTCTACTAATGCCTTCATCTCTTTAATGTTTAAGGCATCAATGCAAAAATGTAATTGGAAAGGACAGTACAGCAACCTTAGGACTACTTACCCTGGCCTTCTGGGTTCTAGTAATGTAAGTAGCACTTGAGTTCCATTTACTAAGCAGTTCTCACTCTTGTCTTCCTTGAACATATTCTTCAAAAGCTGTTCGACAGTATCCTGCCTGCCAGAGAGACAAGAACCTCATATATTTGAGACTTCGAAATAAACAGTACCCAGCTGGGCTATTCTCTTCAGAACCCAAAATTTAACTTATAGAACATTTCAGACGGATTACAACAGCATTTTAGGTAAGGTTGTCAACAACAGCTAGCTTGTGATTTAATGTCACAAAATGTTCAATTTTTTCACCCCAGCTGTCGAAACTAAGCATTTTTACCAATTCCAAACAAATGTCACTGCCCCATACAGGACTGTTCTGGTGTAGCATCCTGGCAGTAAATAATTCAAAATAATTTAAGATTCTCACTTTCCTGTATGTTACCTTATTAATGCTTCCAGAAAATCAGCTGATGTGCTTAGATACCAAAAAAATAGACCTGAGGGGATGTCCCCCCTATGCTGCAGCCAATGGGGAAATTCCAAGTGGGGATACCAAAATTGGGGGATGGGGGGCATATCAAATCATGTCCGCCTATCCTGTTAATTCTTGTATTCAATAGGTTAGTATGAATGACACCCCAAGTGCAATCTAAGTTAATGAAGCAAAGACAAAATCATACTTACGATTCTATTACAGTAAGCAGTGGGTCGGGTTCTGTAGTATCTTGCATCTGGGTTGCCTGGTCTCTGCTCAGTCTGATTATATCACACAGAGTCTGGGAAGCATTGGACTGTTTCTAAAAATGTATATAAAAAGTCTTATTTCTCCAAATATTCTCAAAATGTTTTCATCGTTACTGATACTGGTCACCTACAGTTTTCCAGTAAGGCATTCTGTAACCAGCCGCGTGAAAAACAAGCTTTCACAGCACATTATCTTTTCTAATGAAGATGCAGTCTATTATTCCGTTTCCATTGTCACTGGCAGGCAGAGCATTTCCACTGTGCTTTTATCGGAGCTGTTCCAGAACCAAGCCATCAAACTTTGGCCTCACAAAACACCTGAAGCTGTTGCAAACGCGGTGGTGCAATCGATGTTTACAGATAAAAAGAAACAGTGTGACAGCTATATTTTCAGTTTGAGATTGAAACACAAATCCCCTTATTTTATAATATAACACAAAGGTAAACCAAAAATTATTATATGCAAAACAATAAACCAACAGCTGCGACACAGCTCGAGGCGATTGCAATGGCACTGACACACAGGTGGGCACTGAGAGAAGTGTGCTTGCTTACATCAAGGAGGGGAGCGTCAGCTCTGCAAGAACTACTACAACTACGGAACCTTTGAACTGCAAGACGGTGCCTGTCAAGGCGCTTGCCTAGCCAGAACCGTCGGAACGGCCAGAAGTAGGTCAGTTTAGGGGATGTTGATCCCAACAACAGTATAGAGAGGGTTACTGTAGAGTAGTAGGTTCCTGGAGCGGGACGTTCCTTGTAGTGGGACTCGCGCTCGCCATTTTGTAAGGCAAACTTTTATTTTTAGCTTTGTTTTGTTTTCTTCATTAAATGTGACACTAAGGCTACCATTGCTAGTACCCTTGTGTCAGCACCTGTGTTGAAAATGAAATCTGCTCGCCTGGGTGGCGTAGCAATACCAATGCTAGTGTCTGTCTCAGTGTTTTTGAGAAATGAGACTTACCTCATCATCTTGACCTGTGTGAATAAGATCTACAAGTCGCTGAATCAACTTCTCTTCATTCAGCCACTGGAAAAACATTAAAATAAAAATATTGTTTCTTTTCTTTTTCAATATTTAGTTTATACAGCTAACCACAAAGTCATACAAAATATTTTTCTGACTAACTAACAAGTCTCAATAAGGTAGGACTGAGTACTGGGCAAGTCAATATTTCCAGACCAATTATAAAATATTAAAAGGTTTCAATGCTGTAACACAAAGAGCACTAAAAGCCACCAAACATTATTATTATTATTATTATTATTATTATTATTATTATTATTATTTATTTCTTAGCAGGCGCCCTTATCCAGGGCGACTTACAATTGTTACAAGATATCACATTATTTTTACATACAATTACCCATTTATGCAGTTGGGTTTTTACTGGAGCAATCTAGGTAAAGTACCTTGCTCAAGAGTAAAACAGCAGTGTCTCCCACCTGGGATTGAACCCACGACACTCTGGTCAAGAGTCCAGAGCCCTAACCACTACTCCACACTACTAGCAAGTACTGATGCACTGTAAATGATTAAATGATCAGCTCTGTGCTACTGATGGCCAAATGTACATCAAGGTGACAGAAAAATCAGTGGGACAAAACTCCCCCCAAAACATTGCCTCCTTCATTGATAGTTTGTTTAATACTGATCTACAGTAAAGCACATGCCTAACAAAACAAATACACATGCAGGCAGTTAACCATGTTCTGCATAAAACAACCAGAAACAATACAGTTGTTCTTATTATTATTACTATAAATATTTCACTGAAGGAGTACTGAAATGTACAGCTCTGGTAGGTTACTTTCTTATTTCAGGAACCAGGTGTCAGAGTATCTGAAGAATCCTGCACGTCAAGAGTTATTATTACTACAAGCAGAAAAAGACCACTGTTTATGACACAGGGAAATCGCTTACAGCACATCTGCCGCTGAACAGTGATTTTATCTTTATAAAAAGGTCACCATGAAACATGTTTAGGAAAATAGATACATACAAACCATGTCAATGTGCATATAATCTACTTCCTGTAAACCTTGCAGCAGAATTCTTCTGTTCACATAAGTGGTCTCTTGCTAGAAATGTTCAGTAATACAGTACAATTGGATTCTTTTTACCATTCACCTTCCTGCACGGACACCATTTTTCAACTTAACAAACATTAAAAAGGCTCAATCAAAAACACTTTTCACTGGCACTGCGTGACTCAAGTACTGAGTCTGACCATTAGCAGCACAACTTGCCTGAAAAAAGGCTTCAACGCTTTCCTGCCTGCCAGTCAAACACAACAGCTAAAACCAGAGGGCATAAGTATACCTGGTGACAACAATCTCCCTCACTAGTGTAAAAACTTTGACCTCTGGTGTCAGATTTCTTATAGAATGACTGCTTGATTGCAGAGTTTTAAATTGCAACATTTATTGATTAGACACAAACCACAGCATCTACAATCTATACATATAAATAATAACAATAATTCACACATTTCTTTCCATGACAGTATACAAATTTAGTATAGAAATATATTCAGTTTGCAGTTTACAAAACTTTTTTTTTTTTTTTGTTAAACTCTGTCATATTTTGGTATCTTCTGAAATCACAGTATGTGTCCAGAATTAGGCTTAAAGTAAATAAAGAGTGACTTTTGACTGTGAACCCATGTTTTATCAGGTTAATTCATTATGGAGGCAACAAAGAGATGACTGCGTAATTCACAACAAAAGCTACTGTAATTGTTCCACTGCAAAAAACAACTGCTGTCTTAAAACAGCAGCGTCTGGCTGACACACTCAGAAAGAGCAATTCAGTTGTCAACTGGATTTGACAATAACATTTACTTCTGTCCTTGAACCAAAAGTTTAATGCATTTTTTAATGCAGATTTGTTTTTCTCCTAACACACCAGATCTATTCTACAACCAGGATGATACATTTTAATGATTCACTTAAATGTAAAGTAGGAGAGAGAAATATTTTCCTGCAAAATGCCATGGAAAGATTTTTTTAAAAGTTTTAAAGTATTGTAATGTGCCAATATATACATTTTCAGTAAGACCAGAGCTGAGAAAGGGACATTATCTCTTGTTGAGAAAAGGATAAATTATCAGATTCCAATTGTGTTGATTAAAAGGAGCAATATTCTGTAGGTACTGAAAGGCAGCAGCTCTGGAAAGCAGAGCAGCTAGGAGTTCACTTATCTATGACAGTAGGAATTTCAAGTAGGACTGAGGAATGCACTAGATAAAGGTGGGAACATGTTGAATCCCATTCATGTATAAACAACCCCTAATCCTAGTAAAAGACGACTGCTGCGCTGTTTAGAAACACATGTTGCTTACATTTAAGACCTCTTGCCGTAAAGGGGCAGGCTCCACACAGCTGATGAGACGAAGCAGTAGATCCATCATGGCTGAAGTGTCAATGTGTTTCAGGACTAGGCTGATGAAACCATCTTTCTTCCTCAAAAAGCTAATAACCTAAGGAAAGAAGAAAATCACTGAGCCATGCCTGTAACAAATTAGTTCACTGTTACTTACTGTATGCCATAATCTGATAGACGATTAACTCAATGATTAAAAAAAAAAGTTTAACAAAAACACACAATAGCCAACTAATTTCAAGTTATCTCATGTAACAGAAGTATACACAGTATTGTATGTGTTACTACAGTACTTAATGTTTAGATGTTATTACTTAATCCAAGCAAAAAAAAGCAAACTTTTTTTTTTAATTCCATATTTTCTTTACATTACCTGTTCTGTTTTTCTAGCTATGAGGTTTCCAATAGTTTTGCTGAAGAAACTGGCGAGCAGAGGATTCAGGGGTGGCTCCTGTTCTAGGAATCTGTATAGTATTTCGAGCAAAGACTCGTCCCCTCCAAGTTTATCATTGATATGGTTCACATCAGACGTCAGCAGCTCACAGGCGATGTTAGGATACCTAAACAGATGAACAGACAAAAGGAGCTGGGGTACTGGTAATTTATCATTATGCAGGTTCTTAGGCACTACAATTAAACTGTATTTACTGTAAATACCAATGCAGAATTGTCTTCTAATATGGTCTGTTAAATGTTACATTTAAATGTTTTGCCAGTCCAGGAAGGCCAACATTGGATATATGCACCTTTTTTCAACTACTGGTAAATTCATTCCTAGTTATGCAAACAAAGGATGTTATGCCCACATTTCTTATCGATAGTACTTCAATATGGGACTTTTTGGACATAAAAAAACCCATTGACACCTTTTGAAGAAGAGGGACGTTAACTCCAGTGTAATTGATAAATAAAGCAGGATTATCATCACTTTGGGTAATCCTCAAAAATAATGCTAATTCCCAAATCCATTGTGCTCTTTCGTTATCTTTCCTTTAAAAAGAAAAAAAAGATACGGTAGATGGCAAAATAGACACAGTTCAGTAGTCTGTTATTTACTGTCTGCAGTATTGCAGAAAAAAAGAAAAAGAATATGCCTGACTCATCTCCCCCTATCCTCTAACCTCAAACAGCCTGCCTCATTTACAGAACTGCCTGGAGCATCAACATAATGATGCTGAGATGTGGCACAGAAAAACGGAATTCCTGACTGTCGTAGTAAGAATGAATCAATCCAATTATCAATTAAAAAAAGATCCTTATCTCTGAGCTCTTAGTAAATCTGGAATGCCGTGACGGAGGAACATCAAAACATTTTGACACTAAATCAATGCAGATGAAACACATATAGCTGAAAATTTCCCCTAAAGCTACATTTCTATGATAATCACACGAATTACAGTGTTTTATGTAATATAACTGCTTGCTGAGATGAGTTTTTTTTTTAAATGAGAATTTTATTTATTTAATTATTTTTTTACTTCAAATCACATTTCACATTTTATTCTGTTATTGCTTAATCAGACTTGTATGTATTGTGCCTCAAGACTACATAACCCGACTCCCAGAAAAGCCATTTCAAATTAGGGATGGGATTTTTAAGCAATAAAAGTACAGGGATGGAAATAAGACTCCTATTGCATAGCAGTTTCACTCATTCCAGGATTATTACAAGCTTGATTAGCCATAGTGTGTATAGGCAACAAGCTCATGTGTGTCTTATTAAATACATAGTAAAACCTAGAATGGATCAAACTGCAATGGAATGGAAGTCTTATTTCTATCCCTGAAGTACAGTACTGGAGTACTTCAGTATCAAGAATTTTGAGTACACGAGTACTTGAAGTCAATGCTAGGCACTATTCTCTACAACAGTACATACATAAGCCATATACCCTATTTTTAAATGTCAATAATATAATAGAAAAAATACATGTTAAATAATGAATACAGCATTTGCCTTATAGTAAATATAGTTTTATCTTCGTGAAGAATTACCACATTTTATTACATTAAATTGCACACCAAACATCACTTTGGTTGATTAAACTGCTCTCCTACCATGCTGACTGGTTTACTGCAGCAAATTAGATTGATAAAAGTGCTGATGACAAGCTTAATCTGCCCCTTTTGTCAATCTTTCTGCTTCAGCCATTAGGGAACTGAGTTGGAGAAACTCGCATGAAGGCAGTATTTGTCACATTTTGAAATAGATTTAATTAACATTTATCAATTATAGTACTGATGTCATTTTTTGCGTAATCGGAAAATAAAGTACTTGAGTATCTTTTTATTTATTATTTTCAAGAACTCAAACTACTTAAAATAGCCTACTTAATTTTTTTAAATATTACTGTTTTAACACATGGTGTGTCCTATGGTTAGGACTGTATGTGCTGGTGCAGTACAGGGCAATTCTGCAATTCTTGTGAAGTTATGTGCACTATCACAAACCAATAATTTGCCACATAATGCATAATGTTATACGAGAACAAGGTCTTAACGGTTACATCCTCAAATAACTCGAGTGATTTCAATAGTGATTCTTATTTAAGTCTTTCTTTTTGCAATAATAATAATAATAATAATAATAATAATAATAATAATAATAATAATAATAATAATAATACACATTTTAAAACTTTGTGTGCAGGGCCCAATGTTTCAACCATGTTGCTGCCTACAGTATGAGTTGTTGCTTCTGCAACTGTAATGATTCATTGAAAAAAAGAGGAAGAATGATTTTTCTCTCTAGGTGACAGAATTGTTTAGAACAACAATTGGTACTGCTACTTTGAGACAATATCCTGAAATAAATCAAGCTTTTGTTGAATTCAAACTCATGTTGCCCCACATGCATAAATTGTTCTTATATGGGGATCCTACCATTTATTATAACAATAACATTGGAGCTTTCATTTAGAAGCAGCATAATGTACTCCCATACTAATATAGTTTTTATGGTGCAGCCTACTACATTATGTTCAATGTTCTGTGGTATCACACAGCATGCTATAGTTCACCTGAGCCCTCAACAGGATACAGAATACCTGATCCTTGATAGAAGATACAGTTTCTAAACTGGCCATGTCACCACATGCTGCTGAGTGATTGGCTGGATCTAAGTAACTTTCTCATATTTTTTTTCTCACATGTTGCAGAGATGTTGTGCACAACCAGCAACATAAAAAAATGCTTGCTGTAAAATTGTTAACATTACATTTCCAATCAAGAACCGGCATAAATTACAATACAACCCCTTCATCTTTTCTGTTAAAAAACACAGATTCTGTGGAGGGCTGATTCTGTGCAGTTCTTAAAGCAAAGTTGCAGAAGAGAACTGCACACAACACCATGGGGAAACAAGAGACTGCTCAGTGTATGTAAAATCAAAGTTTATATACTGTAATCATTAATTTATTCATATATTTAAATGTAAATGATTGTATTTATTTAGTATTTTATTCTACCTATTCTTCCTTACTTACTTCCTGTCTTAATATTCTCATCTCAATAGTTTAATTATCCCTAAACCTTTAGGCTGTGTGGTCCAGTGGTTAAAGAAATGGGCTTGTAACCAGGAGGTCCCCGGTTCAAATCCCACCTCAGCCACTGACTCATTGTGTGACCCTGAGCAAGTCACTTAACCTCCTTGTGCTCCGTCTTTCGGTTGAGACGTAGTTGTAAGTGACTCTGCAGCTGATGTGTAGTTCACACCTCCTAGTCTTTGTAAGTCGCCTTGGATAAAGGCGTCTGCTAAATAAACAAATAATAATAATAATGTGGTAAACAGCAAGATGGTTCAATGGAAAGCGTTTGCTAATTTGACACTGTAATTAGAAACACAGATTTCAGCTTTGCTGTTATGAATTAGAATGATGTCATGTAACTCGTCTGAGATTGTCTGATGAGAAGCATGTGTTGTATGCAAGGTTGAAGTTTATTTCTGAGGGAAAATGAAAAACACTTGTGACAACTGTGACCTGTTTTTTACATACAGAGCTGGACTTTATGTTTTTAAAACCACAAAACACTTTACTTGTGGGCCACTTTGACAAACTAGAATTTGCTACATTTTCATAAATATAATATTTAAAAGGTCAGCTGAGGAGGTGGTTAACAAGCATCTTACATTTTTTACTACCTGTCCCGGAATAAAACAATGGAGCATATTTTGTGAAGGTTTTAAAGCTAATAGGTATGAGGTAGCAGCAAGCCCCATCAACACTTGTACCAAATTCAGAAGTACCTACATTTGGCACCAGTATCTTTAAGAGTAATGTGTTACGAGTATGAAATATCAGTTATATTAACAGTTTTATTAAGTGGATGTAGGAAATACAACATAGTTCTGTTTTTTTTTTTACTGAAGTATTTCTTACATCCACTAGGGGCAGGAGTGTTGCAGGAGGACAGGTTACTGGTTACACTTGTACCATCTGTCCATGGAGGTAAGACAAGTTTGAGAGCTGTGTTGAGGCCATAGGGGTGCTTCAAACTGGAACAGATACAAAATGAATGTAGCAAAATAAGAATAGTGTGATATTTCATATAAAGGATTCTAAAATGTTCAACCATTGTCAAAGGCATGTGTATCAAATGTAGACAGCTGTAGTGTTTATACAGTAGTAGGATGTGTGCTGTGTTGGGTTATTTGTTCAAGATTTATTCAAAGTCTTTACAAATACGCAAAATGGGTGTACACATGTAGTCTCCTACACAACAATGTTGTTGTGCAACACAAACAGCACTCTGACTGCCATGATGGTTTTTTTGATTGTTAACAAAAATTCTCAATAAGTTAAAGTTTAAGGGGTAGATGCACTAAGATGGGCAGGTCGCAGTGCAAACATACCACAATTTGCATTTTCGTTACGACAATTTGCAAAGTGCACATTTTGTTGTATGTACTAAGAAAAAATATGTTAATGAAGAGAGCCGAAATATACTAATTTAAATATGATTTGCGTCATCTTAGCGAGATCGCTAGCGAAAGTTGTGCGACATTTTTGTCAAATAAAATAGAGGCAATTGAGTTCTGGTTTGCTGCAGTAAAGGGTGCCCGAAGGAGAACGTCTATACATGCAAGGGTGCAAGAATCAAAATAACATTGTTTTTGTTCTATGTAAACGTCATCTGTACTGCATTCTGTTCCGTCTTCATTGTACATATTTTAATACTGTTGTACTGTATATATAAAAAATGAAATGCAGTTTAATCCCATTAGATTCTATAGTGGGGCACCCCCAACCTTCACCCCCAAAAAGCTTTTCATAAATCATACAGTAGCCCCTCGCTAAACCGGACATGTCTGTCCGACATAAGGAGGTGTCGGGTTTAAAAACAATACAATAAAATCGCACACACATACATTTACAATTCTCGATGCATTTTAAATATAAATCACTGTGCTGAAATAACACTAATTACACATTACATTATGTAAAAATATAAATCTGTACAGTAGGCCTATACATTATACAGTACAGTAGTAAAAGCAAATGAATACCTAGCGCACTTTTTTTTGTACTTTAGCCTACTGGTAACACAAACTAAATCATGCTGCTGCATTGTACACATTGGTGTACAATGCGAATAAAAGATTATTTTAAATTGAAACTAAATGATTTTAGGGTGCTTATTATTTATTTATTTATTATAATTATTATTATTATTAATTTGGTCTACTTAGTAGCCTAGACAATTAACACACAATAGATAATGGTCCTTATACAGATGCTCAGAATGAGATGGTGGGGTTAGTGGCACTTGTTAGTCTATTGTTCCCAACACACTGGGAAAACCAGAAATGTCATACAAGTTTGTTTTTAAGGCTTAGTTGTAGCAGTGTTCCCTCTGAGGCTAATGCATGCATTTTTCGCAGTAACTGGCAACAGCCTTTGCACTCAGTTTACTAACTTTCGCATGCTATTATCATAAATATCATAGACTCCAAAATCGAGGTAAACATTTTGAGAGCATTCTTGCAAAGCATTAACATAAGAATATTTGCGTCTATCAAATCTTGCAGCTGATTCGCTGATTTCCCTCCGTAAAAATACAAGTCACATTAACGCAGAGCTTGCTACCAGCCACGTAGATCGGCCTATAAGCTCTAAGTCTGCATGAACGTAACGTGCAGGGGAACATCATTGCACGATTCCAGTGAAAATACTACCGATGCTGCACATTCTGTTGCTAACCAAGAATGCTTTAAAAGTGTTGATAAAACATCTGACAGCCCTCCTTCCACAAATATAGGTCCATCTACCGAGTTAAACATCAAGCACAAAAGGTAAACAATTGGTAAAGCGCGCTCTGGGATACTTTTCTGGATATGGTCTGATCCAAGACTTTTAGAGTTATCATTCAACAACGAACAAAACAAATGCTTCTGTGAGTAATAATCTCTCTCTCTGGACTATTATTATTATTATTATTATTATTATTACTTTAAAATTCACATTTTAACAATTTTTTTTCTATTGTATTTGAAACTGTGCTGCATCTCTAGCCACACATCTGCACATGTAGGAATGCGTTTATTTGTATTATTTGTTTGCTGACGGAAAGGTATGAGGTATCAATGGGTGCAGATTAGAGAGTGACACGGGGATGAAACTTCAGTCCTGTCCCATCCTGTCCTGTCAAAAAGGTTCCTGTCCCATCCCATCCCATGAAAGAGTAATCATTTCTAATCCTGTCCCGTCGCTTTTTTTTTAAAATTCCTGTCCCATCCTGTCCTGTCAAAAAAATCCCGTCCCATCCCATCCTGTGATAAACAGAGATCAACTATTATTTGGAGGTACAGATATTTTCGTATTCATGTATAAAATTAGGGTTTATAGGGTTCTGCATTAAACGCTACTGGTATACTACTAGTAATTAGTCTTTTGTTTTTGTTTTTTCAGAAAAAAATACAGTGCAAGCACAGGGTCTTTATAAGCACAATGTGCAATATAATGATGTAATATATAAACTCGGTAATATAACAACTGTTTAGAGTTTTGTGCAGCAGTTTCAGTTTCTAAATCGGTTGCTAAGCAACTCGACTCAGAGATTTTAGTATGTCAATGCCACAATAAACAGTCAGTGAAATACAGTATTACGAACCATTAATTTATTAAAAAAATAAACAACAAAAAAACATGGTATTGAAATAATATTTCATAAACGTTCAGGGAGTATCCATCATGTATTTATTTATAAAAAACTGTAGTATTATACATACCCCTTCAACGTAGCGCCGAAGCAGTACCTCCAAAAAGCAGTAGCTGCTACGGCTAAATCGTAGCCTTTGACATCTCTGCATTATGATTAGGGGTAATAATCATAAAAACAGAAAATGTGCACATCCTTAATATACTATACATATGTATATAGAGAGAGATATGTTAAATACATGCCAGTAGCAATCCACAGCATTCGGTTATTCTGCTAGTATCAACAATTCAAGTATCAATATTGTTAACTAAAGGACTGACATAACTATACAATTATGGGTAATATAAAATATTTTAAGTATCAATCTATGTTAAACGTAAGGGTTTTTATTAACCATTCTGTGTTGCCAAGACTCTGATTCTCCGCGGACATTTGCTGTCCCACTGGTCTGTCTGCGTTGGTGTTGTCGGAGTCTCTCTCTGAGTTTGAACCTTCTGATTCGGAGGCATACGACTCGAATTGATATGGGAGACAATCCCTGTTTTCTCTCTCTACATGAGATCCATCACTACATAATTCACATTCATAAGAGGTGTCTGAAACTGATACAATTAGGCTTCTCTCACTTTCACTGTCACTGTCATCCACACTGGCAGATGCAAGTAGCCTGTGGTCATCTCCCTGTGAGGTCACAGTCTCCTGGCCCCAAACCAGGAAATGGAGTGTATTCATTGTAGCGCGATTAAACATAATTTGGTAAAATTAATGTGATTATATGTTCAAGTGAGACCTGTTAATATTATTTTGTATGTTTATGGTAACAGTCACGTTCCATGTCATAGGCTCTTTTATGACTTTAAAGAGCAAAAAAAAACACTCTTCCTGTCTGCTGGTGGCAGAGTAGTCCCGTTCCTTCCCATTCCTGGAAGCTTAAATCCCGTTCTTGCCCATCCTGAGAGGTTTTTTTTTTATTTCCGGTCCGTCCGTTCCCATGAGCTTCACTCCTGTACCATCCCTTCCATAAAATTTAACACATTTTTTTCCTGTACTGCGGGAATCCCGTGGGTCCCGCGGGAGTCCCGTCTTCATGTCACTCTCTAGTGCAGATCATATAATAAAACTATGCCTGACAGTGTGCGCTAAATGAACCCGTTGAGTCCGAAATTGTGAATGCTTTGTGAGAGTCGAGGTTCTGTACTTTCATTTTAGACGAAAGCACAGCCATAGCAACAGAGAAGGAGCTGCTGCTTTTCATAAAATATGTCACAAGTTAGTTTACATTTAACTTGTACTCCGTCCTACATTGTGTATTAATTGTAAAAATCTATACCCTGTTAAGAATTAACAATATGGCAGCAGCAACTCTACAATACAGAAATCTTAAAGGATCGTAATGTAGCTCCTGATAAATTGGGTTTCCTTACTACAAGATGTATAGTTACATACATTCTGATTCTGCAGTTAGGCCATACTTTTAATGAGATCGAGTGAAAACTGAAACACTAGTAATAACTAATAAATAATAATGGTTAGCCTGTGTGGCGTTATTATGTGGTTCAGTTATTGATCATAGTTCTATATCACAGTCTATTTTCTTATTTAAGTGTGGTATAATAACAAATCAAACTATGTAATATATCCAATTAAAATATATTTTAGCTGACATATTACACACTAGTGTAGTTTCATTTTATTTCTATGCTTTTAAGTCAGAACTTAAGGTTAAGTTTCTCAAGATGGTTGGAGGCAGTGCAGGTGCGAGTGTTTTATACAATAAGCAATGCTGTACAGACCACCAGTTAAGCATGCAGTCTATATCTATGATGCAGTTATGATAGGACCTCAGACAGGCTTCATAAAGGTAAATATATTCTTCAAAGCAATGCTATATTATACATAATCAGAGGATAACTGAGAATTGAAGAAACAGAAGAAATGTCTTGTATATGTTTAAAGGTAAAGCAAATTGTAAAATTGTTGCAATACTTGTTTTGGAATATTGTTTCAAAATTGTACAAGGCAATACAAATAATAAATTAAACAGTTGATGCAAGGCCGAAAGTTTCTCGCTGATAATTTACCCTTTCTCAGTCAAAACGGCAAGTTCCTCAGTATCTGCAAAGCTTAGAGGAAATGCTGCTTGTAAGTACACCCTGACTTTAGTGAAAATTAGGTACTTGAGTGTTCGTCTCAAAAATACATTGAGCACAACTGGTAACACATGAGAAAAAGGAGACTGGGAAATGCCAGCAACAATTGCGACTGTTTAAAACAAGGTTTCAAAAGTTCTTAACAAATTGATGCAATTGCCTGCAGCTTTAGTACATTTCATTACAATATTTTTGATCCCTCATTTGCACTATCTCCACCCTGGTTTTGCGATTTCTGCAGGAACGTCCAGAATTCCATATTAATTTAAAACTAAAGTGCAAATAAGAACTGTGGCTGCAAAGCATTTGTTAAAATGATGCTAACAGCATTGCATTTGTTTAGTACATTTCACACTACACTTCCATGTGGTTTGCAATGATTGCAACATACGCAGCAGTTTAGTACATCTACCCCTAAATGTTTGGAAAATTAAACAATGTAAATTCCCGACTTCATACAAACAGCAAGTTTATCTTTAAAGCTGACAGGGTCATGGATAACACTGAACTACTTACAGTAGAACTGAAGATGAATGTATTTAATCTTGTTTCTAGTTTTGCCATATTTTTTTTTAGCCTTGCAGGCATATGTTGTCATAGTAACATACATAAAGTAGTGCTCTAGCTTTCACAACATCCCATATAAGACATGTATTAACCTTTTACCGCCCTGGGTATGTTACCATACCTATTTAATGTTTATTTTCTTTATGTCAAATATATTGGACACTGGGAAGCAAAGGGTAAAACGTGTATAACAGGTGACATCATATTTTCTGTTTTCTCTCTCTGCAAACCATGAACAAAACTCACAGTCTGTTTTTTCAGTTATTTCCACTGTACTGTATATACACACACCCAACCTAAAAATGTGAACCAGTCAAAAGAGAGTCACAATCTCCAAAAAATGAAGTCATGAACAACCAAGGGTTTGTTGGGAGGGCTGTTAAAGAAATATTTCAGAGTGAAAACTAAATTATTAAAATCTTCCCAGGCAATTTTAAATAATGTTAAATACTTTTTACCTGTCAGATTTTGACAGTTTACCTCTTATCTGTGGTATTTTTTCCATTCCCCAACAAAATAAGAAGGTTCAGCCGAAAGTGCAAAATGGAAACTTAAACTGAAATTCAGAGCCACTGGCTCAATCCCAGTTTCAGAACAAATCTGAAGAAACGTCACTACCTGAAGCTAGGCCAGTGCCTGGAAGTGGTGAATGCACCGCTTATGATGCGCTCGCTTGCAGGCGACATGTCTACTAGAAATAAGTCTGCCTCTTGATAACCATTTTAGGAATCTTATTGGGTATTGCTATATTTACAACACTAACTTGTGCAGTCATTTTACCTATATTTCTGCGAATGGGTCTCCAGCCAAGATCAGCAACTCAGTGCAACCAGGATTTGAGCCAGAAAGCTCCCAAATGCATGACACCCTCTAAATCCTTCATTAATGTTACCAAGAGCACTAAATCAGGTTCTCCCCATAAGCCAACTTACTTGAAACGTATCTTCTCGTCTATGTCTGTGGGCGGCTCCTGAGTTATGAGCGTGACCAGGTCCTCCATGCACTGATCCTGGCTCAGGAAAAGTAGGAGCCGACTGTTCTGGGCCTTGCACTCCTGCAGGATGTCATCTTCATCCATCAGCTCTCGCAGCGTCACATCCTCTTTATCCAGCAGCTTGTCGACGTGCGAGGTGGTGTGCAAGTCGAACTTCCAGAACATGGTGACCAGGCACACAGAACTGCGAGAACAGCACAGAAAAGAGCAAAAGGTTCTTTACTTTAGAATGGTGATCTCAATTTAGTCCTCAGGGGAGGGCAATCAAGATCACAGAACTACAGTACCACAGAATTTCTCACGTATCTCTGTTGATTGGATACATTGCTCCCTCACCAACACCCACTAAGAGGGTGGTCCCTCCAGGAAAGGCTTGAGTTGCCCTAGCAAGGCAATTCAAGTTACCTCATATTCATGCTCTGTGAATACAGTGCTCATAGCGGACTTCTGTATCCACTGCTGCCAATCTACTATTTTAAATGTATACTGCACCTACATTTTTGTTATTTTTTACAATGCATCAATATTACATTTCCATGAAAAAACAGAGTAAATATATATAGCGTATTAACCATCATTACAAGGGACATGCAACTCACCAGTTATACAAAATATATATATATATATATATATATATATATATATATATATATATATATATATATATATATATATATATATATATATATACACACACACTCTTAGGCATCAGAGCAGATTCAGATTAATTATTTTATGCACAAACCTTTTCCATTTAAAGGATAAATCAACAGCTGGATATGCTATTATCATCTTTCACACTAAAGACTGTGTTAAAGACTTTATAAGTGCAATTTTGTAAAAACAGAAACACCAAGAGGTCAAACTCTACAACAGATATATATATATATATATATATATATATATATATATATATATATATATATATATATATATATATGCATGTGCAGAACAGACCTTTACATGCATGATTTAAACTGCATACTTAATTACATTCTGCTGTAATTGTACAGTACATGGCTATAATGTTCAGATGTAACATTACTTAAATCAGCATAAGCATACTCCTAGTGTATGTATTTCTGTACTGTAAATTGCAAAAAGTACTTCAATAAATGAAGTTTGTTTTTCTTAACATTTCTTTATTAATTAATGTAATTATATTTTCTTGCACACCAGAGGCATATATTTTTTTATATATTTATTTGTATTAATGGCAGGCATTAAGAATTGATTAAATGTCCTGTTTCAATTGCTTTTGAAAACAACAACAATTATTTCAAGCT
The DNA here is from genome assembly GCA_030684275.1 of Acipenser oxyrinchus oxyrinchus. Classification (NCBI taxonomy): domain Eukaryota; kingdom Metazoa; phylum Chordata; class Actinopteri; order Acipenseriformes; family Acipenseridae; genus Acipenser; species Acipenser oxyrinchus. Next base: position 45,707,777 of record CM060254.1, on the reverse strand, counting down.
AGCAGTAAGCCAGCTGTCTTCCCCAGATACAAGGAAACAAACACAAACAAAACATTAATGATCTCAGAACTGTAACGTCAAGGACCGGGACATTCCACAGTTTCTATTGACATTACAGAAAGAGATAATTACATTGGGATGTATTTCAGTACCTTTCTAATTTATATTGCTGTACATTAATGTTTAACACACTACAGGTAAAGGAACAGGATTAACCTGCCTTTGTCAATTTAGTGGGAGCAAGAATTACTGCTTCCCACTTGAGCAAAGTATTTATTCAGAGTAAAATCAATTTCAACTTCATGTACAAAGAAGCATAACTGCAACTCCCCCTCCCCCAAAAATGTGATGAAATACAAATGTATACTGTATAAGGGTCCACATTTTTTGAATGAGGACCCTAAAAAACAAGTGAATAACCAAGTTTAGAGCACAAAAGATAATGGGAGACCATTAATTATGTGAATTAAGCAAATAAGAAAATAGATTTTAAAGCACTAGCTACAGTATCACTCCTTTAAAGTGGTAAATTCCAAGCTTTTTTATTTTTTTATACCAATTAAAACAGTGTGCATATGAAATCTCATCTTAACATTACCTGTTGATTAAACAATGTGTGTCTTTAATTAAATCTCTTCCACAGGGAAACAAACATTTGTCTTCCAGATTCCAGAGTACGTAGAATGTTAAATTCTTTCATTAACCGGTATAGAATCTTCCCAAACCTGTCTGAGAAAAGACAGACTGTTAAATCACTACTCCTTAGTTATATTAATTGTTGCATTAAAATGTAACATGGAGTATTTATAAAATAAAATAAAAACTAAAAAAAAACATGTTCAGTGATCAAACTTCAAATAGACAATCCCAAAAATACAGTACAGTGCCCATAATTCCTCCTTCTAAAAACAAGTTGCTTCAAAATTAATTTAAGCACAGCTTATACAGTACAGTTCATTTACAGTATTGATTTAAACCTGAATGTGTAGTTTTGTGATGTGGCAGCAGCCAACACCTTTTTACATTCCAAGTTATTATTATTATTATTATTATTTGTTTATTTAGCAGACGCCTTTATCCAAGGCGACATATTTGTTGAACTGTTGTTACAGTACCATACAGAAGATTGTTCGTGAACAATAATTCCAAGTCAGTGAATAAGAAATAAATGCAATGTCAAGGATTCAGAAATCATTTCCCAAAGCTATCTATATCTTGATTCAAAACTAGACATAAACTGGAATTATTTACATAAAAAGGGAAGTGCCAGGTACTTGTGGGACTACAGTATTACAGGGGGAAAAACTAGATTAACAGTTGAACAAACCTGATGCCACTGTTCGATACCCCAAACCTACCAACCACCAAACTCTCTATTACTCCACATAACAAAAGAGAAAAAAATGCCTTGATGGAACTGTTCAGCCTATTCCTTTGAACCAGAGTTCCCTGAGTAGACCTTACTTATAGTTAAAATGTACAAAGCACAATGGATCCCACTTGGTATCCCCTCTGATATGTTTGTCAACCCAGAAATGCAATAACAACTGTGCAAGGGGAGTGATTTGCAGCATGACTGTACTTGAGTACTAATATTGTAGCGTGGATTTTGGAGGCCATCCAGGAATACCTGTACCTATTAAATGTAGAGGCTTGAAGAGCAACAGCAATAGTGCAGTTTTTTCCGTCGATTTGTGAGCTTACAGAATGGAAAATATACCTAATAAAAAATATAGCCAGACAGCGCTTTCTCCACAATACCGTTGCCTGGCAAAACCAATAGCAATATCGAATTTCCTCAATTGTCAAGGATGGCTGGTGAGATAACTCAACTCATTTCATTCTGGTTCCTGCATGACTGTTTCCAATACTTACTGTTACAGAACACATAGGCCTACAGTATACTATCTGTATTTGTCTTTTCCAAAACAGCAGATGTATGAAGCATTTGTTTTCTGTATTTTCAATTCACTCAAAAGGCTGACTTTTTTATAATTAAACAATCAGTAGGTCCTTTTGGGAAGAATTTCAAAACAGTCGTGTATTGTATTTACTTAGCTTAGTTCAAGATCAAGCTTGCCCTGGGGCAATTCATTTCGATAGTGTTGAACATACCGGTACAGTATGTGAAATATTTCTCTCTCGTAATATGTAGAAACTCATCCTTACATTGTGATATTGACATTTGCATATATTAAAAAGGATTGTGGCTACAGTATGTGTCCAACAACCAAACAGTGTTAGACCAGAAGCCAGTCAAATAGTAGCTTAGCTAAAACATGAACTTTCACCCTGACATTAATGCCACACCTGTCCGTCATACCACCCATTTTTTTATTTCTAACTACCTAGACACCTACAGACACAGTTATGACATGTCCATCTCAAAAACACACAGTGGTACTGAATTCTGTGTAATTATAACATAAGCAGATTTTATGTGGAAGAGTGAGCCTTTCAAGCTACCCTTTTCATTGCCATTTAATTTGATATTCTGAATTGATAATGGAATATCCACTCTCTGAATATAGAAAACAAACAAAAATCTCTCTTATGATGTGTTCAACAAAAAAGGAGGTATTAATACAGAAGTACCAATGAAATGCTACAATGCTGACATGATCTGAATCTACAGTAGGTAGGCAAGCGAAATTGTCTCCAGAGTTGACATGATACTGGATCATTTTTAAATGTAAAATATTGTACAATAATTACTTCAACACTTCTCAACACAGCCCCAATAAATGCCAACCCACCTTAAATAAATCTATTTAAATTGGAACTGATTGTGTCAGTCAAACTATGTAATGGCAAGGTTTTTGTGGCGACGGGTCAATCTTAATACACACACAAGTCTGATCACTTAAAAGTCTTAGGCTTTTGATATTGATGACCCATATGCAGTCTTACTGTACTAGATTACAATGGAACCAGCAGGCATTGAAAGTGTCTAAGAAAAAGAAACTGACCTGTTTGATACTCGCTGTACAGTAAGTTGTGGATCCAGTGAAGCACAAAAAAAAAAAAAAAAAGTCCTAGCCTTTATGGAATGCAGTGGGTATTCAAACTTAAAAATGTTTAAGGATTTCAACCACAGACACATTCAGTGGGATCGTACAGTACAACTCTGCTTGGCAGTAAGATGATTGTTTGCCCTGGAGGTTGAAACCATCATGTCGGCAAATATGTCCCTACTGTCTCTAGAAAAACGTCAGGCACTTCCAGCTGTCAACTATTTTTAAAAATTGCTTGATATTTTGTTCTTGACGCCCGTTTAGCTGGTAAACTCTTTATCACTTGTTTACAGTGTCAGTCTGTGTTTCAAACCATACAGACACTAAACAGTCTTTATTTTACAGTATTATTTTACAGTATTGTTATTTTATATTATTGCTACAAATACTGGTATGAGATTAAATAACAGATTTAGAGTAAACAGCCATTAAAACATAAACTGTAATATCACAGAGTAACAAAACAGTATACAGAAATACAAAATTGGGTTTGATATAATGTTTCCCTTTTGAATTCTTTTGTGATTGTGAATAAGGTTTGCTTAGGAGGAAAAAAAAGACTTAATACAGCCAAAGTCTATATCCACAAATGCAAAACAAAAGATGGGTCAACAAATTTCAGTGTAACCAGATCAAGAAATGCAACCCCTAAAAAAATTCTACTCGACAAAAAGTATGTTCATGTTGATAAGAAAGCAAAGTGACATTTTAATGATGCACTGTAATTATGTAATTGTAGCGTACACTACACAGAAGTAAAGAGTACAACCTTAAACTACCGAACCAGACTATTGGAAAACCCTCTCCAGTTTCATTCCAACACATCCACTGCCAGGTGAAGGTGCATCTGACACATGACTGCTCAGAAAAGGGGGAGGGCTTACTTTGTAAAACAAACAGTGCAAACATGATCTAGCTTTTTTGAATAACCATCTACTGTACTGTATTTTACCCTAGATATTAAGCACCATGAAAATCCATTGCCACCTGGATTTCAGAAGTATGGGACTGTGGTCTATAGATCATTAGTTTAAACAGATATTATACAGTAATCCAGGCAATCCACAAAACACAAAGTACCAACAACCACTGTCTAACAGCCCAGAGTTCACTTTCTGGTGTGTGGCTTGGTGTGAGGTTTGTAATGTGCCTTGGCAATATCGATTCCATTTCTGTGCAAGCTGGCTACCTGTACCAAACAGGATATTGTGTTTGAGACTCCAATTCTGGCAGCAGCCTTACAGTCATTTCAAAGGGGGAATAAAGGTTTTGGTACAGTACTGTATGTTAGTGGTTTAGAAAGCTATACTAAAAAATACATTTCAGCCTGTGTACTTGCTTCATGCTGTCCTTTGGACTGATACAGTAGTACTTTACTGCACGTGATATTGCCAAGTTGACACATGTACAGTAGGAAATTGTTATAATTCAGCTACTGACACAAAGTGATTAATATCTTGTTCCTGCCATGTTGATTTAATACCTTTTGCTATAAAAATGTGAAGATGTGCCTATATGGTAATAATGTACAGTAATGTACTTCCATTCCTACAACAATAAAAAATTGTATCTCCCCAAACACCACTTTCCTTTTGGAGTGGTTCTTTAAACTTGTTAGGTTTACAGTATTTAGTAGTAACTAAAAACATTTATTTCAATGTAACAAACCTTTTTTCATATTATTACTATTATTATTATTATTATTGAATGTGGACTGCAGCTTTTTAGTTTTATTTGGTAAAAAAAAAATGTAGCAGCTCATTTCAATAGTATCATGGCGTACCCACTTGCTTTTAAAGGACAGGCTCATAAACAGTATCTTTGTGATCTAGTTTAACAATAATAAAACCAACCACATGGTAACTAAATTAAAAAAGACTTCACTCGCGGGTGATTGCTGTGTAATGACACTGAAACTACACAATTTGAATTTGCAAGCGATTATTTAAAAAAAAAAAAAATGCATTGGAATGTTCTGTGTTTAACAACACTAGTACTGTAGTATCAATCTGTTCAAAACTCTTTGTCTTTGCACTACTGACTCGCAGGATCACTATTGCTAGAGAGCATCGTTCAATGTATTATCCCTTGATCCCAATTTACATCTAAAAACAGATGTAGCCTACCTTCTTGTACATGTTTCATAAATAGCATTAGTCTTAAGATTATTATTAATATTTAACCTGTCGTGAACCGGTACATTTTACTAAGCTAGTAGTAGTCCCACCAGGCCTATTCTGCCTATGCATTCATTTGTTTAAGTCCTACACACATTGAGCAATGTATGGTCACACGTGGAGCTGGTCATTATTAACTGGTTGCTACACTTACTACAACGAACAATTTAAGCCCCAGATAGAACAATTAACCTGCACACCTCCTCCCCCCAAAACAAATATACGGAGGGGTGCTGGTTTGTTTAGCGCTACCCTTCCTCCTCCCACTCCGAAACCCAATCAACCTCCAGCTAGGTTTCAGAGGGCCTCTTAAAAAAAAAAAAAAGGTGCTGTTAATACAAAACTCTTATTAGATCAAGTTATCCAACTGTTCATTTTTTATAACTGTGCTGCAAGGCAATCAATTTTATTTTGTTAATATTTACCTGTCCTAGAGAATATCTAATTGTAAACACGATCCGAATACCGCACACGCACTTGTCAAAGTAGTTTTAATAAAATGAGCACGCATTATATATGTTGAATGAGTATTAACATAAAAATAGCCATTACATTTTGTATCAAATAACTTACCTTATAAAAAAAAGTCGTGCAATTTATTGTGATTTGTTTAGCGTAAACATTCGTGCTACCGTTTTTTTTTTTTCCTCCGGGTTTCATCCAAGATAATCCTATACAGATAGTTCAAACGTATATTTTTTTTTTTGTTTGTTGTAGTTATTTGCTTTATTTCGTGCAAATAAAATAAATGCTTAAAATCCAACCGTCAACCTTAAAATTTAAGCTGAAGCAAGAAAATATCTGTCATATATTCTAATCAAAATGGCGGACATTACCACGGGCGCGCGCAGCCACAGAAAGACTCGCACACATTTTTTCACGGAGCGCGCATGAATGAACAAGGAACATTTCTTAGTTGCTTTCTTTTGTTTCTTTCATGCAGTTATCTGAAATCTGAATATCAAAATGCACAGCGAACAACTGCTGTCAACAAACCTTGTTTCATATTATTATTATTATTATTATTATTATTATTATTATTATTATTATTATTATTGAATGTGGTTTGCAGCTTTTTTTGTTTTATTTGGTAAACAAATAATGTAGCAGCTCATTTCAATAGTATCACGGCGTACCCACTTGTTTTTACAGTACAGGCTCATAAACAGTATCTTTGTGATCTAGTTTAACAATAATAAAACCAACCACATGCTAACTAAATTAGAGAAGACTTCACTCGCGGGTGATTTCTGTGTAATGACACTGAAACTACACAATTTGAATTTGCAAACGATTATTTTAAATTTAAAAAATGCATTGGAATGTTCTGAATCCAAATATTGGGGGGCGGGCAGCGCGGGGGTAACTTGTGCGAAGTCTGATGTCGGTAGTTAATGTGGTAGGAAGTAAACTTGGCTGAAGCAAAGTCTTTCCGACTTGATTCTGCCCTCGTCAACTAAAACACTTGGCTCATATCTCTGTCATATAATTAATCTGACGATTTATTTTTTGCCCCATTCCCAAGCCCGAACAGCAGGCAAGTGCTGCTAATTGTGTAAAATCTGACAGGCAGATATATTATTTTGATGTTTTTGAGTTACCATTTCCAATACCACTAAATATGTGTGTTGTCTTTTTTTTTTTTTTTTTTTTTAAAAAAAAAAAGAACGTCTTCACCTAATTTTAAAACATGTATGGATGATAAAGTAATATAGCTGGAACGTTTATTGAAAGAGTTTTATAAAGTGCATTTTTAATCCAAGGGAATAAGTGGCTCATAAAAAAGTACACGGGTTAAAATGATTAAGATTAAAACTTTGCAGTCTTTAGACTAGTAGAGGCAGTTTACTGTTGGCTCTGAATTCAACAATATAATGCAACATCTGGAGTTCCTGGAAGGGGTACGCGTTTGTAAAAATTTGAGCCAGCTTCGAAACAGCAAGTCCTCCACGTTTGAGGGCGCTGTAACACTTTACTCATCATGAAGTCGCCAAAATACAGTCGTATCCAGGACAATGAATAAACAGCTACCCAAACCGTGATGGACCTGTTCGAAAGTAACAAACCCAGAAGCTATTTTAAATCGGAGAGAAATTCTGAGGTTTCGGCTAGTCGACTGCCCTGGGCCCGCTTCTCATCCTGGCTCGAGTGTGTCTGTGTTGTCACCTTCGACCTGGAGCTCGGGCAGGCCATAGAGGTACCAAAGCATCCCCGGGCCAGCTTAGGAAGCAAGGTCGAGTCGAGAGGGATAACAGGACATGAGCCCAAGGGGGTATATAAATCGTACAGTACCGGGTACATATGAATATTAAATAATACACAATTGAGGCATAATTTAAAGTTAAATCTGCGTTGCCAGCACAGTTTGTTATCAAAATATAAATCGGGGTATGGGCAAACATTTAGAAAGTACAAATATAGCTGGTATATCACAGCAAGATAGTTTAAACACATATGTGTTTTCACACACAATTATTGTTATTATTATTATTATTATTTTTTTTTTACAATATGTCGGTACGTCAGTCGTTATGAACAGATCTCGCAGATACTCAGTCTGGTGCCTTATAGCTGTGATAAGCAAGGTTCAAATGGTAACTGTACATGATATCACTACAACTTTGGATTATAGTCGTGTTTGCACGCGTCACCCGGTTTATTCTGGGGTAAGGAAGGCTGCCTTTGCTAGTTCTGGAAAGGGATTTCGGAATGTATCAACTTCCTGAATTCGCGTTTTTTGATATCTTTTGCAATGTTAGGAGCCTGGCAAATGTTGTTTTCTTCATAATTGACTTTAACTATTGTAGTGTGACCATGACCAAATGTTATACTTTCACAGTAATTTATATAGGCTAAATGTTACAAAAACGACTTAATACATTTTATTTCTATTTTTATAGCCAGAACAAATGCCCCCATATTAGTTGCACTGACCAAACCATAACTGCGTACAGCGTGGATATACAACTAAGAAGTACAGTTTTTGCTTTAATGTTATACAGTACATGTAACAAAACTTTTTAAAATATTTTTTTTCCAGCTCGTGTATCCACATGAGGTTAACTGACAGAAAAAGAGGTAACCATTTGTTTTCTTCTTTGTTTAATTCATTTATAATCAATCTTTCTTTGGCAAACATATTTCCTGGATATAATAACAAGTTATCTTTTGGAAGTTTAGTCCAAAATCAGTTCAGTTCTCCAAAAACATTTCATATCAAAGGTTAAATAGTTAAGTATGGATTTGAATACATCATACATTTAAAATGTATATTTTGAAAGAAATAACATTTGAAAACAGCCCTCTATTCACAGCACTCTACAGCTTTCAGTGTGTTGTAAGCATTTGCTGTGCTTTCATACAAGTTAATGTGATCGAATTAACATTGTTGCTTCAGTCTGACCTTTAATTTTCACCAAGCAGAGCTATGAGAGAATTGCTGTTATATGTAGGTGTTGGAATTGTGTTTTTCAAACAATTAACATGAATGGTTATGTCGTCACTAATATGTTACATAGGTAGGGCTATAATCGGAATCTGAATACCTTTGTAACTGTGTTTCTTCTCCCTTTTTGTATTAGAAAACAAGCATATGCTACTTGTCTTTTCCAGATTCGTATTCAGGTAAATCGCTTCAGCTGTATTTTGTTAGCTTTTTGTACAGTATAAAATAAGTGTATTTCAGTAGTGTTTTTATATGTGAATGTTTTAAGAAAACAGACAGCTATTTTCGGAGGGGCTTCGAAGGTGGCTTGCAGTACATTCTTATATGTTATTGAAACCACTGAGTTGGTAGTGATGATTGGTTTTAAATTTTGACAACTTACATTTCAGGCGTCCATTTATGTAATCCATTTATCAAAGCAAGTTATCAAAGCAATGTGATATTTATAGATTAATGTTAAAATCAATGAATGCATTTGTTAAAACTTTAATACAAAATGATACACAGGTTGTCTTGGAGATACCCAATTCAGTTTCCGGGTCCGTCAGTCTGTGGGACGGAAGACATTATGGTTTCGTGAGGAGAATGCACCAGTCGTTCTGAAGGTAAAAAAAAATAATAATAAAAGAAAAATCTATGGTAATAGCCATCTACAGTTTAAGTTTGATCATCCTTTTTTTCAACCTTAATGCTATCATGTACTGTGCTTGCAAGAATTTTATTACAATTCTATTACTTCCAGAGGGATACAACACATTACTATGGCTATGTCTACTTCAGGCAAGTTAAGGATGTTTCTGTGAAGAGAGGATATTTTCAAAAGGTATGTAACATTTTGCAAACTCTTTTGTCCAGTTGGAAAATATACTATATAACTGCTATACGTATTTAACCTAATAATGCCTAATGTATTACACTGGTTGGATACAAATAAACCAAAAAAATGTTACTCTAGCCTGCATGGTTTAAAATAATTGAGATTCTAACTTTGCAAACAGCTTTGAAATGCCCTTGAACTCCATTGTGCTTTTCTGTGATTGGACTCTATGTTTTTAATAATTTACAACATGGGTGCCCATAGGTGTTCTAAAATCTTAAGTTAGTTGCTACTGTAAAGTTATAACATGGTGTTAGATGTCCTGGCTCACCTGTATGTGCTTGTGGCAAAGTGGTTTGCAGTGTGCAGGTGTTAAAGTGATGCAATGCGTAACAGATGACAGATAACAAAGTTCAAGGTCCAAACTATTCTTTATTTGTTCCATTTTTAATCCAGGAAGTGGCGACCGTAAATAATATCCCAGGCAATACACAGCAATGTGTATTGCACAGTTTTAAACCACGGGTTACAGTCCCGAAATAATAAACACAGTATAAACACAAACAAAGACACAAACACAATCACACGTCCAGAGTGAGTGCTAACGTGCAAGTGGTGAAATACAATTTATTAGTGCACGGTGGTGAAGTGTTGTCCGGGTTGGTGCTGGCCTTAAGCGACAGATCCCGGTACGTGTTAGCTGTCTAATAAGAACAAACAAGTACAATTAGAAATGACAAAACAAACAAACAAACAAACAAACACTAAACACTCACAGTTACTTTTTATTTTCCTTCAGCTGTTCTCTCTCAACCATAACAAAGGAACAGATTGCTTTGCCATGTTCCCTTTTGCACAGTCAATCACGCCCCCTTGGTTAGTGAGAGCCACTGTTTTTCCTACAATCCGCGGTTGCCACATCGCTTCCCGTCTGGGGCGGTGACTAGGTGTACTGTGGCTTCGCTCCCTTTCTAGATGGCCGACTTCCACCTTTCCCTGGAATGAATTGTCAGACCATCCAGTCAGGGGCACACTGTTCCCTTTACACAGCGTCCTCACAGATTGGGAGGGAGATTTATAACAAAGAGTCATTCTTTCTCTGTCACAGTGCCCTTTAATACTTGAGCCAATATATAACATATTAGATATATTTACTGTAGTTATGCTGCCCTTTTAACAGCTCTATTTTTATTTACAGTCTCTTGTGCTGATTTCCAGACTCCCCTTTGTGAATCTATTCCAATCCCTGTTGCAGCTCATTGCACCCCAATACTTTGAGAAGCTAGAGCCTTGTCTGGAGGCAGGTAAGAAATAATAAAGGATTCTGTTTGGGCTAAATACATTTTCTAACTGAAATATGAATGCACCTAAGACTAGAAATGTTAAAGTATCATGTAATTAATATTTAGATTTATTCTACAGGCACACATTTGCTCTCACCTTATGTAAAGATGCTTTCATGAGCCATATTAAAAAGTACTAAATGTTTTAAACTAGGGGTGGGTTAAATAATTATAATTACTCGAGCACTCATTTATTACTCAAGTACTCTTCGAACGTCTCTTCATGAGTGTAAGTTCAATATATTGTAGCAACCCGGTCAGTTCAGGTTGGCAGACTTTTGTTTCATCTGGTCCTGGCCGGAGCCTGTGTGTGTGTTGAATAGAGCGAGCGAGCGAGAAAGTGAGCGAGTTTTCAGGATAGACAGGAGGAAGGATTTATTGTTTTTGTAGTGTGGTCCTGACCCAGACACAGACCCTGTTTAATTAATAAAGTAGTTTTGTTAGCGCCTGAATCCCGTCTCCGCCTCCAGGGGTCGTTACAATATTTTATTCACGTATACCACCTTAAACACTAGCCACAGAAGTCATTTTGACGGTTTGAGGTTTTCAAATTTAAATTACTCTGCGTGTCCGAAAGTTATGTGGTTGACCGTTTATGACTTTCCTAAATAAATACCTCGATGCCGTTTGAAAGGCAGGATCACGAAAATAAGGAAGTTATAAGCTCTACCTAGTAATTTTGACTGACTTTAATACATGTCTTTATTTTGAATATAACCTACAATATTCTTTATATATATTACACACAATCCTGTTGTTATTTCTACTGGACCTGGCAGCCATCAATGCCTTCGTTTTGTACAAGGAATGCACCAGGGAAAATATCAGTAGGAGAGATTTCATCTTGAAGCTAGCCACAGAAAATAAACCCTTTTATGTTTAATTGTTATTTTAAATATGGCGTTTCAGCTGTGTAGATGTTTGATATGATTTGCTTGAAATAAACTTTTGAGTTGTATCAGATAGTTGTCTCTCATTTTAATATTGATGTTTTTTAAAATATACCGTCATAATGGCATTAGGTTCGAGTATTCAAAATTAACACTTGAGTACTCGAGCACTAAATTACTCAAAATTCCCACCCCTATTTTAAACCATGTATTTTTAAAAATGAATATAGCAGAATGCTGTTTACTACAAAACAAATCCAATGTACTGAATTTAGCAGACCTGTATGTGAAAAAAAAATGTTACATACTGGTACCACAAGCAAAATAGTCTTTAGAAATAACTAAACCTTTAAATGTATTCCATAATCAAGCAGTCAACTTTGTCATGGGTCAATAAAACTAACTCCTAACCTTTTGAAGTCATTATAGACTTACTAAGATAGTCGCACAGAGCTGTTTAAATTTGCATATACAATACATACATGTCCCACTTTTCTGAGTTAGGTTTTATTACAGCGTCCCTGCTTCATAACTTTTGTTTGACGGGGATCTGTTCAGCAAACAGACTACATTACTTATGACGTCTTTTAAATTGTTCTATTCAGTATCACTACACCATATATGGATGCAATTGTGCATGTTGCAGGAAGGAAATGGTTTCTCGACTCATTAATGCAGAATTTATTTTCTGCTGTTCCAGAACAGGAACTAAGTAATGTCAGCAGCCTATGATTAAAGATACATAATGCACAATATAATTGTAGAATTATATGTTTTACATATCCAGTAAGCAGAAATGGCAAATCATTTATATTTTTAAAAGGACTGTTCAGATTAGTACATTTTTCATAAAGGGCAAGCATTTTAACAGGAAATGAGGCAACGAAGATTATTGCTAAAGCATCTTCCATCTGTCAGAGATGATTTTAATGTTCAGTTATTTGCTGGTACTGTATGCAAACATCTACAATGAATACAACCAGAGTCTCTCTTATTTACCATTATTTTAGTGTACCTTTTTATCTCTGACAACAAGCTGTTTATATCTTCTAAGTTGGATAGTTTTACAGTATAAGAAACCCAACTGAGTCTTTTACTGCTTTATTGTGATATTTACCTCCTGACAGGATTGCTTAAGAGGACTTTCACATCAGCAGGCAAATACCTATACTTGCATTATTCTCTGGATTTCCCCCTGCTTTGTAGTGTGCAATGAGATTGATCAATGGCCTGCTCCAATCCCTGGACAAACTCTGAACCTGCCAGTGATGGGGGTGGTTATACAGGTAAGTTATACAGGTATATACGTATGTGAATTGTGCACATGCTAGCATTTAAGTGCCATGTTCACTAATCACAGAAAACAAGTACTGTACATAGTCTGTGATCTTTATAGGGTACCATTATTGCTTCTTGGATACTTTTGAATGACCTCTTAGTTACTGTAATTTATTATGATCCTCAATGGCCCAAGCTATACCAACCTGATATTTACTTCCTATGGTGCCTTAGTGCTACAAATCGAATTAACCAAATGTCACACTATTACCATGAATACCTTTAACTCCAAGCTTACTGAACTGCCCTACCCTACTTCACTTTGGCTGGTTTTAGGTTAGCATTGTTGATTTCCTTGACATAGCTTATAAATCTTTGTTTGCAATTTGAAATGTCTGCTAAGAAATAATTAATAATAATAACACAACTAAATCATGTACAGAAAATACCATTTCTGGCTGTTAGGAAATACTGAAAAAAACAATCCTGCTAAATCCAGGATACTATAAGCTGCAGTTTACTTCTGCTCCACACTGCAAAAATATATCTGCAGTCCCCAGCTTCCATCTAGGAATTATTGCTTTTCTTACAGATGAGAATTCCCTCAAAGAATGACAAACCAGGAGCCAGTCCTCTTAAGCAATCCTGTCAGGAGGTAAATATCACAATAAAGCAGTAAAATACTAGACAATTGCTTTTCTAAAACTCTTGTGAGCTGTAATTTCTGTTTATAGACAAGGGTTGATCAACCTATAAGCCACCAGAATTTAAGGTCATTTTACGGCACTGGGGAATTGCCCTAGGGGTATATTTAATCAGCCATCCTTGGTTCTCAGAGGAGTACCTCAAGTGGTTGATGCAAATAATCCAGCTATTCCCTGGTACTGTAAAATCAACCTCCTGAGCAAGTAGTACATACTATCTCATGAACTATAATTACGACTCTGTTGCTAAGGAATTTGGTACATATTCTTTTTGTTTTTCTTTACTCAGAATTTGTTGCCTGCACCTATGATTCTGCCTACAGTCCATGAACTGGATCTGTTCAAGTACGTACTTTCTGTTTGACTAGAGACACGGTGGTAGTACCTGTCGTACTAGAAGAGCTCTTCCAATTCTAAAAAGTTATTGATGCTTTCACAATCAACTTGTGTTCTAGCCTGAGAGGGCAGCACATGCACATTTTATTATATGCATTTGAGGTTTCCTCCACCTCTATAATACAGTCCTGTAATAGAATGTGGTTTCTTCTTTAAGATGTTTCCAACCGATCCTGATTCATATTCAGATGCTCTGGGAGCTGATGTTACTGGGAGAGCCAATTGTTGTCATGGCGCCATCTCCTACCATTTCCTCAGAAACTATTCTTGCGCTCACCAGGTACTTATAGCCTTGTTTTATTTCTTTGAACCAAAAGCTGCTTTGTAAGCCCATAAGAATTATTTTGCTTACCTGACAAAATTGATAAATGTCAGGTTGTCAGAAGTCGTCATTTGATGTCAGTTTGGCAAGTAATTATTATTCTGTTTGTCAGAAAGAGGGCCCTATTCACAAAACTTTAAGATTTTCTAGACACTTGTAAAATACATCTGTTGCAAAAAATGTCCAAAATAGTTTGTTTAATCTTTACTATATTGCCTTTTTGAATGTTCTCTTCCAGTTCTATTTCCCCATTAAAATACTGCTGTGACTATTGCCCCTACTTTACAATTCACGACAGTGAATTTAAAGAGTACACAACCAGGACACAAGCACCGTAAGTAATACACCAAATTAAAACTAACGTGATCATTTAGAATTGAGTCTAACTGGCTATTTCCTGTTTGTAAGACTGTCAGTTTCATATTTAAAGATGGGTTATGTATAAATCCACGTGGATGGAGAGTCCTTATAACCATTTTTTAAAGTACAATATAACCTTGTTTTACTGCCTAATTAGAAGTCTGTGCTTTTGTCTTCCAGGCCCAATGTTATCTTGGGGGTGACGAACCCTTTCTTCATCAAAACCTTCCAATACTGGCCCCATATCATCCGCATAGGAGATCTGAAAATGTCTGGTATGAGCACAGAAAAAAATATCTCAAGTGTATTTATTAAAATAATACTGCATTACATTTGTAGTTTGCCTCTGAACACAATTTTCATAAAATGTTGTTCATTTATATACTAAAAGGCTATTGCATGCTCTTGCATACTCTTATATACATATACAAACAAATCCATAGGTATATTTACTGTAGCAGGGTTTGTTTTGCTTTCATATTTTGTATTCCACTGAGCAGCTGTTTATTGTACTCTAGTAGACGGACACAGTTTCTGTACAGCTTCTGGGTGAGCCATTGGGAATATATTTATCAGTTCAGTGTTAACAAAATGTTTTGAAGAAACCGACTACAGGAGGAAATGCCCAATCCTGTTAAAATATTAATTTAGAGAAATGTGCATGATGTTTGCAGATTTAAAATCCCAAAACTTAAATGATAGAATCGCATATAAATCTATTATACCTTTTCAGTTATACACTAAATACAATGTATCCCCCTTTTATAATGCTGTAGTCAGGAGCCATAATTAAGAGACCATGCTATTTGCATTCTGCCTTACAGCAAGAATGAAAGTTATAGTTTAATGGCATTATGGGGCAAATGTGAGTCACAACCATACCGTCTTCTAACCTGTTCTGTGTTACAAAGGACCTTCAAACAAGGGAGCACTATATCATGAATAACAGTCAGAATAGACCTACTGATGTGAGAGTGCGACTGTAACTGTAACCAAGAGACCACAGATTTGATCATCTCTGCAGCACGTTGCTAACTTCATGGTGTCATGAATTGTCAGTTTGACGCTTCTCTGAATTGCATTAAAGGTGACTTGCCTAAACAAGTAAAAGTGAAGAAACTTACAAAGCTGAAGACGCTAGACACAAAACCTGGTAGGCTATGATTGTTTATTAAGAAAAAAATGTATTGTGCTGTAAAATAAGCCATAACTCTGCCCTCCCCTGACTCGCCTGATACAGTAATTGATCTTCTCAGGGGTCTACACAGCTTATAAAACATTTCTTCACAAGGACAAGACGCTTAGCAAAAGACTTTTAAAGGTAAGCAGACTGATTCTTCCTGTTCTGTAAAATGATCAGTTCCTTCGGCTGGGCCGTGCACAGTGCTTTTGGAATGGTTGTACTGCTAGTTATTTATAGCTCAAAGATGTAATTATGACACAGTGTGTGTATCTGAAACCTTGTGCCTCCAAGGTCAAGTAGAGAGCGGAGCGCAATAACACAGAACTTCCTCTTCGCTGTCCTGCCAGTACATCTGAAACTCAAACTGCCATAGAGCACTGTACCACATGAGAGTCCAAATTGCAGGTGTGTCACTAGTAGGGGTGTAACATATATTGTATCGTATAGAGGTATGTACTGTTTATATTGTGATACAAGACAACATAGCTCATTGTAGTTCAAGTGGTTCTTGAATGAAGAATAAGTGTGTTTTATAGTTAAATACATACTCTCCCTAAGTCATTTAATTTTAGTCTTCTGACAAAATAGTCTGTCATTAAATGATCATTTGATCTTAATATGCATCATACAAGTAACCCATTAGGACCATCACATGTATCGTGATACACATCATATTGTGACCTGCATATCGTAATTTCTATCATATCGTGATATTGGTGTACCCTTACACCCCTAGTCAGTAGCAAAAGCAGTGCTGGGCATACCCACGCTGTTGTGTTACAGAATATCATTACCTGAACCGACTCTCTGTTTGCAAAGTATCTATATCTGAATGGTACAACTTGTGCAAGCTGGAGAATGATGTAACTTGACTTGCAGGGGATTCAAAGGAAGCGACCATCGGAGGTACAGAGCGCCATCTTGAGGAGACACTTACTGGAGCTCACTCAGAGTTTCATAATACCTTTGGTAAGGAAAACCTGCTGCAGTTCTTTTATGTTCTTTGTACTGTCACATTTTACAGAACAGGACTTGTTATATCCAGTTGAACTATGATTGCATATTGCATGCGCAGTAGACAATCTGGTAACATGATAACCGGATGTTTCAAATAATCCAGGTTTTGTATATGTGTAACAGTTTAAGTACAGCATGAGTAAAATATACTTTGTCTCCAAACGCAGAGGGGATTATTTAACCTGTTTATGGCCCTTTATCTTTATTTTAAAGCTACTGTGGTAGATATTGAGAAGCTGCTCAGTCCCCTCCAAAATATATAAACCGATATAAATTTCAGTAATTCCAGTAAATTGAATGTGTTGTTTAATCTTTGGAATTGGAGCAATGTAATAACAAGAAGAAAATCTGTTTAGATTCCATGTCGCCTTTGGAGATTACAGCAGCAAAGAAGTGTTCTTTCAAGGTTCCAAGCCTCCTCCTTGTTTTTTTACCATAGTACGATTTTTCTTTTTCTTTTTTTTTTTTTTGTTTAAATCACCTGCCACCAGCAATGGAAAAAGAAATGGCCTTTTTGATTGTGTTAAGAGATGTATTTAATTTCTAGCAATAATGTTCTGTGCAGAACTTTTCACTTGCTGAAGGCAATGATATTTTTATGATGTATTTGTTGTTTTACCATATGATTACAGGAACGTTACCTGGTGAGTCTAATGCCACTGCAAAGAGCTGTAACTCCATGGAAGGTATATGTTTTTTTTTTCTTTATAAATAATTATAAATGCTTATTTGTACCTACTGTCTTGACAGATGACCTATCTGGGCGAGATTGAATCTACTATTTTGTATTGGTACTGTTGGATTATATACAGGTCTGTTACTGCTGCCCGCTGCCACTACTACTACTACTAATAATCATGTATTCAATGTTTTTTCAGAACCCCCCTCAAATCAGACCCTTCAGTCAGGAGGAGTTTATGGGGACACTTGAACATTCAGGACCTCAACTTACCTCTGTTCTCAAAGGGGACTGGATTGGGCTTTACAGGTTAGACAAGGTCTTCTGCTTCCCTCAGGATGGGTACTTTTTATCTTTTTTTTTTTTTTGACCTTGACTAATTTTGCTTTTGTTTTCCTCTAGGCGATTTTTCAGGTCACCAAACTTTGACGGCTGGTATCGCCAGCGGCACAAGGAAATGACCCAGAAACTGGACTACCTTCATTTAGAGATAATCTGTGAGGCTGTAAGTAACAGAATGAGATTGTGTTTACCATATGAAAAGCTTCTGTCTCATGACTGCTCCTATTTAATTTTTTTTTTTTTTAATTTTGGGACAAGATGTATTTCACATAGCACAAACTTGGCTTTTCTGATTCCAATAAATGTACAATCAGCGCCGCCTAATCGGAACACTCATAATCGAGATTTCTGTTTAAATGGAACAGAACTCTGGGAGACGGTTCTTCCCAATGCTATTTATGTTGTTTAATTGGGACGTCACTTCGTTTAATTGGGTTACAGTATTTTCAAATGATGAACGGAGATCGCTTTTCAGACAGGTCGCATAGCACAGTGCAGTGAGTGCGTGATTACGCTGTGACTTGCGTAAATTGCTTAAACCACGTGGGATTCCTGAAGGAGGAGGAGTCTCCTGTGGTTTCTTAGGCTGCTGTTGCAAAGAAATTTGACGTGTCAACATCGCAGGTGCCTCGCCTTGTGACAAGATGTGATTTAGGAATAAAAAAAAAACATTTGACTTCTATTTTAAATGATGTATTTAACAATTAATCATAATGTGATGTGATTTCATTATTTTTCTTTTCATTTAGAAACAAAAAAGTGTGACTAAGGTCGTCTCAACTGCCTGTCATTTAATTGGGACAGCCGCTTATTCGGGATACTATTACTTCTCCCGAGGCGTCTTGATAAAGCGGCGCTGACCTGTATTTCCATATCGGGTTTGGGTTTGTTAGGTTGGTCAGATCTTTTGTCTTTCTCCAGGACCTGTTGGCATGGATTAAAGATAAATCTGAAGTTGAGATTGTGGATTTAGTACTGAAACTACGGGAGAAGCTGGTAAATATATTCATTCTGTCAAATAACCCCCAAAAATCAAACAGACAATGAACTCCACCATAAAGACGTGATGTGCGCACACAGACACACAGAATTTCTACGTTCATAAATATAGCAATACCATTTGGATTTCATCAGAACATCAGTAAGATACTTAATAATGATACACTAATGGGGGTTGGGCAAACCAAGCCCTTGTAAGACGATTCATATTTTGAGTTTCATGCAGGAGTGCCAGAGACTTCATATTTTTGTTTTCTCTTTCAATGGCAGGTTAAAGCCCATCATCAACAGCTCTCTGTCAGAGAGGAGGTGCTCCAGAAGCTAGAGTTATACATTGAGACTATCATCAGCTCCCTACCTGAAGATTTACAGGTTGTTCTTCATCGCCACTGACAAAACGTGACAAGAAATTTTATCTCCATTGTTTGCAGAAGTGAAAAAAAAAATGCCCTGTTCTAAAATGGTCCCGTCCTCCCCTCCACTGTTTTTCAAGCGGTTTAAGTCTTCGATTTTTTCAAAAAATGATAAAAACTACAGTTAAATATATTTATTATTTTTCTATGTGTTTATTTATTTATGTATTTATTTATTAAATTATGAATTCATTCTTCCACATAAATTGTATTTAAACTCCTGTTTTGACTTTATGTATTGAAAGTGTTCTACCAGATGTCTTCTTTTAAATGACAGATTTAAAACAAAATCCAGAAAACATGTGCATAGTTTTGTAAACAGCCTACTTGATGCAGGAAAGGATACAGCAAAAATGAACATCCTTTTTGCGAAATTGCCATTTACAGACAGTAAGAAGGAATATCATAGCATCAGCTTTTAACAGCAGTATACATTGTATCATATTGATTTAAAGGCATACTAGTAAATACTAACAGAAGTGGACTGAACCATTCACATTAGCTCACATAATTGCTTTGTTCATTTTACACAGTCGTGAAAGGTGAGTTAAAGCTATTTTGAGAAGTAACATTTTACAGAAACAGTGTTAAAAAGTAAAATAAAAAAACATTCAGTTGTATAACAACCCCCTCTTTTTGCCTTTTTGCCAACTTTGTATTCGGTTTTAGATGCTTCCACGTTTTAGATGTATCCACGTTTTAGATGTTTGGCTTATTTTGGCATAACTTTACATTGATTGCTAATATAACCACCGGACAAAATAGTAAATCACTTGGCTAGTGAACAAGGCACTTTTTTCTAGTGTTGGATATAACGCAGTAATTTACAATAATTATTACAATAATTTTATCTTTTTGGTTATTTTGTACTTCTATATCCACAAAGGTAATAAATTACACAGGATTGGAAGTCCATTCTACTTTGCCTGTCACACAGTATTTTCAGTAACACTGGTAAAATTGCAGTCTCTTTTTAAATGAAAATAAAAAGGAACCAATACTTGTTCAAGCACAATATGTAGATAATTATGGTCTCCAATTATTATTATTATTATTATTATTATTATTATTATTATTATTATTATTATTATTATTATTATTTTTAAATCAATACATTATTAAATCTCCCATCAATGTTTTACACAGCTGATGCACATTTTACAGTATTCTGAAAACTAACTTTAAATGTATAGTAGTGTGAAATAGCTGAACGTAGATCTGTTTGAAATGGGCAAGTTTCATAGATATTGTAGTTTTAATCCAGACTGACATTAATAGTGCAGAATAATGCACTGTATAAATACTACATTAATAAAATAAGTCAAAACAAATGTGTATTATTGTGTACCATAATAAACTAAGTGTCATGATAACGATGGAGATGAAAATATTCTAGATATGATACGCAAACAATGTCACTATGTATGGCTTTATAACTTTTTTTTCATTTCCACCATATAGCAATAAAATATAATATTTATTGCACCCATTATGTATATTTTTTCATAAAATAATCTTTTTGTTTGCATTGTATCAAAACATGGCAAATACAGCTGTAAAGTTGATTTGAGCACAAATGAAAGTGTTTTACAGTTCTTCAACTAGTACACAGTGAACTGCATAACATAAACCCATTTCAAATGGTGCCACTGAAAGATTGTCAATTTTAGGATCAGTGCTTTGACAAGAGCAGTATGCCATGGCTAACAGAGTTCAGCTGTCTTCCAAGGTGTCATTTCAAATGGTGCCACTGAAAGATTGTCAATTTTAGGATCAGTGCTTTGACAAGAGCAGTATGCCATGGCTAACAGAGTTCAGCTGTCTTCCAAGGTGTCATTGCTAAGCACATGTGCAAAGATTGTGCAGGTGGTGTAAAGATTGCGAGTGCAAAACATTGTGTTTTAGGAAGCAACCTTTGCACAGATAAAACGTGAATGCCTTCATGTCCACAAAGCTGCGCTCTGATTTGTTTAATGTTTATTTTCTTCCACAACTTCTCCACCAGCAGCTTAGCTTCCCAAGCGACGTTTCAGTTCTGTATGCTGCATCTTCACCCAAATAAGCACTGCGCTTCTGCAAAGTAATAACACCTTGGCCTGGATCCCAGAAACAAGGCAGACACATTCCCCAATCAAAGCACTGAACTTTAACCATCTCTGAAACCACAGAATGGCATGCCAGTGTTCATAGACAATTGAGCAATATGTATGTTAACTGTAAGTTTATTCAAGGGTAAACAGCCCTTTGAGTGCTGAGTCATATTGACCTGGCTTTGTAAATCCTACACCTACAAATACCAGGTGCTTTTCCACAATCATCTTTAAGTATTTTATAGTTCATATAATCCTGCTGTTAGTTTGACATTTATTTATTTTCTGATATTTAAAACGACTTCATTTTTTAGTATGCAAGGTGTCACGTTTATTGCTTTTTATTTTACATGATGTGCATATTGAAAGTAATCCATGAACCCTTCACATGTGGGAACAGTTACTGCTACTTTCTGCTTGAATGACAAAGCAAGAGTATGGCTTGTGTGCGGTTAGGTGTCGCGACAAGTCTATCATCTTTTGAATCTTCCTGTGGATGTAAATCCACATCACAACACTCAATGTGCTTGAGAGCCAGTACTCGAGGGCGGGGTGCTCATATCAGGATTTACGTGCCGTCGCAAGCTGATGATTGACCTTGAATTTAAAAGCACTGAATGCAGTAAATGCCAACACTCCCTTTTTTAGCCGTGTAATTCAGGTTTTACACCCAAGTAATGTTAGGGCCAGTGCAGTACATACAATACATAACATGGTATTACATTGCATTCTTGCAGTGCAATTGTGACATTATTTTACATTCAAATAGCCATTGTAGAAAAAATAAAATAAAATACAGGCTTTCGGTTTGAATTCTACAGACAGAGCATTCCCTGTGCTGTGTATTTCACCAGCTGAATGGGTTTATGTTATGAAACGTTATTGTTATTGTTATTGTTATTGTTATATTTCACATTGTGTAATATTTCAGTATGTCGTGACAGTGCTTGTCTCGCGGCTTTCATTAGACTTTATTTAAAAAAACAAATCAGGGCACATCAAATATCCCAGCTATTCAGATGGCAATTAAGTATATCTTCAAAGCCCCTGATGTGTTAGGAGTTTGCTGTAGTCAAGAATTGCAAAGCCAAATTAATCTAATAAGTCATGCTGCATTAAGTGCTCATCAGGGTTTTTTTTTTTTTTTCTTTTTCCACATTGCCTTTTTTGTAGGCATAACTAAACAGTCATTACACGAGGATACTCATTTGATGTTGTGTAGATTACAATCCTGAGTAGCTATTTATACCATATGCCTGCTTCACAATTTGACTTTGTTCATAATAATAATAAAAAGGTTAATACAGTTATATCTTTGTGTGTTATTAAACAGTGTTATTATAAATGTCAAAACAGATTAAAGGAGTGATATCCACTAAAGATTGCATGGTAATTTTGCAGTTTTCTCCACGGTTATACTGTGCCTTTACCATAGTTTATCATGGGCTTCACCATGCTTTTACTATGTTTTATTACACTATGGTAAACTTTTATAAGTGATACAAGGCAACTGTTTCCTTATTTCTTATTCACTGGATGTCTTCATTGTGACCATTTTTTTGTTTTGTTCTTTGCTTGTTTTATCTTAACCCTGTACTGCCCTGGGTATGTTCCCATACCTATTTAATCCCTATTCTCTCAATGTCAAATATATTGGACACTGGGCAGCAAAGGGTTAATATCTGAATGCACACTGTAACTTAGACATCATTTTGTGGAGTTATTATCAGTCCTGTCAGGGAACACCAAAACAAAGGCACAAAAACAGTTACAAACAAACACAATCTGTAGCTTTTATATTTAAAATCAACAACACAGATGCTCAAAAGGGAAACACACAAAAATAATGAATACATAATTGTGCTGACCGTGTGTTGTACACGGTTTCACCTTTAAACTTTTCTGAGGAAGGGAATAATGGTGCCAAGGCGGAATTATCAACAGCAGCTGCTGGGGTTGTTTTTGAGTTGTGGTTTACTTGTTTCAGCGTATTTAAGTGGTAAGTGATTCATCATAGAAAGGTCTAGAATGCACATATGCCAGCAGTGATACTCTCTCTCCCAGCGCAACTTCACGGAAATTACGTCGGAACCATCCATAGGCTATACTGTCCAGAAAGCCCTGAAGAGGCATAGTGGATGCCTGCAACAGTAAAAAAAAAAAAAAAAAACATTACCGATAAGTATCTGACATTAAAAAAAAAAAACAGGTATTCATTTTTTGCTGGCAAGATCAGGATTTTCATATTCCTTAAATTCTATCAATTTAATTATGCCTTCTCTGATTATGGGGTGACTGTTAAAAAAAATACTCTTACCTGTAAAACCTGTAAAATATAAAGGAAGTGCAGGCTTTGTGGACTAACATCATGTAATAACAAGCCCAGTAAGACAAGTATAAAAGCTATCGAAAAAAAAGAAAAAAAAAAGTCAAGGTGCTTTAATCACAGGAAATCTAATAATTAGTTCATGTTAAAATTTCAAGAAATGACACAAACCTGGTGTCCAGCAGATTAAAAATACAAGCAAGATGCATCGAGCAGTCACGTAAATGCCCCGGATATTTCTACCGTTAAACCCGTCTCCTTCTACAAGGAGTAAACACTCCTCGTGCTGTCTCCGGCACCACTGCTTCACTTTGCAGTACACAACCTGAAGGAGAGAACACAGTGTGTATTGCAACTAAGTGTCAAAATTACTATCATGTTAAGCAGAATGTAAAATGGATGTTTAGCAAAAATCTAAAATTTCAAATAATACAGTAATTACCCTCCATTTACTGGAGCAAAATAAATTTCAATATACTATTACTACTACTACTACTACTACTACTAATAATAATAATAATAATAATAATTAGCAAAACCGTAACCACTACACCCTAGCAATGGGAACCAAACTAATTTAATAAAGCCAAACCTACAAAGAAAAAAACATGTTGCCATTATCATGTATGTTTCCAATAAAAAGTGTAATTTAGTTTAATCTACAGTACGTACCATTGCATGATGGCACCTTGATGATTTATTTTTACAAAGAAATGTTAAATAAATCCTAAACTCTGCTGTCCCAGTTCTATAGTTTTTTTTTTATTATTATTATTGTAATATTCCAGTGACCTAGCATTCCGTTAACAAACACAATACATTCAAATAAATGACTTACTGTGCAGGAGGTCAACACTACCAGTGCATACAAGAAGAACAAGATTTTCATTAGGTTTTCTTTCAATGTGTCTTGCAGCTGTAAAAATGGAAATGTTCTTATCAAGCTGCAGGACATTTTAACTGCACGCAGCAGGTTGCCCTAAAAAAAAAGTTTGAAAATACAGTATGGCTTCCTTTGTTTATAGTCAAAAACTTTCACAGGTTAGATTGGTCACACACAGACAGACACACAAAAAAACTCACCCCACAGACATCATTGTGAATAAGTACCAAAATACAACTGTAAAGAAAAATTACAGAAATATTTGTGGATTTATGGTTTCAGTATCCAATAATGATATTTATATAAACACATACACATACATTTATTTCACAGTGGCCTATAAGCTAGGAAGGACAAGGAGTTCCATAGATTTGGAGTGTTGGAGCGAAAAATCACTGTTGACCTGAATGTGACGTTTAGTCTTTTTTCATGTTACTAAAGGAAGATTTAGTAACCTGAGGTAAGAGAAGATAAGACTGGTATTGCTGCTGACTCACCAAACACTGTTCTCAATGTATTTTTATTTATTTATTTGCTAAACTCAATTTAAGATACACTGAAGGTACAGGAAACCAAGGAAACAGCCTTAAATATACAACATTGAGAGCCCGGAATTTTCTTTCAACAAGCAGAAAGAGGTCAATTAGAATAAGGAACACTGTATCTACATATTTTCCTGTGGATTGATTTGGAACAGAGATTAAATATAGTTTGCAGGAAAACATTCAAGGTAATTTACTAGGAATAGACCCCATATTGACCAATCAGGTTAAAGGAAATCTCTGACCCATTTTCGAATCTGCAGTTTGTAAGGGTGGCTCTCCCTCCCTTGTGTGCTGTTGAATTGTAACACTATGGGCTAGATTGCCTCCTGCTTTTTTAAAGGAGTTTACATTTTGTTGCATAAGGTGAAAGAAACAACTTCAGAGAAACTGTCAGTGACAAGACTTACTTGCTTGGTTCTAGTTTTGAAAAATGGCCAGGTGTTTTTCTCCTTTCATAAACAAAGGAATACATTCCAGACTGGAGAACATGCTTTAGAAATCTGGTCCTTTGTAGAAAAACAGAGCCTATTTACCTGGAGCAATAGAAACAGTAAGTAACATTCAGGTTGCCTGGGATGACTTCGGTTGCAGAATTCAGAATAGTAATCACTTTAGCGAGAAAGCCCAGCGCTGGAAGAGACCTGTTAAAATTACAAAAGTACAAACCCTGAAGTTTAAAACAAAATGTTAATCTAGGGAGGACAATCAGTCTACAGCATGCCGCTAAAGCAATACTCAAACATGCCAACAGTCCCTATATGGTTGGGACAGTCCCGATTTCCTAGCAAATGCCCCGCGTCCCGATATTTACAGATAGAAAAAAATTCATTTATTCTGCACAGCAGAGTTAGTGAAAAATTCCCCATTAATGACCCATCAGCAAAATGAAATCAAAATGTTACTCATGCACAGAACTGCATAAAACATAAAAGGCAATGCAATTTAACAAAAGATTAAAAAAAACACCAATTTCCAGAATTAAAACAGTATCCAAAGTCAGTAATCAAAATTGCAGAATATAGTGCTCGATAAGGCGCTAATGTCACAGTTCACTAAATGAAAATACACAAAAGCAACTAAAGATCACAGATTTAAAAAAAAAATGCATCACAGTATCTAAAACTGTTTAATGATTAGCTTTTACATTACCATAGCTTGACTCGTTCGCTTTGTTTTTGCTGCATTTTCGCCATGTGAAATTGGAGGAAGCGCCGTGTAACTGCACAATAAAGACTGATTTGGCATACAAAAAAAAAAAATGGACTGTGACTGTGCAACATTGAAGAGATGGGCTTTGTATCAGAAAACTGGTGACAGAGTCGGAAATCGTGTGTGACGGGTAAGTGCATTCATTTGTTACATAAATATAATGGGGATTGATTTTATTCTTAATACAAGGGCGGTAAAACGTGTGTATCTGGATATCTGAGTGCTGACTGTATAGAAAAAACTTACCATGCAAGAAAATATAATAAATAAAGAGTCTTCTGATTCCTTCTGCAATGATTTTCTTGCTGGATAAAGAAAGAAAAACATAACTCTGCCTATCTTATTGACTGATTGGTTGCACAATACAACCAAGCCTTCTCATAGGCTCAGGCTCATATCTGACTGTTGTTTTCCTTTTAAAGGATCAGTAAAAAGGTAAACATGAGCTATCCACAACAATATGTAAGAAGTAAAGTATTTTTTTTTTAATAAGAGGTTCTTTTAACTGATGCCACTAAGTGAGCTTGTTGTAAATTACTTGACAGCACTGGATTGATCCAAAGTACATCTAGCGTGCTACATTCCTATACAGTTGTTAAACAGGATTCTACAGCTAGAAAAAAAAGTATCCAGGGGCAGGATGTGCAGGATGCGCTCTATAGTCTGGACATCGCGAGTTCGAGTCCAGGCTATTCCTTTGCCGACTGAGGACAGGAGCTTCCAGGGGGCGGCACTCAATTGGCCGAGCACCGCCCGGTGGGAGGGAGGGCTAGGTCAGCCATGGTGTCCTCGGCTCACCAGCGACCCCTGTAGTCTGGCCAGGCGCCTGTGGGCTTGCCTGTAAGCTGCCCGAGAGCTGCGTTGTCCTTCAACGCTGTAGCTCTTGGGTGGCTGCATGGTGAGTCCGCAGTGTGGGAAAAAAGCAGTGGGCTGACGGCACACGCTTTGGAGGACAGCGTGTGTTCGTCTTCACCCTCCCGAGTCAGCGCAGGGGTGGTGGCGGTGAGCTGAGCCTAAAAATAATTGGCCATTCCAAATTGGGAGAAAATAATAAAAATAATTGGCAACGACTAAATTAAAAAAAAAAAAAAAAGTATCCTCAATAAAGTTTGACAAGAAATCGAGCAATGAAATCATTTGGGACAGTACAGCAGAATATACTTTTGCATAGCAATAATAAAAAAAGCACAAGTGTAAAGTCTGAGCAATCGTGTCATGCCTCTGTGTCCTACCAGGCCATCTTACCTGTGAGTCTGGGTCTGATGCTTCCCTCCACCCTTGAACTGCTTGCTTGGCTTCGTAAGCGTAAACCATAACTAGCAGGAATATGGTACAGTAAAAGGACTGTAGAAGAAAAATGTAGTTTAATAATACTGTCAAACCTTACACAGTGACATTAACTGTAGACACCTGCTCTTTGGAGAAAAAAAATGGATTCAGCTGAACTGCATTTGTTTCTGGACAAAACTGAATAGCAAGTTTTACTTCACAAGGCAGATTCTCTACACACATTTCACTGATGCAAAGACCAGCTGCTATGGGACATGGACTCACACCATGCAAAGGTGAATTACACAAAACCTGGAATCACTGGTCGCTAAACTAGCACGTGTAGCCACACGTGGCATGCACAACTTCTCACTGCAGATCAATCCAGTAACCATTTCAGCACTCGCCACCAGGGGGCTCTGTGTTTGTCATTGACACAAATATGTCTACTCTGATAAATACAAAAAAAAAAACAACAAAAAAAACACCTGCTATTATGTAATAGTGTTAGCAATATCATTTATCATAGAATACATATTTTGTAAACTGTAGAAGCAGTTATTCTTGCAAAATACAGTAGCAACAATATGCAGAGAGAACTGCTATATGAGCATTTGGGTTAATTTAGCAGCAGTCGTTATGTGGTATTTGATCCACACAGGGATCTAAAGCACCCCATTCATCCAGCCCCCAAGCCCTGTTTATAACAATGCAGTGCTAATTCATTTACATAAATACGCTTGGTTTCAATTCCACGTTCCATTGATGAGCAAACCATGTTTTCTCTTCTTACTTTTTATTCTGTACTCACCATTGCCAGTGCCATTCCATATGGGCAAAACCTGCATAATGCAAGGAGTTTAGCTGGCAGTATTTCAATTGAACTTGTAGCAAGCAGGGCTGCAGCTGCCAAGAAGTCAGCCAAAGCCAGCTGGAAGAGGGGTCGGGCCTGCAGAAATAAAGCCTGAGGTCACTCATCTTCATAGCTAGCAATCTCTGTCTGCATGTAGTTAATATACAGTATCAAATGTATCTCGTGGACAACGCTGGGTAAAAAGAATGTTTCGACTTGCTCTCAGAGGATGACTTTACCTGTACCGGAGGATTCAGGACGACACAGCATGTGATAAGATGAGTATTGACTGGAAAGTGTACTCTGTTACTATGTTTGAACTCTCACCTGCCCTGGTCATTAAATTATACATCAGGATATGCAGTGCAGCACATTGTGTTTTGCACACTGCAATATTTTACTGTCATGCAGTTTTGAACAAAAACAAAAACAAAGCTCACCTAATGCATACAGAAATATAAACTTTCTTCTTTGGCCAAGTGGCTTATCAGTAAAAACAAAACAAAACAGACAAGTCCATCAAAGTGAGAGCAAAGTGCATGCTTTCCTTCAGGATGATAATGCGCAGTCACTTTAGAATTACACTGCAGGTTCAGGTGCTCTGTCCTCCTGGGGATTTCCTGCAGCTGCTTCAGGTGAGATACAATTCGCTCCAGTCATTGCTGCCCTGAGCCCACGTAACTGTATTGACAGCACTAAAGACTGAGTATTAACCCACAGAGCAGAGATAACACAGGCAGTGACATTGCATCTTTCCAAACTTTACAATAGCTGTGCTTACAACAAGAATCGGGGTAGTACGCTATGACACAGTAGTAGCGCTATGATTCCAGAAAAAAATCCACTTGTCTGTCTTTTTTTATATTTAGACATGGGTTCACAAGAAACTTCTAAGTGTTGTGCCTCTGGGTGTCATTGTATGGTAATTAAGGAGGGGGTATGCTAATATTTCACATGTCACACATCGTTAGAACCGTACCATTAATTAAACAGTGCCCATTGCATTAAAAAGGGTGTTTACAACAACTTTGTAAGATTTTAGATATTACAGAAACGTTTCAATTTTTAATCTTTATAATTTAAATGTAATTAATTTTTAAATGTTTCCATTAAGATTCCCTCACAGCACAAAATAGATCTGTTAATATGCTTTGCTAAAGTTGTACCTTAAGGACCGTAATCTCAGGCTTTATTGATTGAGTTGAACGGAAAGTTTGGCTTGCTGCTGAGGTTTCAAGGGTTTTATTAGAAAGTCTGGGGATACATTTCTAAAATCTAGAAAAGTATAGTACGATCACTGACATAAAAACCACAATACATTCTTGGTGGCAAAAGTTGTTGCAAACATAGCCAATGTAAACAAGAGTCAGATTGCACAGCTGTGTGATCCATTCCACATTTTACCATGAGCTTAGCCACAGAGTACAGACATAAACACAGGGGGGTCATGTGACACAGCAATGACCTAAATATGATTGTCCTGTTACACACTATCATCTTCTACAGCTTTTTCACGTTTAACAGCCTACCTGTTCATCAAGATATCTCTTCTTGATCACAGAAACAACAATTATAGAACCACTTCCTATCAAGCTGTAAATGAAAACAAAAGGGA